>VYXB01007302.1:196224-210924 GCA_013397135.1 Pachyramphus minor | reverse complement strand
CCGGGAGGGGAGCGGGGTCCCCGCGCAGGCCGGCGGGGCGCCCGCACCGTCCCCCACTGCCCACGCTCAGACGGGGGAGGATGGCGGCGGCGCGCAGGGGGAGAGGCTCTGACCTCCTCGCTCTTCAGCACCTCCTTGAACTCCCGCTTGATCCTCTGCACCGCGATGTTGGCCATCTCCGCAGCGGGCACCCCCTCGCCGCCCCTCCGCGCCGGGCCCAGCGAGCTCCGCCGCCGCTCCGCTGGAGAACTCCCGGCCCCACCAAAATGGCGCCCGCGTCGAGCATGCGCAGTGGGGCCACCGCTGCTCCTCAGGAGGGGCCGCGGGAGCGCGGCCGGAGCGGCACCGGGATGGTGGCGGAGACAGGGCTGGGGCCGGGTGGTGCCGGCTGCGGCGGGTGTGCTCTCGGCTGCCTCTTTCCCGCTGCCCCCGAGGGGAAGGGTGCGCTGCCCACCTGCGGACGCGTAGGAGTCCACCCCGCTGGCCGCCCGCCCCGGGGACACCTGCACGCAGACCCGCTTGCGCCGCTCGCCGGGCACGGGTCAGGCGGACCCCGGCGAGAGCGTGAGGAGGAACCTCCTCGGGCAGAGCCCACGGGCGGGCCCCGCGGCACAGCGGAGGCCGTTGTGTTGTCGTGGCTCCCGCCCGGCCCTGTGCCCACACCAGATGAACCCCGAGGCACCGGCCGGGGAGGGCTGACGGAGCACTTTCGGGAGGGCTGGGCCGGGCCCGAGGTAGCGGGGGAGAAGTCTGAGGTGTCCCAGATGAAACAGCTGTCTCAAGAAGCAGTCGGCATGTTTGCTGGGGAAGCCCTCGAGCAAAAAGAACCAGGGGTGTCTCGCGCGCCTTGAGAATCTGGTCAAGCTGGCCCATACAGCTGCTCCCATCTATTTTTTTTTTCCCCTTCTGCTCCCGGACCAGCGCCTTGCCCTCGTCCCACCCTCACACTTCTCTTGGAGACGCTGGTGTCTCCTCACACGGGAAGGGGGGTAACTTGCAGGCCGAGGAACAGGCAGCTCTGAGGGGACAGCGTAAGGAACTGTTTCTTTTCATGGATTCCGCTACAAGATTTTGAAAGTAGAGTAAAAGCCGAACATCTGTCCTGCCTAGTGGACCGTTTTATTGCAGAAGGACACGAGGACCCAGAGATTATGCTTCTGTTCTGGAATCTGAAATAGGGTAACAGTAATCACCCCTGCTAGCTTGAGCTGTATAAAATAAGGCATGCTATGCAATGGTGTAAATGGATTTTTCAGAGGGGAACATGAGATTGCATTTAGAACTGTTGTTTATTCAGGAACTAGAGGCTTTCAAGACATTAAGGTTTATAGAAACAATTTATAGGGTCCCATTTTAACCGTGCACTGCAGGACAATGTACGACATAGACATTTATCTCAACAAATGTCTACTTCTGGTATGAATGTCATCTGCAAGTCAATTTATTTATCTCCAAAATATACACAGCATTTTGACTTTTATATACACAGTAAAGAAAGTATAGGCCAAACCAAAAGAAAACCCAAACCTCTCAACCATATAAAGAAGCATCTAGTCCTTTCTGTGGTTTGACTGGAAAAAGTCAATTTTTCTGCAAAAATGTTGTACCATGAGCATCTGTTCATCAAATTAGGTCTTCTTCAGACCAACACTTGTTTTAATTATATTATACAGTGCAATTTTTCATATGAGGTTTTCAGTACCTTTTTGAGGACCATTTTGCAGGAGGTCTGATTTCTTTTTAATGACTAACAGTATGATCTTGGACCTCTGTCTTCAGAATAATTTAGACATCTAAGTCCCACCGATGTGTCTTAAGTTCAGGTAGGTTGTGGTTTTCTGTGCCATTGGGTCTCACCAGTAAAAAAAGGGTAATAACTCTTTTCTGCTTCTTAGAGCTCTTAGATGAAAGTTCAGTTTATGGTGTGTTGTGCTTCTATGAGTACTACAGACAAAAACTATAAAGGTAGTACATAAAATCTCTGGGTTAAATGCCTTACATGTTTTCAGACAGCTCATACAAAGAAGCTGAGCTTCTGATACTCAGATTTTGCACTGAATGGAGTGGAAAACATGACCTTTATCAAGTGTCAGAATCCTTTGTGTTCCTGTGAGTATGCTTGTATGTTATAGGTAGAAGACATCCAGTAAGGGCTATAGTAAAGGGCAATGATTTTGTGTGGTTTGTACCTAGGTTCATTTTCATGTGCTCATTTGGGTTACAAATGTCAAAGTCTGTTACTGCAAAAATGAAATTTGAATTAATAATAGCAATTACTGTATCTCTTTTCCTTAGTATACCCCACTCCTTTCTCTTGTCCTTAAAACACTTCTTTCACTTATCTTACAGCTGTTTCATAGTCTCTGTATACTGTGTTAATTTTCTCTTGCTGAAAGATAGATATAGGAAGGCTATTTAGGTGGTAGAATGGACCAATGATGAGTTTTGACAGGGTCAAAATTACATAAAAATCAGTACCTTATGTAATCAGCATGCTGACTACAGCATTGTATACCTCCTATATTTTATGCTTTATTGTAGTTTACTATTTTACAGAAGACTCTACAGGGTTTTAGGACAGAACAGAACCATAGACTAGCTGGTCTAGAATAGGGGGTTTGAGTTTTTATTTTAGTTTGGTTTAGATTTCTTTTGGTTTGGGGCTGTTTGGTTTGGTTTTGTTTTTGTTAAATAAGAAAAAGCTTAGGAAAAAAAGTTATAACATCCCCTCTTTGTGTGATTTCAGTGACTTCCATGTCTGACTCCGTAGTATATGTTATGGTATGTTGATAGTGTAGTCCTGTGTCCGTTCTTTGGATTAAGTTCTCATTAGTCTTTTGCCCTTAGAAAAATCCATACACAAAATGTAAAACTGTAGTCCATTGACCGTAGTCAGCTCACATTTTGAATTACAAAATTTTGTAGTATGTCTGATCGATCCTATCATGAATTTAGCCTCAAACCAAATACTTCTTTCAAGAGTAACTTTCACAAAAGGACGCAGATTGGTCTATGCTTTTGTCCATTGGTGTTGATCATAACTAATAGAGTGGGAGATACAATTCTGAGTATCCCTATTGTTTACTATGTTTGGCATAATTCTTTCAAGTACTTCTGGAAGTGGGAGCAGGAGATACGATGTATAAATGAAGTTCAAACTATTTAAGATTACTGCAGGAGTCAAGTTAATAGCATCAGTGCCTGTAACATAAGATCAGTGGTTGTAAGGCCTCAGCCCAAGCTCTCAATACAGAAAGGCCGACAGTGTTCATTAACCAATGCTAGGATAACCAGACATCCTAAATCATGTATCCTGTATCATTTCCCATGTCATATGGGAAGTATTGTCTATCACACAACCTATATATAGGACACAGTGGCCCACCTTTTCATGGAAAAGTGTCTGTTGCTCATGCATAGTTTGCACATGTTGGACTCACGGTACATCCAAACAGTCACCATGTGCATGGTTCATCTCTCTGAGACTGTGGATGCCTCACAACCCCATGTACTGCCTGGGGACTCCAATGTGTTTATGACACCACTAAGTATGATTAAATATACATACTTCAAGTTAAAATTCTTGGAGATCTTTTTCTTATTTCCATCTTTTTCTAATTTTATTCTGTTCATATCAATGGGATATTTTTCTATTAGAATTACTCATAGAGAATTTGAAATTATTGAGATTGTTCCTTGTGATTACAGGAAAATTACATTTTTGAAATGATAGCTTTCCAGTATACAGCATTCTGTTCCTCTTTTGCTGTTTTACGTCTTGCATAACAAGACTTCACCCTCCTCATCTTGGCTTTAGTTTAGAAAAATCAAAAATATCAGCCTTGATCTTCTCTCATTGTTGCCGGAGGATTTCTTATTGGAGAGGAGAGCTGTCTAAAGAGATATGTATATTAATTTCAATTGCTTTAGAAACGGGGGTGGAATCTGTAGCATTTTTAATTCTTATTTATTTCATGAGCTATCCATATGAGTATTAACTTTGAAGGTTATGTTAGTATTCGATTATATGCAATTCGCATTGAAATGTTCATATGCTCATTTATAATAATCCTTCATTTTAAAAAAACAGCGACAAATAATATTCATATAACTAGGTCAGTTTTAAATTTAACCCTCTTTTTCCACCGTAGTTACACCTACAGCTCTCTTTTTATGATCCCAGCTTTTAACAGAGAGGCCTACATGCCAGAAACTGTCTGTTTTAGCTGCGTATAATTCAGCACATTTCAGAGAGTACGAGTAAATTTACCCGGCACATTTATTGTCCGTCATAGTGTGTTCCTGTTGCAGCAGCATCTGGATGACTCAATTTACTACGAAGATTAGCTTTATTTATAAAAATTACTAACTGGTCGTGCAAGTTGACCGAGTTTTAAGTTGTCATCTTAACTTTCCTGTTCCTCCTATAGGTGCCCATGTCCGGTTGCGTGGCCAGGTGTAAGAGTGCCCTCTCCTGGGTGGAACAGGCAGTTTGGCTTGCTCGCGTGAGACGGATCCCTCTGTCGGGAAGCCCTTTGCCTTACAAAGAGCTCATGGTGCTATCATTGCCTCGAGGGAGAACTTGCAGGAGTTCTGCAGGCAGAAATGCCAAAAACGGGAGAACCCGATGTTACCGGAGAGAGACGAGGTATTCACTCATGATGCCTGCACTTAACAATTTAGATTTTTCATGTAATTAGCAGCTGACATATACATGCTTTAAAAGGCACTAAGGGTTCTAACGAAACCTCAGAGTGATCTGAAGTAATTCAATTTGAATTCATATGATGTAATTCATCTGACTTAGTGGAGTTAGATCAGAATGATTTTACATCAATCCATCTATGGCTTAAACAAGATACAGCTAAGTTTTAATTAAATAATGAATGTGCAGAAATTTTTGGTAGTTTAATAACACCCTATTATTCTTCACTTGCCCAAATCCCAAACCTTCATTCACAAAGCCAAGCCATTATTCTTCACTTGTAATGGGCTTCTATTAGAAATTGACAGGACACCCTGGACTTCTATTGATTTGGTGGCCTGCCAATATCTTGTAAATTAATGTTTCTGGTAGGAAAACATAGATATAAACAGACTCAATGCTTTTAAGTTTGTTTGCAAAATATGTAACTTGATGTAATTAAATATGGTGGTCTTCTTTTCATAGAAAGGTACAAAAGGGACTTAGAGCTGCCTTAAAAGGGCAGCTGGACAGCTTTTCCTGGCCAGCTGGATATTATCTTCTCCTCCTGTCTTTAGGATTTGTGACTGAATAACAATTGCTGCTATTTTAATAACTGTAGGGGCTGAAATCAGATTCAGGCTGATGCTCAGAAAAACCTCCATTTCATAAATGTCATCAGGGCTGAAGTACATCGGACCTTGAGGCTGGAAGCTTAAATTTGTTGTTCCATGCATTGATAGCCAGGGAAGTACCTAAATGCAGCAAGTAAGAGAGAAGATAAAATTACATTAATATTTTCAAGTGATTGTTTGGGTGTGGAGTTAGAGTCTCACATTGGGAAAGTTGAGTTTAGAACTAGAACTGGAATAGCAAATAATTATGAAGTAGTAATTGAATGGATACAGGAAGCCAGGGTAAATGAAAAATAACCCGCCTTTCTTTGGCTGTGGTGTTTAATTGCTAAAATATTTTCATATTGCTGACAGTGTAGATAAGCTAACCACTGGGAAGTTCACTGTATACAAAATGGTCCAACTGACAGCATATGTATCAAGTGTGGATGCTTCCACCTGCCTGTCTGTCTTTTCCTTTGAGGATATAGGCAACACTTATTCAGGGAGCATATGTTGTAAACGGTTCTCCTGCATTATCGCTGTGTCTTCTCAGGAGAAAAAGATGGGACTGGACACCTTTCCTCTTACATATATGTGTCCAGAGACACAGAGCCATCAAAGCAGGCTGCAGAGATGGATTAAGCTCCTGCAGGCAATAGTGTTATACAGTCCGTGTGAACCCAACTCAAAAAAGGTTTCCAGCCTATAAGAGAATATGGATTAATAGTATAATACAAGAATATGTGCAATAAAATCAGAGGCCAAAACCAGACAGAACATACTCCAGTATACTTTGCATTATCAACTGTTAAGAATTTCTTCAATAGTCTCTCTATTTTGTAAAGCACAAGACATTTTAGGGATCCTGAAAGATAGGACAATACCATTCCTTTTAATAAAAAAAGAAATCTGGAGCTCTTGAATTCAGCTATTATTGCTCAATTTAGCAATTTTTGATTCTGAGGCTTTTTGAAAATTGTAACTAGAATTTGAACTTATTTCTAATGATGGCCATCCTGCTAAACTACAGTATAATCTGTCATGATGGGCACCAAACCCAACTGAGGAAAGTCTTTTGGAACTGTCAACAATAAAAATTTACAAAATAGTTGAGTTTGTCAGAGATCATCCAGAAAGAGCTTAGCCATGACAGATGGGTAATTTGTCAAACTGTATTGCTGTTGATATGATAATACCATCCTAAAATAGCTGCATTTTGGAGACTAGAAAAATTTTGTATTAGGAAAAAGAAAATCCAAACTTTTCTATTGATCTTACTACTGTAGAATAATAATTTAGGGTTAAATCATTAAGTCTAAATCCCTAGTCACTGTTTAGACCACAGCTGTGTAAAATTTAATTGAACTGCATTTGAAATCGTAGAAATTGCTAAGGACCAACTCAAGAATACAAGTCAAGATAATCTGATTTGTTGTTCTTCTAACCTAATTGTCTCTAGTTTGGCCATATGGTTAGAAAGAACATAGCACCTGGTAAGTTATTAGAGAACATGGAGGATAAAGTCAAATTAAACAAACAAGGCTCAAATAGTGTTCTGTATTGAGTAATGTACAGTTTCCCTGAACACAGCACATCCAAGCCATTTCTCTGATCTGTGGATCTTTGCCAGGCACACGTGTCACAGAACATCTAATATCTAGAAAATCCCTCCTATTATGTGTCTTTCTTTTCAGTAGTAGCATAAGCCTTTGTTTAGGTGAAAGATCTAGTTTGGACATAAGGAGTTTCTTGTCTTGTACATTTTTCTCAAATGAAGGGTAGCAATTAGAGCAGTTTCAGTGAAGTATAACCCATCTTGTAAAATTCCCTATTACAGCTTTCCCATCTTTCTGATGGAGTGCAAAAAGATCACATGGTAAATTGGAACTAGTCAGCTTTTAAAGGCAGTATTCTAGACTGTATCTTTCTTTCCCCAATTAGAGGTTAGTCATACTGGGAAATGGTCAATCATGCTGTATGATTGCCTCTCAAGATTTTACAGATTCTAACTCTTACTCCTAGGAATTTTGTGATGTTACAGTGTTGGTCCATTCCCCAAACACAGAGTGGACATAAAAGATATTAACACTTGCTGCAAAGCTATTTCTAGGTGTTGTACTATCCCTGTATTTTTATATCACTCATCCCAAATAATTTTACTTCCACCGAAATTGTGGTGAAGGTGCTTTGCAGATGGCTTTGAGTGGCACTATCACATAATCACAGCATGGTTGAGATTGCAAGGGACCTTCTGAGATCATCTAGTCTACCCTTCCTGTTAAAGTGGGGTCAGCTAGAGCAGGTTTCCTAACAGGACCATGTCCACTTGAATATCTCTAAGGATAGAGACACCACAGTCTTTCTGGACAGACTCTACCAGCATTCAGTTACCATCAGAGTAAAGAAATATTTTCCTGTGTTCAGCTCTTGTCTTGTCACCAGGCACCACTTGGAAGGGTCTGGCTTCCTCAGTATTTTCTCTGCTGAGAAGTTGGACTTCTACTATAATATAGCTTTGGCTTCAAATCTTTCCATCCTTTTTTTCAGTAATTGCCTTCAGTTTTAGAGATGTCATCTATGTCCATTACTTTAGTCACTTAACAAAGGGTAAGAACATTTAAACACTGAAAATGTAAATTCATACCTTCAAACACTTTNATCTATGTCCATTACTTTAGTCACTTAACAAAGGGTAAGAACATTTAAACGCTGAAAATGTAAATTCATACTTTCAAACACTTTCCCTTAATCTGTGCGGTGTTTTTACCAAATTTATAATTTGTGAAATGTGAGCTGAATAGTTCCAAACCCCTGCCATGGGGGACACCTTCTACTAGACCAGGTTACTCAGAGCCCCATCCAATCTGGCCTTGAACCCTTCCAGGAAAGGGGCAACCTCAGCTTCTCTGGACAA
This sequence comes from Pachyramphus minor, assembly GCA_013397135.1. Lineage (NCBI taxonomy): Eukaryota > Metazoa > Chordata > Aves > Passeriformes > Tyrannidae > Pachyramphus > Pachyramphus minor. The sequence continues at coordinate 202,709 of VYXB01007302.1, read as the reverse complement.
CCTGTTCCAGTGCCCCACCAGCCTCACAGGAAAGAATTTCTTCCTAATAGCTATTAAAGATATTGTAAAAAGCCCTTGTAAAAAGTCCCTTTCCAGCCTTCTTGTAGGCCCCATTTAGGTATGGGAAGGATGCAATAAAGTCTCCCCAGAGCCTTCTTTTCTTCAATTTGAACAACCCCAGCTCTCAGCCATTCCTCATAGGAGACATGTTCCATCCCTCTGATCGTCATTGTGGCCTTCTCTGGACTCACTCCATCAGGTCCACATTCTTCTATATGGGGGCCTCAGAGCTGGATGAAGTACTCCAGGGGGGTGTCATGAGAGTGGAGTAGAAGGGGTGAATCACCTCCCTTGACCCACAGACCACACTTCTTTTGACGCAGCCCAGGATACGATTGGTTTTCTGGGCTGCGGGTGCACATTGCTGGCTCATGTCCAGCCTCTCAGCCATCAATACCTCCAAGTCCTTCTCAGCAGAGTTGTTCTCAATCCATTCTCCTCCCAGCTTGCATTTGTCCTTGGGATTGCTCTGACCCATGTGCAGGACCTTGTGCTTGGCCTTGTTGAACTTGATAAGGTTCACACAGACCCACCCCTCAAGTCTGTCAAGGTCAAGGTCCCTCTGGAAGGCATCCCTACCCTCCAGCATGTTATTCCCTCTCCTCAGCTTGGTGGTGTTGGCAAACTTGCTGAGGGTATACTACAGAATTCTTTTTTTCCTGACCTGACAGTGCTGTCAAGTTCTGTAAAGCCTAATTTTCTTTCTTATACTAAACCTCTTGTAGGGTTTACAACTCCTCTTCAACTGTTTTGACATACTACAGCAGATATCCAGTTGAATCATACCACATCCTCAAACAAAATTTGCTCAAAAGCAAATGTGCACAAGTTAAAACCCTTGCATTATGTCTACAGAGATCTTGCCCAGCTGAGAAAACAGTCATTTCTAGTTCACTTGTCAATACTCATGTTCTGATTTCTGAAATAAAAAGTGTGGTTGAACGTGCTACAGAAACCAGATCAGATCAATGTGCTTCAGTTCTCTGTAGCCCATATAGAGATGCTGCCATGTTTTATATTGTAGAATACTGCTCTCCAAGCACTGACTAGCAGAGTTATGCCTTTTGATACACCTCCTCACTGATGTGTGACATGTCCTCTTTTTGTTATCTCTTTTTTCTTGATACTTATCTGGGATTTTTAATGGATGGTTACTCTTAAATTTCAGTCATATACTGAGTGCATAATACTAACTAATACTAATACTAACTAATACTAATGGATATATGCAAAACTGCATATATCCATTTCAGATCAGTGTAATTTTCAGCTCCTGACCAGAAAAGTTTAATTCATTGCTGCTTTTTAGTTATATATAGTAAAGTGTAAAAAAAAATCCTTTGGGATCTTATTTTCATCTCCTTGTCTCACACCTTCTTCTGCACATAATATTCATCAAATCTCCTCTCTCGCATTTTGAGCTTGTGGTTCATCTATCAGAGGTTCACTTGGAAATGAAGAGGGATTTTTTTTTCTTTAAGTCTGTGAGAACTGTAACAGGTGAGGACTCTGACTCGTGTTCAGAGACATTTAGCAATTTTCAGATGAATATAGCAATGTTAGCTGCCAGTAAGTTTATGGCTGTGAACTGCAGTTGCTTATGAAGCATTCACACTGCTTCTTGTCTTTGCAAGAAAGTCACCACAATTGTGCAGCTGCTATTGTGGTTTCTGTTTCAGAGGAAAAACAATTTTTTTATACCAGTGTTGGCTCATTGAGACCACATTTTTAGTGGGAATTTCCCAAAGTATTTGCAAAATTATGTTCCCAACACTGATTGAATAATTATCCATCATAATGAAATTTAGTGGACCATTAACTTAAATGGTTACTGAGAACTTACTGCTCTAATACTTTAGAGCAATTTCAGCCTAATTCAGGTGGTATATCTTTAGCAGCATTATCATTAACAGTTCAGTGGTTCAGGACTTAATCCTCTATTTTTAAATTATTTTTTACAAGCCTGATCTTGTAAGTGTCCCAATTGGCCTGCTTGCATTTCATAGTTACTCTAAGTTAATAGTCAATATTTTGGGTAAGTGTAAAATAATCCTTGTCAACCCCTCAACTTCAGGTTTCCTTCATCCATTTCCTTGTTTGGAAGACTTCATTGTCAACTGTGATCTGGCATCATTGCAGCAATCCTTTGTGATCGTTTTCCCTGGACTGTGGCTAATTGATCCCAAAAGCTTGTATTGGTGTGTTGATGCTTCAGAAGCACAAATGATCCTCCACAGATTATCTGACAATTTCAGTGGAGTTTCTTTATTCCACTGAGCCATTTTTTTCTGTGAGTTCTGACTGTTGTTGTTGAGTGTTCATTAAGCTTGTATCTGCACATTGACAGAAAATCTGGCAGTTGAGATTTGCTTCAGTGGTGATCACATGACTAAATATCTGTTAAATTAACCTAAGTATACAACATAGTCTTTGTGCCAGCCAATTCACAGGCTTGCTGCCTAGTGTCCCAAAGTGCTTTGCAATTCTCCAGTGCTTTGTGAGATGCCAGCGCAGCTGAATTCTAGGAATGTTTGTGAGCAACTTTCCTAAAGACTTGGCTTCTTCTTCCAAAATTAGATTTCCCTTTCAAAAAACCCCAGTGTTGCTACCAAAACACCTCTCCTACCTTGCTACTAAAAGGATAATTTATGATCTTTTCCACTTCCTGGGTGACATTTTCCACCACTCTGCAGACTTCTTCCAAGTGGCTCTTCAGTATCAAAATTTACATCAGTTTCATGCAGATTCCTTCTGGGAATAGCATTATCTACTCATTGTGGACTGCATACAAGAAAAGAGGGAGCAGACAGAAAAGGAGTTACATTAAGAAGATTTGCCCCATATCTAGGTAATTTTTCAGATCTGGTGAAATTGCTTGAATTGCAGATGAAGACTGGATGTCAGCAATGCAATGTCTAGTGACATCACTTATGCAGCAAAGATGAGAAGAACATCAGCAGAAAAAGAACTTCAGAATGGGAAAAAATGTTCTTCGGTATCTGTAAACAAGCTCATCCACTATTTGTCAAGTTTGATCACCAGCATGATTCCTGCTTTTCCATCACCTATTGGAGTAGAAAAGTTGACAGCCAGCACTGTCATGTGGAATGTGACATCTGCCTGTTGCTTTACAAAGGGCCCAATCCACACCACTGTCAGATGATGGATGTAGAGAATGTCATAAGTTTTTCTTAGCTCCCACCTTCTTCCATTGTACAGGGTTATTGCTGAAATGAATATTACCATCTTCTGCCCTTCAAGCAGAGTTGTCTTCATAGTTTTAGCTTGGCAGTGGGCAGCACAGTTATTTTAGTGTGCCAAAATCAGTGGATTTACTATTCTGTCCTCATTACTAGCTGATTTTCAAATCTTCCCTCGCGAAGCCAAGCCATGATACTGGCTGATTTTGAATGCATCTCATGCCTTTGTTCATAAAGTAGCCTAAGTCATCGGTGTTTTCATCATAGTTTGCCTGCCAGAAATGCGACTTCATGGAGTGAGTCTGAAAACAGCCTCCATATCCGGATCTTGTTTTACTGTATCGCGTGCTAAATTTGTGAGTGTAAGGGGGAGCAGATGGCTGAAGCCTGGGTGTAGAAAGGCGAGATAGAATCAGTGCCTGCTATGGCTTGTTCATTTGCCCGTGGGAACAAGGAGGGACAAATTCTGAGGGATGCTCTGGCAAAATCTTTTATGCAAAATACCCAGCTACTTTCTGCCTAAGTATATATTCCTGCTGATTTGAAAGCAAAAAGCTTACGCATTATTTCTCTTGTTCCTGGTTTCTACTTTCCGTAGCTCCTGTTGCCGGCCCCTCTTCCTTGACAGCTCGTTGTCTGAAGTTTCATCCTTCATTAAGCCCCTTGGCTTCCCATATTTCCAAGAATGCCAATAGGAACATATGTGTTGAACAAAAGAAAAATAATCAGGAAAACAGTTATTATTTTGCTGTCAAAAAGGCAGTGCAAATAATGCAGAATAGAATACTGAAAAAATCCTCAGCTTTTTACTGAGACGAGTTATGTAAAACTATTTACAGATATGCAGAGCTTTCCAGTAACAACATGGGGTGAAGAAACCAGAGTAGGGAGAGGTAGCTTGTATCTCACCTAGAGGTCTGGCTGGCCAGATAGTGCTGCTTGCACACTTCTGCAATGCAGAATTCCAAGACATTACCAGACATTACCTGAATGGGCTGATGTGAGAAATGAGGCAAAGGGTGTAATGTGCCAGGGGTTGAAGAGGCTGCATTTGATTCAAAGAGAAGAAGACGTCACAGCTATAGCTGTAAGTGCCATTATTGCATACTGCTTTCTTGTACATCACTCAGTTGTCATCCCCATGAGCCTCTCCTTTATAGACTCTTCGCAGGCTCCTATTATTTCTGACAAGGAATCTGATGCTCCTGGTCCAGCTCACTTAGTTTTGCCCTTCCAGTTCTAGAATTGTTCAAATTCAGTTCTCCAAGAATCAGTCACTATGAGACTCCCTTCTCAATTTCAATGGTTGCTCCAAGTATGCTTGCCACCCTTTTAGCAACAACAGGCTGTTTGACTTTGTCCAAGAGCTGGTTGGCAAGAAAATAGAAATGTTTGGCAAGAAAATAGAAGTGTTCGGCACTCCTGCCTCAGCTTGGCAGGAAGAACCTTCCTCTCTGCTATTGCATAGTTGCCATTACTCTCCTCTCTTGTTTGAGCCAGGACTAATGGTAAGCTGTGTCTGGTTTAAGGATTTCAGGATCTCAGATCCATTTTCTAGAACAATGGCTAGTCTTGTGTGCTCTGTGTGTGAGATATATAGGTAGGGCTGCTTAATAGTGTTGGGAAGCTGCCTCTGCTTGTTTCAAGCGTGGCTTGTTCCTAGTGAAGGGTTAGGAGGAAGGCTGAGGGCGAGCTGGGAGGAAGGACGCAGCTAACAGTTGATCATTCTGCCTGTGACTACCCTCTGACACTGTTGTCTAGGTTAGCTCAGTGTTTGGCCAGAGCAGCCAAAGAATACTTCAAGCCAAGTGTACCTTGATGTTGTTGATGTTCATGGTTCGTGTTGCAGTCTAAACTCCTGATCAGGTTGTCAAGAAACCTTTTCTCCCAAGAAACATTGTAGGGATGTAGTTCTATATTTCCAAATTAAAGATAAATTTTAGCATCCCTAGTGCCTTACCAGAGATTCAGTTCACTGGATTGAGCTACACATGATGATACAAGCCCTGCATAGTTTAGCTGTTTTGTGTGATGGCCTGGTTTTGTGTCAGTGCCTTGCTTGCCTTTTCAGTATTGCCACTTGTTAGTCAGGTGCTAAGACAAGTGAAAGGGCTGAAATATGGGAGAGGCAAGATCCACAGCAAGTCAGTACTGCGTGGCACAGCTAGACAAAGGTAGCCTGCCTGCTGCCTCTCAGGAAGTGGAATGGTTATGTCCTATCTGAGCAGAATTAGCCTACCTGCATCTTTCAGAGAGAGGTGGCTCTGCACACTAATGATAGCTGGATGTGCAAGGCTGCCAAACTGGCAATGCGCCCAAGACTTGGCAGAGTAACATATGGGTGACACGAAAGGCTAGAAAAAAACTTTCAGGGAAAAAGTCTGTAGCCATGAAAGGAGGCTTGAAAGTCCCATTACAACTGCAAATAGTAATGAGAACAGCCAAGCTTGCTCCATATGTGGGTCATATGAGACTGTATGTGGCACTGGTGCCATGAGAACGTATCAACTTGAAAGCACTCACAACTTCCATCCAACCTTCTTTTCTCACTATAATTTTAGTATTGTCCTTGTTTCCTGGCTTGGAGGAGGTAAGCCAGCCTTTGAAATATTAGAGGACAAGATTTTCTTCCCTGAAGAATCCCAGTTGCATTACTACATGGTATTACTGTCCCCGGGACAGGATGTGGTCCATCTTTCCATATGGGAGTACAACACCCATCCTTGGCTAGGCACAGGTAAACACAACTGGCTGACTGAGAAGCCATGATCTGAAATTTTCCTTTCTAACTTCATTCCACAGCATCTAAATGCATTCGGGGGGAGGGGGGGGGCGGGGGGAATGCTTTAATTGCTGAGAAGCCAGTGAGTCACGAGCTCCTTAAGAGGCTTTAGACTTCCAGATGAGAAACTACCCTGTCGATTCCCTCGTACTTCGGTGGGGATGGCTGGAAGCAAGCGGCCGAAGTGACAATATTTGTGACAGGGGCGCGGAGCCCTGACCGGGGCGGGGGCTGCGGCGGGCCGGCCGGCACACCTAGCCCGGAGTAGGCAATGTCCCCGCGTCCTAGCAGCTACGACCTACTGGAGCTTTATTTTAAGGCCGACGCGCCTCAGGAACTGCCCCCGCCCGGCTCGTCGGGCTCCCCTGGCCGCGTACCCCCGGGCCCGCGACCGCACGGCGAGGGCCAGACCGCGGCTACCGCCGCCCGCAGCGGGGCTCGCG
>VYXB01007302.1:162810-196211 GCA_013397135.1 Pachyramphus minor | reverse complement strand
GGCCGCAGCACGGTGAGCGGGGGCGCCGCGGCGGGGCGGGGAGGGCGCGGGCCGGCGGCGGCCGAGGGTTTGTGCGGACACCCCCGTCCGACCCCCCCTCCGCCGGGAGCGGCGCGGGCCGGGAGTGGCGGCGGAGCCCCCGATGGGGGCTGCGGGGCAATTTCAGCCTGTTGAAGTGCAGAAAGGTCCCCGCCACTGGCGCTTCGCCGGGTGCCCGGGAGGGTAAACACCGGGAGAGCCGCAGCCGCTCCGCTCGGGACTAGGCAGCTCTCTTTTTTTCCGAACCAGAGAAACGTCTTTACAGCTGTGCCGATTTGGGTTGTTCTGGTTGTTGGTGTTTTTAGTGCGAAGTGGCACTCTTCTGTCTATTCTTGTTTTGTTTTGTTTTTTAAGAGTCTTAGTCTGATACTTTGAGCCAAAGGGGTTTAGTTTTCACTCCTTAAATAAGCTGTAAGGGGCATGCTGACTCCAGGGTATAGGCTTCCAGGCTGCTCCCCGCTTTTTGAACAGAGTGCAACTGAAGTGGCAGAAATGGAACAATGTCTTGTGAAAGATAATTTCGGGGAAAGGACAGTGTCACACTGCCATTAATTTATTAAAGATAGAATTCCTGCGAGGAGCTCTTCATATGTGTGCTTCAAGATGTTATTCCTAGGAATCATTGGGAAGGGATACATTGGCCTTGAAGATGACAAGATATGGTCATTCCTCCTCTGCTGTCACCGTGCTGGGTTCCCCAGCTGTCCTGCCCTGCAGCTCAGCAGCTGCCTTCCATGGCAGTTCTGAGGCCTTAGCTAACCACTGCTCCTGCTGAATGCGGTGCACGATCTGCATCAAAAACTTGTTTCCTGGCGAACACCTGTTTTTCTCGTCAGGTGTCTTCAGGATTGCCTTTTAGATTGGAGGCTGTTTGTGTGGTAATACTGACTGAACATCTATGTCTATGCATAAAGATAAGTGTTGAAAACCATCTCCACTTTTTAGAGGTGAGGACATCTGACTTATTCGGTCTTAATAGCATATTATGTTAATGTTGTTAGTGTGCCTACTGGGGAAGGTATGTATCTCCAGTGAGTATTAGTGGGTTATGTATTAGAAGCCTTTACATGCCTGGCTATTTGAGTGCCACCCACCTTTAGCCGTTGCTGTTCCTTTCCAAAAGCAGACACCAGCTCAAAAAATCAGAAGTGGAGGATATCAATTTTACTTTTTTATTTCTTCCTATATACAGTGAGAGAGAAAAAATCCTTGATAGATCCATCCCATTCCTGTGACCTAATGAGATGAAAGAAATTAATCTTTGGTTTTAAATAGTGACTCTGTTGTTGACAGCAAAGTTTGAAATGGTAGAAGCAGTTGGCAAAATATAAGTGACTGTAAGGTTAGCGGTACGTGAGTCAGTTCAGTTCTGAGCCTGCCACTTCTGAGTCAGTTCACTTCCCCAACAACTGAGGTGGGCAATTCCAGTGTCTTTTTGCCATTTCTAAAAGACAAGATTTACAATGTTTACCTAAGTCTTGAGTGATAGAGTTCCGTATTTGAAGTCATTTAAGTTCATTTTCTATAAGGAGCTAAATATGTGTAAAGCCATACTGGATGTGTTACTGGTAATTCCACGGTGTAGTGTTTCATGTGCTTGTGTAGCAGGCGGGCTCATCCCTGACCCGCGCAGGTCCCTAAGTCAGGGAGTCTGCTTTAGAACTGAGTAGCAATTCTGTAGCTCTGGGTGGATCTTTTTTTAGCCTAGCTGGATATCATTTTGCTGACTATAGAAATAAATATAATGGAAAAAGTTCTATGAAATGCCTTATATTGTGCACATTGTGATGATTTTGCAACACCTTACACAAACCACAATCAAGTCCATTAAATTCCAAACTGCATGGCCCAGTTACATGAGCAACATTCTGCAGTCCATGTTCTTGTGTTCTAAGGGGAAAATAAGAATAATAAAATAATTATTAAAGAAGCAGTCTACATAAAAATTATTTCGAAATGCATTCTAGTTTTAATAATTTTTTAACTATTGTACTGCTTTCAAAAGGTTGATATTTGGTTTTGGAGAAAGTTTCTAACTGACTTCTGTTTTGTTTATTAACTTGTCATTTCCTACTGTTATACATTTTGACTTCAGAATTAGTGGTGTGTGAATGTTATTTGCATAAGAGATGTGTAATAAAGCTGTTTGTGTTTCAGAATTTTCCCTCATAGGCATTTTAGGTTCTTGATATACCTTCGTAAAGACCAAGTTTTGTCTCTGCTGAAGTTTGTCATACCGGAATTTGACCTAGCAATGTCATGAGTCTTCCTAGGGCCAGTACAGTGAAAGTAGCAAGATCTTCCCTTCTTATAAATGCGTATGAATGGAGAAGGTTACAGTGCCCTGACCATACCAAGATTCAGATTCTTATTCCGTATGTTTTGAGTGTTTATCAGATTACTCATTGCAACAAATACAAAAATGTTTTGGCAGATGCATTTATACATAAAAAAATTGATGTCATCTGCCTGTATTCTGCTTGGGAAGAAACTCGAGAGCCTGTGAGCCTATTCTGCATACCTGCTATTACACACTCTGCATATTTAAATACATGCTATTGATGCCCGTCACACTTGATGTTAAATAAGCTTTGTGTTTTAACTTCCTAGGTTAGAGATTCCATTTATCAATACATACAGATCCATCTAGTTGTTAGTGAGGCACCTGATTCTGCAAAATGCTAGTATGTCTTGGAAAATCCAAGTACTTCCAAGCCCTCTGTAGGTACAGTGGAAGCTAGGAAAACTTTCTAAGGCTGTATCACAGAGCTGAATCTTACAGTCCTTGTTCAGGTAAAAAGAAAAAGGAATTATTTTCCCAGAAGAGCTCCATCAGCTTGTATGCCTTGATTCATCAATAGCTATCCTCCCTGGTTCCCAAGGACCCTTGTTTGAAGAAAGACTTCTTAGCTCCTCATTATGAAGGAACACAGTGAGGGATATGAGAAGGATCAGTGTGTGTTAGCTGGGCTAGTCTTACTTCTGCTGACAGAACATGCTTTTGCTATCAGTAGAGTGGAGAAATATGGTCCTATCTGCCTCTTTCCATCCCATCACCTATTCCGCAATATTGGCTGAGGCTGGGGCAAGAAAAAGGTCCCTTAGTGAAGATTGATTTGGCTTTTCATGAAAGATTTGAAGACGTTTGGGGAGCAGCCTTTGGCATGATTGAGTGGTTGTACATTTGCATGGTTATTAATTGAACAGATATGATTCAGAAGCTTTAGTCAAAGTGTCTAACTGGTATTTTTACAGATAATGGAACAAATTAGTCCCATTTGGGTGGGAACAGATAGAATTACACTTGATAAAAGTTTTCCTCATTAAGATTAGTTCTGATTCTACTGCAGCTTTGTATGCATTAAAAAACATGCCTTTCTGGAGCTAAATATAGTTTCATTTGTATTTTAAAAGGCTGCTTGACAAATGTCAGATCCAAAGCACTGAGCTCTACTAGCAGAGACAAGATTTTTATCAGGAAATAAACCAAATGTAGCACCAACCATTTATGTGACATAAGCAGCTGCAATGCTTTGTTTATTGAATCTTTGTCAAATACAGACCTCTAGTATTAGACCTTCAGTCTTTTTTGTTCATATATTCACATATGAACATTCATATATTTCCTGTTAGTTAATCATAAAATCTTTATTTTTAGCAAGGCAGTATTTTTAAGGAACTCGATAAAATAGTTTGTCTGTTTTCATGCATATAAAAGTTATTTACGGGAAAAAAACCCCAGCTGCCTGAATGAAATTACATGAAGATATGAAGGAAATTTGTGAGTTAGCTCTTCAAACAGTTGAACTAAATCAAGCATGAAAGAAAGCTTCCGGGTGTGAGTGGCCTTAGTTTAACAAGAACTCCTGTGCAAGTGTCATTAGGAGTTCCTCATCCTCATATCTAGGTGGGACTGATCAGATGGCACCTGTGATTAAACACACCTATTTGAAAATACTAGGTAAGGCTCAGGTTGCTCCATGAAATGTAGAAATAATCTTATACATAGACTTTTTTGAGCCATGGAGATTGGTGGATGCTTCAACTTCAAATTAGTACCTAAAGCGAAAGCCTGTAAAGATGAAAAATGCCTTATTTTCTGTGGTAAAACTGTGGAGCTGAAAGTGAGATATGTGTGGCAAACAATTACTGATCTTGTGAAACAGTACTATAGATTTTCCTTGTGCAAATTAGTGTAATGGATTTAAAAATCCATTGCTAGTAGGTGCAGGGGAGAGTTGTATAATTTGCATAGCACTTTCCTTTTGAGAATCTAAACTAGTCTGTGAGTCTGCTAAATTAGATGGATGTTATTCTCTGGTAAAAACTGGGTCGTCTTTTAGCTAAACATATGTAAATAACCAAGTCCAGAAATCCTGTTAATTGCTATAGATTCCCTCTGGTATAAGTACTGATTAAAAATATTCTAATTGATAAGCTTCAAATTGTTTACTGCAGGTATGTAGAAAAACTGATTCAGCTTCTATTGAACTTGAAGACAGGCACCCGCTAGCTTCAGATAAAATTTGGTCTGGCCTAAAGGGGTTAGAAGTAGGGCTGCCAGGGAATAGAGCTGCTTTCATCTGAAAATTGAAAATCCTGCTATCTTTCTCAGCATGCTGCTACCCTGCTAAATCTGTTTGCTCAGTGGCAAGTTATTAGAAACATATGTCATCCCTGGAGAAAAAAAATAATGAAAATATTCCAAAGAATTTCAGTATAATTCTGTGTTTTTATGTGATTGAAGTAACATTAAAGAATAGTGTATTTTTACAGTTTTAAGGATTTAGTAAGGTATTTAATAGTGTAAACAATTGTACTCTTACTAAACTAGTATTAAAAAACTTCATAGCCCATGGTTTAGGGCTGCACTTGCTGGCTCAATATGGTGGAAAAGCAGAAAGGGTTTCATTTTTATTTGTTTTGAAACTGTACATTTTTTGTAAAGGATTGTATAAAAGGGTTTTTTATATGTTTAGTTTTGCAAGGAGATGAAATGTCTAAAAATTCTTGAATGATTGATCCTCCAAAAAAAATAGTTCAACATGAGGAGTTATTGTGGGCCACCTGAGCTGCAGTAGCTCTCTGGGTGCTCAGCATTAGCTCAGGGCAGCTCTGAAGTGTCTCAGCATAACTTTTTTCTCTTACAGGCTGAGCAAAGTCATGTTTGCTCACAGTTCCCATGGGCTAAGGGCGTGTGTAGGGACTGTTGTCATAGCTCAGCTGCACTGGGGTGCAGTAGATTTGTTATTGGTAATTTGCTCATGGGTTTGAATCCTGAGTCTCACTGGGTGAGCTTTAAGGTTGGTTCCCTTTTGGTCCCTCAGGTTGCTTTGATGCATTTGAACATATCTTGATTCATAAATCTTGTAACGAGCAGAAATGTTCTATAGATAGCTTATATAGCTTGTTGTAGGAACATACTTTTCTTTATACTTAGTCTTTTAAAGTAAATTATTAGTTTTGTATTATGAAGTTCAAAAGTTAAGTGTAAAACATCTCTTGGATGGGATAACCAACAGCAAAGTTGGGTTCCCTGTTCTACTCCCCTGGTGAGACTGGCGTGAGAGGCTCACCTCTGCTGTTTTCCATCTGAAAGGAATACTTTTTATTCTAGTTTCCCTGCAAAAGTAAGTCTGCTCCCTGGAAGGCCTGCTCCTCTTCTATGTGTAGCCATTTGTTCAGAATCAGGCCTGCCAAAACACTGCAACAAAAGCCTTTGGTGCTGGTTGGCGTGGCACAGCGTGGGTATGCTCTCAGGACTGATGTAGAAGTGCCCTCAGCAGGGGTTTCACTCAGTGTGTGTTGCTTCCAGCAGGAATGGTTGCTCATACAGCTGCACAGGTGCTGAATTTAGGAGATGGGCAATTGTTTGCCAATGGAAAGAGCAATGTCAACAAGCAGTGCAGCAATCTGTAACCAAAAGCAGGAGTGTAAGCAAATTTGCCTAGGAGCTGGCTTTTCTACTTACTACCTAAGTGGAAGCTCCCATGAAGGTTAGTGAGAGTTCTTGCCTTACTGATGACCACAGGAGAGGGCTCCCCAGTTTGCTCTGTACATTGCTTGAAATAGTGTGTTAGTAATTTTACAGAGGATAGCTCACCCTTTTGCATTAACATATGTGAAATAAAATTATTAAATAGCCATTAGTCAGTGCCATAGGAATAACATTGTTGTCCTAGACCATTGCTATGGTCTCCTACACTAGAAATAAATGTTAAAATGAAGCTGAAGCGTTTACTTAGCAGAAAGAGGGTATTATTTTTGGGCAATGTTCTGTGTCATTGACATCTCTTAATTAGCTTTCATATTCTGAGAGTTTTCTTCCAGAAAAATGTCATCATTTTAACAAAAGGATGACCAAAGCTGACAGCTGGAGTTTGTTAATAACATTCTATATCAAATATCAGTAAATGAATTTCAAAAATAGCTGGACTGATTTTTTGGTCCATGACTGGATGTGCATAATTAGCTCCTTTCTAAGTGTTTTGCCCAGAAGAAATGTTAAGCCACCTGCATGGGAATAAATAAATAGCTTTTTTAAATCTTGGTGGGTCTTATTTAGCTTCCTCGGAGAATTCAGTTTTGGTTACTGATATCGGCCTTATTGCCTTTACAGCCTGAAATCTCTCTTTGTCCTCACATACTGGGGTCATGGGCATAATGGGCCATGAAAGGGAAGGTGGGAAACAGCACTGGAACAGTGAGGGGTTTTAATGTGTGGGTTCTTGTCCTCTGAGAGTTGTACTTGTCACTGATAGGATTTAACTAAGCTGAAAGAAGCTTCTGCATCATCTTCTGTATTTCCCTGATCTGTCCCACACATTGTTCTGTGTGGGACAGATGCACCTCACATACCTGTAACCTTGGTTAGCCCAACCCAAAAATAGTAAGTTTCCTCCAGGTTCTCATTAGATCCTGCCACTCTTTAAAGTATGTGAACTTTTTTATGCACTTCAGTGCAAGAAGGGTTGTGATGCTTGGCTGTGAAAGGGCTTTGATCATAATTATAAGTTTTCATGCTGTGGTTCCTTCTTCACTGCTCTGGGTGCTAGTGCTGTTGGCAGGGTCACCAGATGAGTTTCCTTACCCACTCTGAGCAACTCCAAATGACCACTTAAGGGTGAAAATGCCCAGCAGTGCTCACAATGTTGTGGTGGTCACACAGTAGTAGTGTTGTGCTGTGGGGACAAGGGGTGTACCTGTGCTCCAGGAGTCTTGTGAGAGCATCAGAAAAAAAATATGAGGAAGATCCTTAGCACTTCTCAGTTCTTAGTCTGCCCCTGCTCAAAAGCATGTCACAGTAGTATCCTTCAGTGGTTGGCTCAACATTTCTTAGTTTCTTTGGCTTTCCTCCTATTTTTAAGGAGTTGTTTTGTATTATGTTAGGATTTGTAAGAAGCACCACATGGATTACACTGGAAAATTAATTCGTTTTTTACCTACCAAGTGATTTGTCAGATGATAGCAAAGTTACCCACTAGTGTGCCTTAAGCAGGATGTGGCTGGGTAAGCAGTTCGCTTGAGAAGCTCCTACTGGTGTCTCAAGCTCCTATTTGACTGGTGTCAACTTGGTGTCTGTTGAAACCAAAAAGAGCACCACAAGTTGCATCCATCTGTGTGCATTGTTAAGCACTGACTTTTCCATGAGGAAAGGAACTGGCTTAGGTTAATTTGCATTGAAAAGTTCATCTTAGATCTTACTAATTATCCTGAGAATAGTTGTAGTGCAAAAATACACTTGCCAACTCATTAGACTACAGCTAGAAGTCCAGGGAGACATGCTGATGCTTTCAAATACAAAATCAGGAGAATGGAGATGATTGCTTTATACCCTGAAAATGTGGCTGTGTCTGGGAACCCGCTTTGGTATCAGCCATCAAAATCCTTGCAGCTCTTTTCCCTAGAAAAGCTGAATGAGTGATCTGAGCTGGGACAAATAGTTGAAGAAAGCTGTAATTGGAGCCACACTTTACTGTGACAGTGCTCCTCCTGGCAGGACCATTTATAGCCTGCTGTTTTGCTTTTGCTGCCCGGTCAGCCAGTTGGTTTTCATTTGTCCTGAAAACTCAATTTTATGCCCAGGAGGAGGTCTGGTGGAAAAAGATCATCAGCAGTCCTCTAGAGATCTGTGGCCATGTAGAACTACTGGATCCTGGTGCACTGAAGTCAATGGGAGTACTAGTATTTGTTGCAGTAAAAGTAGGATGCAGGTGTAAGCATGAAAGAGATGATGGGAGAGCCTCTCTTGCATTGTTAATAAAAGGGATTAAAAATTAACATTATTAAAAAAGCCAAGTATAATATTGCAGTGTTTCAGGCAATATTTACTTGAACTATCTAAATTACAGTAATAGAGGAGAACAGATCCTTGGAATGTTTTAATTAGTATCAATTTGTATACAAGATTCTTCTTTTTTATGTAAGCTATTTTTAGCCTTGTTTGAACAGAGGAAGTTACTTTGTAAAGGAAGTTTTCTTAGAAAATTTCAAGCTTATTTTTGCTAGTTTTATAACGTGGATAATTTAAAACCTTTGAACAAAAAATACGGACTACCTCTATTGGATATTTATGTCTTGAGGCCCTTGGCTTCTGGCTTGATTTTGATTAAGTGTGTATCTATGTATTTAATGTGGATCCTTATGATTGCCTTAAAATCATGTATCTGTTGAGTTCAGACAGAATACCATTTATTTAAAGTAGTGCTTATTTTTCTTTTTATTTTTCTCTATTACTGTATTTCCTTTTGTGATGTTTCTTCCCTATTCAACTACTAATGCTTTTGTTTTCTTTCACCATTCTGTGGTTTTATCCTGTGTTTAGTTATTACCTACCTTTTCTTTTTTAATGGCTCTGTTACCATTTCTGCCGTGTTCCTCTTTTATATTGCTCTGGTGATAGAAAATGCGCTGCACTTCTGGTAGTAGTAATTGAAAAAACTAGAAATTTCACAAAGCTATTTGTGGGTAAAATCAGCCAGTCCTGCATACACATACATCTAGTTTGTTTTGTTAAGAGAAAAACCCCAAATCCATGCATATTATTTTTCCCCTCTATGCTCTAATCCAGTCTGAAGAGACACATGATGCAGCCATAAGTGGATAAAATTCTCTGGGCTGTCTTACTCGCAAAGTTTAACTGTAGAACTGAACTAATGGCAAATTAAATAATAGGTTAGTGAGTTGGATGTAGGTAGTTCATAAAAAGACTAACAAAACACTCAGGATTCTGTGGGAGGGTGGGTGTGCATGAAGTACAAATATTATAGAGGATGGAAATTAACAGGGAAATGCATTATATAACAAATACAAAAAATTCTGAGTTTGTTTTGGATTCACTGGTTTTGAATGTTTTGGCTCCTCTTGGTTGGTTGGTCACTAGTAAACAATATTTCCCTACTGCAGATACCTTGATCTATTATTTTACCATACACCTAATTGATATTGAATTGGACTTTGTATGACTAGAGTTCAGTGAGCCCAGTTACTAGAAGAGGCAGGATTAGAAACAGATTTTGAAGTAACCACTTGTACCCAGAGGCATTTTTAATTGCCGAGTCAGCAGAAGTGCCAGTTACCCCTGGAGTGCTGGTGGTATCCAGGGGGTCAGAGGGGCCAAGGAGGGGAAGAGAATCCTATAAAAGCAGTGATCAGGAGCTCTATGAAGAACCGATCACATCAGTCTCTTACTTTAACTGATGCAAATTTTCACTCCCTGGGTCAATGGGTACTAGAGTCACACAATCCCAGTGCCTGGTAGTTTCTTTGGGACAGGACCTGATGTGCAGGATTGCAAGGGTGTTATGTTGTGCTATATGAGGCCAATGTACAGGATGTTTTAGGTTCTAGAAGAGAATACTTGGAGGTCATTTGGAGATGGGTAAGATTATACAGAAGAACCAAACTCGGGGCATGCTGTGAGTAGAATAATTACAAAGAGGGTCAGGTACTGTAAGAAAACATAGATGCTAAGATGGCTTAGATGCAGCTAAAACGACAAGAGAACAAATTCTTTTTAAGGAAACCTGGATCCTTTAGTAGGTGATGGAAGAGTATAGGAGAGAGGGTTTCTGCCTCCAACAGTAAAATAAAAATGAACCTTATATCTTTGGGGCAGTGAGTTGTTCACAGTTTGTGTATGACTTTTACTCTTTTAGCCCTTTATAACTTTTCAGAATGCCTGCAGAGGCATAAGAAGTAATTTGCTTTTTTTATATATTTTTATTTTAAATTTTATACATATTTTCATTTGTTCTAACACACTTCTCCCAAACTGAACTCTGAAGCAAAATCGACTTGATGGCTTCTTAGATGTATTTGCCAATTGTGGTCTGAGTTATTGCAGTTGGCTTTAAAACAGCAATGAGGAATTGAATAGGGTTTTGTTTCTCTTTAAAGTAGTGGCAATATTCTGTTACTTGCCTGATGTACTGTGAGGTATTTTGCTCCTAAGGATTTTGTACCTTCAGTCTTCAAGAAAATAGTAACACAGCAAAAGTAGTTCTTAGCAGAGGAAACCTTCAACCATTGTATTTATTGTGTGATGACAGTCTACATTTTAAAAGTGTCTGGATCCAGGAAAGAAAAAGATTAATGGGCTTAATGCTTTGAAGCTTAAGATGCTGGTGGCGGTGGACTTGATGATCTCAGAGGTCCTTTCCAACCCGTCTGATTCTATGATTCTATGCTCAATTTAGTCCATGACAAGTCTGTAGTAGCTCTGATTTATGTATCATGTAGAGTGAGTGTTTCTTTGAATATCAGTGATAAGTCCTTTTACAGTCCTTTATAGCAAGGACTAGAGATCACCAATATGTAGACTTTGATGATCTTGCTAATCAGCATCCATCATATTCAAGTTACACTGGAGGGCATCAAGCACATGGAAGACTGGTAAAAATTCTTGTTTGCCTTCATGATGGAAAGGAATTTGGTTTTGTAATTATTAGAGTGGAGCGAGGCAGAGTATAATTTCTGTCTCCCGGAGCTCACCAGCTGCCTGCTATTTACTCAGAAGCAGTGTTGCTGAATTGGGAAATAATGTATAGTCGTTGCAATAATTTAAAATACGTAACAGTTGCCAGGTACAAAAAAACCCAACCAGAGTGTAGCCGTAAAGATTGTGTTTTTGATAGTAGGGTGTATAATATATAACACACCTTTAGGGCTGGAAGTGGGGAAGATAGTAAAAGAAGAAACAATTTACAATAGTTACTAGAACTGAGAATGCTATTTTTTTAAATCATGACAGACTAGAAATATTTTCAACATGATTTCATTGCCTGCAGTTTCAAGTAGATGCTCAAGTCAAAAGGTGGGCTTTTATTTCTGTCTTAAATCATCAGTGACCATCTTCCACTTTGCTCCTGAATTACTGTAATTCTGACTCCAACCACAGTATTTTAATTTCAGTAGTACTGTTTATGATTGTCTCTTTAGTCCTCTTTCCACTGGAAAGGTCATATTGAATCTTTGATGGTATATCACATTTGTCCATGTTTACTAGTTCTCTCCTTTATTATGCTCTCTATCAGTTTGCTTAGTCTAGGGACCATAAAATATACCTTCTCAGCTGTTACCAGAGGGAGCTTTGGCATATTTACCAACTGTGACTTCCAGCTGTTTGTAAACCCTATGCTAGCAGTAATATGGCCAAATCATATGGTAATTTTAAGTAGAATAAAAGTAACTCAGCCAGAGGGCTTGAGATATTTGATATCCTAGTCTTACCAATTGCTGTGGTCTTACCAGTTACTCTATAAATTTCAAGGAAAATGAAGCGACAGTAAACAGAGAAACATATGGAAAAAAACAAGAAAAACAAAACTACAAGCATTTTCTTTCTTTATCCAGGTCATAAGGAAAACAACAGAGCACATCTTCCCATTTTCTGTGATAAATTGTATGTGATAAACTGTATTTGCAAAGGGTGGAGAGCTTGTGTGAATCACAGCAAAGAGGTCAGAGTTGGGCAGAACAAGTTAGCTGCTGACGTGAGATCAGACAATTGCAAGTACCGGGAGGCAGGCAGGAAGCACACTGCAATTCTGGAACAGGATTTTGATACAAACAGACTGCCTAAGAGCACACAGTAGGGCCAAGAAATCCTGCTTCTTGATATATAAAAATACTTGTCTCTTATTCTTAGGCAGAGTCACAAAACATTAATAAGCTTTAAGATTTGATTATAGAGCTTAGTTGATATTTAGTATTTTATGCATTCAAAGTGTGTTATGAATAATGCAGTTAAGCCACGAATGTTTTAAAGACAAATACAGACATGAAAGTGTAATTTTACAAGTCAAAGTCATATAGTATTAGAGTGTTTCTCGCTTCTTTATTACTGGTCAGTCATGTGTAACATCTCCATTTCCTCCAGTTCCATGAAAAAAATAATCACATAATGGGGAATTAGCTACCTGGATTTAAGCATAATAAAATAACCCAATTTTAGTATCTTTATCAGGGAAAAACCTAGTGCTGTTCCCGTCTTACATGGTCAATCTTCCGTCCTTTGCCAGTGAAAGAATTTGTTATAGGCTTGGAGGAAGGAAAGATAAAGTATTATTCCAGTCAGTACCATGTGAAGGTGGGAAAGCCTGTGAAATCTTTTGTTGAATGATTGGATGGCATTTTCCTTGGCATTACATGTCCTGCTTTAATTAGCTCATTAGGGTAACTGGTCATGTACAACCCAGGTGCCTTGGGGTAAAATCCTTCTAGCACACCTCTGCTTAAATTTATGATGTTATATGACAGATTAATTTTTCCTATTTATTGTCTAATCTTTTTCAGTTGTAGGCTCTGTAAAGAATTCATTCCTCCTTGGGCAGT
The DNA here is from genome assembly GCA_013397135.1 of Pachyramphus minor. Lineage (NCBI taxonomy): Eukaryota > Metazoa > Chordata > Aves > Passeriformes > Tyrannidae > Pachyramphus > Pachyramphus minor. Next base: position 183,338 of record VYXB01007302.1, on the reverse strand, counting down.
TCGTTGTGCTGATCAGTTATTGTAATGGTAAAAATGTATGCCTTGCTTCTCTTTTGAATCTGGTTGGTTACACCTTCCAATTATTGATTCTTGATCACCTCTTCACTGAAGTTCTCAATACCTAGGCCTATTTTTCTGTTCAGAACTACTTGTATGCTGTATAATCAAGTAATTTCTCATCTTCTCACTACATTGCCAGATTTTGCTTTCTTAGCATCTGGGCAAAAAGTCTTTCCTCCATCACTTCAATTTTATTTTTCCTTTTTCAGTTTTGTTTTTAAAAAATGGAGACACTAGCAGGTTAATGGTACTGATGTTTGAACTCCATAATGAAGATACAGATATCTCTTACCTTCTTTTACTATGTGGCTCTCTTCACCATGGCAGAGGGTTATTCAGAAGAGTGGTAGGTATTGGCAGAGGAAGGACTTCTGAAATGCATTTGCTTTTTTCTCTCTCTTTCTTCCTCCAAGAGGGAAGAACTATTATGGTGATACATTCTGTTGATTGAACATATCTTGTAGACATATAGGTTATTCCTCTTTCTTCTAGTGACATTAAAATGCTTATGTGTGATCAAGGCTGTAGGTTTTTGAAGGCAATGACTGCAGAGCACATCTGTTGATTCAGCACACCCTTATCAAATGCCTGGGACCTTCATAAACTATTTGGTTTTCGAAGTTGAGAGGTTGTATCTGCTCCATGTTGCTGCATTTGTTAAGCTTGCCAGTTATGCCACAGTAGGGCCCCAGTACATGCAACACTAGCAAGTTAACAGAAATATTTTGAAAGTGTGGTTTTGTAGAACTATAATATACCCCGAGAGTCCTCATTTGAGAGAAATCAGTCCCTGATTTGACCACAAGGGTAGAAATGCCTTGTAGTCTATGACACATTTTGACCCTCAATTAAGTCACCAAGAAGTTATTGGTAAATAGTAAATTGTATATGCTTGCCATTTCTGGTGTGAGTGGTATCAGCAGGTGGATAACCTAGAATTGATTTCCCACCATGTCCATTACAGCTTCTTTGAACATTCTGTATTACTGAGTGATTGACCTACTTCTTTGATCTAAAATTAGTGTGTGTAGCTCCATTTTTAACATGTTTCCAAGTTAATTCACTTTTGCACCCCTGCTGCTTGCCTTCATTATACAACAAAGATGATTGTTTCTTTTAGCAAAGAACTTAGTGGGTTTTAAATTATTTTCCTGTACATTGATCTAGACGGAGGATGCCAGCAGTTTATTAGGGTTTAGGAGTACAAGTTCCCTTGGCCTTTCAAATTGTATATACACACTTAAGAGTCCCACTATGCAGATGAGAGACAAAAATTTAATCGTTGTGTTTCTTGTTTGTTTGGATGTATTTCATTGTGGTATGTGGGAAAACCCAGGGGAGACACACAAAGTCTTGCAAAATATTTGTTTGGCTCTCTAAGGAAGTCTGTGTGAGACAGTAATTTCAGCAACATCAAAATGTAACTGCACATACCAGACTTCTTCATTCAGACTGCCAAAGGAATAATAGGATTACCCTCCTTTGTTTTGCTTTTTCATCCTGGCATTAAATGAACTGAAACTTGATGTGTGAGTCTCTGGAAAATAAGGTCAGTTGAAAAAGAGTTCATTGTCCTTTTATTCTTCTTAGGTGTTCACAGACAAGTTTAGGTTTATCCAGAGAACCATGGCAGAAGGTGGATTTGATCCCTGTGAATGCATTTGCTCGCATGAACATGCAATGAGAAGACTGATTAACCTGGTAAGGACAACATGAGGATATTTGGAAGGGTGGTTATTCAGACATTACTTCAGCTTTTGCAGATTTGCAGTTTGTGATGCTTTTGATTCTGCTTATTCAGTAGCATGTACAGTTAGAATCTGTGTATCCAATTTTCTGATGAGCTTTTGAATAGTCCATAGAAATGATAGCTTTCTGTTTATTTCCCACAGCTTCATTTTGACAGCATTGACAGTGTTTCTATTTAAATGTTTCTTTATAAGCCTTTTTGAGTCTGCTTAAAACGAAAGAAATTTCCCTGCAACCTCTTTGATGTCAAGGTGATGCCACACATATGAGGTTCCGTGTACTGATATGGCAAGATAAAAATGTCTAAATTTTTAAAACTACCCTTAAAAAAATTCTGAAATTGAAAATGCAGTGATTTTTGAGTTCTGAGTTTGGTTTCTTGCTGTGTCATTGATATGGTTGAGCAATGTCAAGCAAGTTATTTTACGTTGCTCTCACTGTGACCTGTAAAATAGCAATGTTTGGTTGTTTCTGTATTGAATTTAGTTCAGTGTTTATTGAAGAATAAGCTACAAAGTACTTCTTTTTTTTTCTAAGTAAAAGTATATATTTTTAAAAATACCACTAACAATTATGAACTGTGAGCAGTTAGGTTAACTTGATTACAACTCTAATTTGGTTAAACTGTTTTTTGAGTTGGTGCTATACATCAACTTCATTTGATGTACTTCTGCTTGTTGATACTCATAAATTTGTTTTTATCATATTTTCTTTTGTGGGGCCTAAATTAATATCATTTTAAGTGCATTAACTACTCAAGGCAATATGTGTGAAGAGTATCCTCTCTAGGATCAGGCCCTTCTTCAAGAGGTTTCTTGTCAGTATTTTAGGAAGGTTATCAGGAAAATGTGGCATTCACTGGGCTATGATAAGAGTAGAGCTAATATGTAAATCCCCAAAGAATATATGTCTGGGAATAAGGAATCATAGAATCAGGATATCCTGAGTTGGAAGGGATCCACAGGGATCATTAAGTCCAACTCCTGGCCCAGCAGAGGATAACCCCAAAAATCACACTATGTGCCTGAGAGCATTGTCCAAATGCTTCTTGAACTCTGTCAGGCTTGGTGCTGTGACCACTTCCCTGGAGAGCATGTTCCAGTGCCTGACCACCCTCTGGTTGAAAAACATTTTCCTGATATCCAGCCTAACTCCCCTGACACAGCTTCGTGATGTTTCCTCAGGTCCTATCACTGGTCACCAGAGAGAAAAGATTGGTGCCTGCCCCTCTGCTTCCCCTTATGATGAAGTTGTAACTTCAATGAGGTCTTCCTTCAGTCTCCTCTTCTCCAGGCTGAGCAAGCCAAGTGACCTCCTTGTATGGCTTCACCTCAATTTGTGTGCTTGCCTTTAAAATGAAACCACTTCCACATGCTTACATCCACAAAAGAAGAAACTTTTTTAAACAGCACTTTGCAAGTGATATATATATATAACTTGTTCTTGCAGATGTATGGGTTGCATTCATATGGTTCTGGTTCATGCTGAACATTAGATCTTGAGTGTCCACACTTTATTAGACTCAGAATGCATTGTTACACTATCTCACCTGCAATGCTGGAGGAAGGACCTAAAGTTAGGCACATGCTGTACCTGTGTGTTCTGTTGGGGAGCTTGACGGACCACATTTTCCAGAATTACTCTGCTCAGAGTAAGCAAAGTTCACCACCCATGTCCATAATGAAACACTGCAGGGCTTGTGTCATCATGTTCTCACGTTGCACCCCTGGGCCTATGCACAGAGAATACCATCTCCAAAACATACAGGCCACACTGGGAGTCAAAATACTCCAGACCAGGCTCTCTCAGTGGGAGGGCTACATCAGCAGAAGGCAAATGATGAAACACAGGACAAGAGGAAATGACAAGCGCTTGCCCATCTCACAGACCTGAGACCCTCGGGCTAAGCATCAAAACTGAAGTTGCCAAAGAGCCCAGATCTGTGAAGCAGCCAGCTGCACCAAAGTCTAAAATCACACCAGACAAATTGAGCACATCTGCAGAGCTAATTCCATGTGCTTTATAGGAAATTATATCATTTCCCTTTGGTAATTCCCAAGTGTGGTACAGCCAGTGCTCTCTTGATACTCAAAAGTCATTAAACGTTGACGAACTTTCTTATTGCTGAACAGTCAACAGGTCTGGAGAGGCAAGAAGTGAAAGGGATGTGAGCCCTGGTATTACCAGAATTTTTCAGGATGGAAGAGACTCCAGTAGATTATGTAGGCAAACCTCCTGCTCAAAGCAAGGTTAACAGTGACCCGGTCATTCAGTGCTTTTATTCCAGCTGAGCCTTGAAAACTTTCAAGGGGTAGCAATTCCACAGCCTCTTGGGGCAACCTGCCCCACAGCCTCTTGGGGCAACCTGCCAGTCTTTGTCACAGAGAATTTTTTCCATCCATTGTTTTAGTTTAATGTGTCATACCCTCCCCCATACTGTGCTGTGAAGAACCTGTGTCTATTTTCTCAATAACTGCATTGTAAATACTGGGGTCTGCTGTTAGATCAAGCCAAAATCATCTCTTTCCTGGGCTGAACGAGCCCAACTCCCTCAGTATCTCCTTGCAGAGCAAGTGCTCCAGCCTCTGGAGACCCCCACTGAATTCAGTTCAATCTGTAAATGTGTATAGGAGAGTTCAAGAATGGATGCAGTATTCCAGATACGTGTTTAAAGTGCTGAGTACATGGGTGTAATTGCATCCTTCAGTCTACTTACACACTGTTTAAAGGTCAATGCTGCTGACACAAGGGCCCAGAAAATTGAGGCTTCTGTGGAGAACAGTTGTCTGTTCTGTGGAGCCTTTACTTCAGGTCCAGCCATTCTAGTTCATGATTCCCAGTTAGAGGCATAATTTCAAAATCTTCTGACCTCTCCCTGCTATCCCCATATGGATACTTGTACACATATTCTTTCCCAAGAAGGATTCCTTTTTTTTGTCCGCAGCACGATGTTTGTGCCATATCCCACAGTTGTGTTGATTCTGGACCTTGAGGTTCTGGGCACATGCTGAAACAGTGACAGAGGAATCCCTGGGACTAAGTTCAGGGAGTTGGGAGGAAGAAGGAGGATCCATGTTGACTGCCCTTTCCCATAAGGCTTGTCAGATGCAAATCTAAACCAGTACAGTTCAGAATTTTGACCCCTATTGAGCATTTTTTATCTTTTCCTCTTTTGCTAGGAGAGACTGACAGGTAATGGCACTGGTCAGCCAGTTCTCTTTGTTGTGGCTGGAGGATTCTAGGTATGAGCAATGTAGATGAGTTTTGTCCAAAGTCAGAAGTGGCACGAAGATTTTGTTCCTGGGCTACTCCATGCGGTGTAAGGTGGGTGCAGATGGATCATTTAGGGACACGCTATTTCCTGTGCTGTGAATGGGCAGTCACCAAGAGCAGTCTATTGATATTCCTGTGTAGTTGCAGAAATGGAGTTTATTGCTTAGTACCCATCTTCCAAAAGGATCAGTTAGCACTTGAAACTGTGAGGAGTAAAGGGAAATGCCAGATTTCATCTATCCTAAAAAGCAAAGCAGGTGCTCCTAAATATTTATAAGACCAAATCACTAGCTAGGGGAGTTCAGCAGAATTTAGAAAGGAAAAGTCTCAGAAGTCTCAGTCAGCAGCCAGACTGTCCTCAAGTAACCTGTCACGTGATTTTAGCAGGAGATTTGCTAAACCATTATTATTGCATCTGTAACTTCTATGCTTCAGTAAGAATTTTTAAGATGTTGTTTTGTCACTTAATCTTACACAACATAACAGGAATTTTACTGTTTGTGTTAAAGAGAACCCTTGCACATCAGTTCTCAAAGTTGCTGAACCCCACAAGTCTCAATGGAGACTGGGTGCCCCCTACCTCTTTTGTTGGATCTCAAAACCTTTACTCCAAAATCATTGTGATAAAGAAAGCTAGGCAATCTGTTGCTGTTCAGTCTGTGGGAGTGAAAAAGATGGCCAAACATGCCGTGTGCCCAGAATGGTTCCCTATACCTACTTAGTGGTTGATTCTTTTTAACCTATATAGGTATAAACCACATCAGAGCACATTTTAATTGTGTTATAGCTGGAAGTACTTGTCATGATTTTGGAGCAAATTGTATAACAAGGTGTTTGCAATTATTTCCAGACTGAGCATTGTAAATCCAGAAGTTCAGAGGTTATATCAAATTTAAGAGAATAATAATGTATTTTTAGGAGATGCCCAAGTGTGAAAATATACTTTTAGGATCCTTCAATCCAGTAATGACACTGTGCAAAACCCCCATGATTGATGTAGATTTTTTAACTTGCATTTGGGTTAAAGTAAACTAATTTTTACAGGCTAATTTGTTTATACCTATCTAGAACAACACTGATAAGAATTAAGGCTTCTGCTAATGAAGAAGGAAGGCATGATGTGTTCAGTCATGGCTATGATGTGTAGAGTTAAAAATATGTATTCAAATACACAGGATTTCTGTTAGAGTTAACTGTATGGGAGATTTGAATGACTGCTATTGCAAGATCAGCAGGAGGTCAAAAAGTTTGCCTCTGGAACCCAAAGTTCTCATTTTAATTTCCAACACGATACTTTTAACTTCTAATTTTAATTGGTGTATTTACTTTGAAACTTGTAGAAAATGTACTTGGCACTCAAAGTACAGCTTGTGGTTGAATAGATTACTTTTGGGTTTTTGTATAGTGTATAGTTTAAATCTCTGCTTGAAATGCAGACTTCAGTTCCTCTTGTAGTACAATTAATGCTTATACAGTGAAAAAAGGAAGCTATTGTCATTAAACACTTCTTCCTCTCTGCTGTTAGCAACACCACAGAAAATTACCCATAAGAAAGCTGCTTGTTTTTAAAAAGTCCAACTCTTGCTAACTTTATGTGGCTTGATTATTTATCTGTCTTTCACTTTGCTTGACTAAGCAGGGCTTTGTTTTGCTGGCTTTTTTCTTCTTAATTTATAATACCATGAAGATTTTATAGAGATACACAGTTCATGAACTGTATCTTTCTAATGCTCATAATATTTTTACAATATATTTTGCTGCTTATTAGGTTAACTGGGAGATATTGTTCATACACACAGTTCTTAGAATTTATATATACATGCTTAAGTGGCATTGAATTATTTTTTGCTGAATTATTTTATGCTGAATGTTCTGTCATTTTCCTCAAGTGGATTTTTCAGGGTTCTTCTTGGTGTCAAAATATCAACATTTCACACATGTAAATTTCTGTAGTATGGCCACTATAAATAATAGGCAGATGTTACAATCTCTAAATATTCCTATGAAACACTAGGAATCTGAAGTTTTTGGCTGTGACTTCATAAATATAATTTCTATTACGTAATACTCACAGCACCATCTGTTATAATTTGACTATTGTATGTTGAGTTTACTATTTACTCTGTGGATATAGCAGATAATTGGAACTTCCAAAGAGGAAGTAAGTATAGAAGAAAATACCACAAGACTTTAAATCCTCTGCAGATACTCAAGAGTTGTCAAAAGACAATGACAGGTCTGTTAGCTTGCAAGATTTTATCTTCTGTTGGGTCTCCTCCATTTGCAAAACTTATTTGGACAAGAAGAGCCAAAGTTCAGGAATGAAGAACAACAAACAACATCAAATAATTTTGTTGGGAAGAATCTATCAGACAAGGGGACAGTTGTTTTCAAGTCACAGTGAAGAACATTCTGTGGTATCCAGAGGAAATAGTTCCTGTCTTAGTTTTGGCAGAAGACACAGATCTTTATATGAGAACGATGTTACATTTAAACCCTTATATTTTCCCCTTTTTCACTTATTTTGTAATATAGAAATCTAATTCCACTATGTCACTCCTCTGGACATCGATGCTCTCTGAGTAAGCATGGCTGATCCATGACTGATCATAGCCCAAGGGTCAGTTCAAGTCTGAAAACTAAACTGAAAACACAGTTTGTGTGGTGGGAGAGATAATCATAAAGTATATTCCATGAAGACTGAAACCTACATATGACTGCTTAGAGTGGCCAGAAATGTCAAAGCAAGCCAGTAACACACATGACTTTGTGTCATAGAAACATCCTTTTATTTTCCCCTTCTTTACAGAAGTTGTGGCTACAGAATTCTCTCATACTAGTTTTTATGAAAATGAGCAATATATTCTTTAACTTATAACATTTCTAATTCTGTAATACAAAAGGACCTATTTTAATGAACTGCCAGCAGTTCAAATTACAAACCAGTGTAGGAATTACAACCTTGTGTTTTGTTCTTCTGTAACTAATTGCAAAGTAGTGGTACATGTCCCGTTATGTTGCTATATCAGAACGCTTGAATGTCTCAAAAAAATCTTCAGGGATACAAAGGGATGTGTCACTAGATTTTTGTAGCAGAAATTGCAAATTTTTGAACTATTTCAACACAATTGGTTCAAACGTGAACCAAGTTTCCACATAATTCTCTTGGCTAGGTTATTTTAGAGTCTTACTATTGTGAACTGGCATAGTCTGAAATAGTATCCAGCTTAGCCACAAGTCTCAGCTGAGGGAGACTTCATGTAAACAGCCCAGAATAAACACAAAATACTGAAATAGATCTGTGTTGTGTGGTGCAAATGGTTGAAAAGCTCTCAAGATGTTAGCACAGCTAAGCCCAACTGAAATAGTCCCTGAGGCAACCAGCAAAAGTGAATTACTCTTCTGATGTGGCCATCTACTGAAAGCACAGCAGAACTATACCAAATACATTTGTGGTAATTTAAAGTGACCTTTAAATGTGAGGGTTACTCTTGGAGACTTCTTACGTGTGTTCCATGGCATTTGCGTTCTAATTTTTTTTTTTTGTGGCAGGTGCTACTGATTCTAGTCTATAGTCCTTCTTAGCCAACCATCCCAAGTGCAGGAAACTGCATTTTGCTTTCACTTGCCTCTTTTGTCCTCGGTGTTGAAACTGGCTCAAAAAGGACCTTTCCCAACAGCTGAACCTTAGATTGTTCATTAGGACAAGAAGTATCAACCTTCAGAGATGTGGGGTAAAAGGCTTGATGCACCTCCTAAGGCACTGGGCCAAAAGAGTAATAGACAGCATTAAAGTTCTAGATCAAACAGTGTAAATGGAGACTATTCTCTAGGCAGGTAAGTGGATGTTAAAAAAAAAACCCAAACCAAAAAAATTCCCACACAAAACCAAAAAAAGCCATGAACAATGTTGTCCACTCAAGTCTATGTCTCATGAAGAGCATCTTTTCCTGTAAGGGGTTAGATATCAGGACTTAAAGTTTAAGGTGTCATTCTTTATGTTTCCCATCCCTGAGCTTTGTAGCGTGCTGAAAACTGCTGCTTCTTAACAAATACATGTTAAAAAAAAAATCTCAGTCACATCCCATGGCCATCTCAAAGCATGCATAGTACATTGCAAGCAGTGTAGAAAACCATGCATTGAAAATTCTGTCAGCTTGATATTTCAGAAGTAAGTAATAGCTATAGCCTGTACTATGAATGGCTGAGCTCTGATGACCAGAGAAGTATTATGGCCATCTCTTTTAAGGAAAAAGGCAAAAATTGTGCATTCTCTCAGGCCACATGTGGATGTAATCAACACTTAGAGCAAACTGTATTTATCTGTTGCAACTGCTAGTTCTAAGCCTTTTCCTCAAGGCTGTCTGTACGGAAGTACCCTTTTCTTTTGCTAATATGCATCATTTTGCAGAAGATACTCAACTGTTTGGTAAAAAAACCTCTGTATATTCTGGTTTTGCATTTTAGATACAAGTTTGCTGGTGTCCTTTCAGGAGATATGTATATTCTTTGTGCATGTTTTCAGATGCCTCTGTGGTAATACTGTGTAATAGTCTATCTCACCTATTGTCTAGTACTTCAGGTAGTCAGAGATGCTGTGAGCTCCTTGTAGTGATCCTGATCATGACTATTTTATCTCCTTTTCCCTGTTCTGCTAATTTATTCTGCTTTGCATTCACTAAAAGGAGGATGTCAATGATGTCACAGGTCCCCAAGGCCAGCAAAATTTTGAAATTAAGTACTGATAACAGTTATGCAATTGTAGGAAGGTGAGGGGAATTTGGAAGAGGAGGATCTGTATGACACCAAGGTGAAACAGCAATCTCTGGACAAAGAAAATGGAGGGAGAATGCATTCTTGTTGAAATTAGGGCTCCAGTTTGCAGTAGTCCCTGTGACCTGTTTATTTGATGCATCTTCTTCCATAAAAAGCCATATTTTTCACTATGAAAGTTAATGTTCTCCTGTCATAACTGGCTGATGATTCTGGGTCTTAAGAGTTGGTTTGTAATCTGGAATATTATTCTGAAATGTAGCAACCATCCTTCTCACTCATTTGCAATGGGAGAGAAAATTACTTGCCACCTCATAGGACCAGACTCTTTTTTATTGCAGACTGTTATTTTGTCCTTGTATGAACATCATTTTGGTTTAATTCTGCATATACACATGGAAAATGAAGGAGTGGGGAAGGCAGTGTTCACTTTTTCCTTGTTTGTTCCACTGAAAGAAGCTAATGTAGTTTAAGAGATAATCAAATTCCATCAGTATGCCATTCTTTTCCTCTTATTTTTCTCTTATTTCTCTTTGGCAGCTTGTAGCAGAATAATGTGTGTAGGTGTCATCTTTTGCATGTTTAAATCTGAACTCTACAGATAATGCTACATTTCAGTTTGCGCCCTGGCTTGTATTCAGGACTGGCGTAGCCTGCTGTAGCAATTTATTTATCATGTTGTTTACTAAATCATATATATACTTTGGACAGAGCAGAAGTGGCTGCCAGCAAAGCTTAAACAATGATTTCATTACCCAGAAGCATGAGAACGCAATCAGGAGTATGCCACGGTGTTGTCATCTTCTGGCATCATTGGAGAGCAAAAACAGAGCTTACAACTGATTTAAATGGCAAAAAAGTATTTTCACAAGGGATGATATTTTGCCCTTGTTATCATATAAAATTTTCTATCATCAGTCTTTATGATTCCATTTTAAATTCACTTTTATTCATGGAATAAAAGACCCTATTGAGTTAGTTATTTGTCCTTGCTTTTCTACTTATCTATCCTTTTCATTTTTGCTCTCTTATCTTTGTACCTATTTTATCTGTTTCTTTCACATATCTCTCTGGGCTTTCTTCCATCACAATTTATTGTATGGAGGTCTTTTCTTGACCCATCTCATGAACTTTCTAATTTTTTATTCATGCCTTTTCTATGGACTTATTTCTGCTTTGAGCGGACTCAAAAGTTATGATGAAAGTTAATTATTTTAATTATCCCTACATAAATAATTTACTTTCATCTGCCATTCACATTAGACTCTACTGATTATTACACTTTGTTCCTGCCACTAGTCCTGTTCTTCTCATTTTGTTACCTCTTTAGTATACCATTTCTGGAGTTGGAAAGTGCTTTTGGACAGGGATTATGCCACTATTTCTTCTGAAAACTGACTAACTGGTGATCATTGATACATTTCTCATATTTTTTATGCACTGTCTTTTTTATTTTTAACTGTTAAATACTACATTTAACTCTTATAAAGAAAAAGTGTTCACGCTGGATAAGAGCTCTGAATCTTTCTTCAGGCAGTATGCTATTGGTGTTAATTAAAAAAAAAAAAAATGTCTGAGCAGAGACTCCAGAACCAGTCCCAGAGATTGTGGCACTGTTGAACTCTGGGGTTGCAGACTTTGCAAACTCCTCTGAAGAGTTTCAGCAAACTCCTCTGAAGAGGAAGCAGAGTTACTATGAAGATAAACAGAAGTCTGAATTTCCTTCTCCACAGTAGCTATCTGTGATGAACGGTAAATGCAAAGTAGCTTAACTTTTTTCCTGGGAAGACTGAAATGGTCCCAATGGCTGATGTCACTGTGCTGGAAAAACAAGTTCTCTGTTTAGCTAGATGAAGCTGTTTTCAGTGGGCTCACTATTTCACTTGAACTTCTGTGGTTTTGTGGAGCAGCTAACACACAGTAGAAGTTCTCACCCTGTTTTCACCACACAGACATGTTTGTGTGCCCATAGTAGGTTTGCACGTGAAGAAAAAGCCAAAACAACCAAACCAGAAACTTCACTTAATATGCTGACATTACAAAGAAGTTTCCAGAAGCTGATAAGTGTCCCTTTACTGCAACCTTCACATTTTGTTCACAGCTGGGGATTGTAAAAACTGTCCAGATTCCTATCATAACATGGCATCTGTTAAGAGTAGCAGCAGGACATGTTTCAGGTGTTCGATGGGTAGATGCTGTTGATCCACAAGATGGCATGTTAAAACTGTGCTTGATGTATAGTCTCAAAGGAGCAGGATTTAAACACTGTCGTGTTAGTGTGAACTGAGGCTAAAAGCTGTGTATTTTGAAAAGGGAAAAGAAAGGAAGAGCTATTTCAAATTGGAAGTAGGAACCATTTGAAAAATGCTCTCTTTATTTTTGCAATGCAAAATTTGAGTGTGATCGGGAGAGAGTGAGAAACAGCCCTTTTCTCTCTTACCACTAGAAGTAAGTTGGTTTCTTTATTCTTGGTATTGTGTTGGGTTTACACTCATGATATGTCAGTAAGTGGACATTGATTTGTTGCCTCTTTCAGAAAATTGTGAAGGGCTTCAGAGAAACAAAATACTCATTTTGACCAAGAGTTCTTGTTGTTTGGGGATTATTAATTTAAATTACTTCAGCTTAGATTTTAAATGTACTTGGAAGAAAGAAAATTCACAGTTGTATTTTAAATAATGTACATTTATAATTAGTATTTTTACTTGTGTGCAAGTTTTTACTGTATTAAATTGAAAATTTTTCATTCGTGTTAGCTTTCTTTTAGCTTTCATGCTATTTACAGTTTGTGTTTACTTCATCTTGGACAATATAAGATAAGTTAGTTTATTGTTTGGCTCACACATACTGAGTCTTTTAGTATATTTGTATGACAAACTGCACAAAGAACGTTAAAATTCAGATACAAAACTCTTCTTTTACATGGAAGAAAATAGTATAACTGTTTAGTTTTGTATCATATTGCACTCTCTTCTTCTTCTGTTGAATATGCCCTGATGTTTCACTCACCTGATTTCTTTGTTCTTCTTAAGACTCTGTTTTAGAATGTACAGTAAACCATGAAAAGGCTGTTGCTGACTAACAGACGTCATATCAAGCAGTCAACTATTAATTTTCCTCTAAATTCAGGCTTTTGACGGCACAAGGATCTCTGAAATATGAATAAAATCAAAATCATCATTGATAGTATGGTCTTTATGTAAGAGTTAACATATTCAAAAAATTATTTCTCTATTCAAAATTTTCTCATTAACTCTGTAGTGTTCCCAGTCTGAAAAACATTGAGTGTATTTGAATAGTCTTTTTGAGGGTTTTGTTGAGAACAGGTAAAATCTGGTTCAGCTTTTTACCATTATTCCACAAGCCTTCATCCAAACTCCCCTTCCCCATCAGAATAGAAAAATCTGAATACAAAGGACTATTTTTTCCAGTCTCTGATAATGGCTCTTTTTTCAATTACCTGACTATTGAAATGTCTGAAATGTTGCAAATACAATTTTTTTGCAACAGTTGCTGTGTTCCTTGAGGGTGTAGTTATGAAGAGAGAGTTAATTGGTAGAAGGAACATTCTTCTTTCAGCAAAAGGCATTACCTTTCCCAGCCATTCAACTTATGTAAGCATTTCATACACATGCCAGAATCATTTCTTACCCTTTGACTAAAGGAGTGACCACAAGAGATCAGATTTGTATTGGGTTACAGAGTTACGAACTCATTGATCCGAGTGAATTGAGAAAAACCTGTTTTTGCTGCTGCTCATTTTCCGTCGTCTGCCATGTTTCATCCCAAGAGGACAATACGCAGCCTCTCACTGAGCTGTTAAAAACAGATTTGTTACATGGCTCCCTGCCTTACAGAGCTATCCTGCAGCTTAAAAAAAGTTGTATTTGGATGGAGCGTAACACTTAGAATGTGAGATAACTGATACTGTGGCTAGAACAACCCAAGGCAGTGTTGTATATCTATGCCATCCTGGGGACAGAGAGATAATGAGGTGCTTTATGCTTGTACAATGTTTCTGATCATATACCTGTTGCCCTTTTTAATTCTGGTCATTGTTCTGTGTTGAATACCTGTAAACTGTGTTCTAAGTAGGGATTATAAATTAAGCCCCCCCCCGAATTAAACCCTTATACAAACAGAAGATAATTATGTGGATCTCTTTAAGACGTGGGTATAGCAATATCCAGTTTCCCCAGTTCACAAATCTTTCAGTGTAAAATATTCCAAATCGGTACTAATGGAAAATTCCACTGCTAATGGAAAACCTCCCCTTTGAAAATTACTTCCAAAGTTTTAAAATAAAATGAGCTTTTACTTTTACATAAGAAGGGCAGGAAATATGCATTGTTTGATAGATTTTTTTTTTTTTAATAAAGCACATATTTTGTTTGAATTTCCCCTCCTGTTGTGTTTGAATTTCCCCTGCTGTTGTTTTTAACTACAGAAAGTAGTTAAAACAGAAAGAGCTGAAAGGTTAAATCCAGGCTTTCAGTTCCTTTCTAAGGGACTTCTTTGTAGTCTCAGTAAATTTGCTAGTAGATCTTAATATATTAATGAATGTGATCAATCTCCAATTACTTTTTTTTTTCTTTCTTAACTGTGACAGTCATTGAAAATCTTCATGATAAAAGAAGGAGCTTAGTCTTTTCCAAATGACATGAGCCAGCAGTGTGCCCAGGTGGCCAAGAAGGCCAATGACATCTTGGCCTGTATCAAGAACAGTGTGGCAGCAGGAGCAGGGAGGTGATTCTTCCCCTGTACTCAGCGCTGATGAGGCCACACCTGGAGTATTGTGTCCAGCTCTGGGCCCCTCAGTTCAGGAAGGACATTGAGGTGCTGGAGCAGGTCCAGAGAAGAGTGACCAGATTGGTGAAGGGACTTGAACACAAGTCCTATGAGGAGAGGCTGAGGGAGCTGGGGTTGTTTAGCCTGGAGAAGAGGAGGCTCAGGGGAGACCTCATCACTCTCTACAACTGCCTGAAAGGAGGTTGTAGCCAGGTGGGGGTTGGTCTCTTCTCCCAGGCAACTATCAGTAACACAAGAAGGCATGGTCTGAAGCTCTGCCAGGGGAGGTTTAGATTAGATATTAAGAAGAAATTCTTTACAGAGAGGGTAATCAGACATTGGAATGGCCTGCCCAGGGAGGTGGTGGATTCTCCATCCCTGGAGGTATTCAAGAAAAGACTGGAGGTGGCACTCAGTGCCATAGTTTAGTAACTGCAGTGGTAGTGGATCAAGGGTTGGACTTGATCTCAGAGGTCCTTTTCAACCCATCTGATTCTATGATTCTATGAAATGTCTTCTTTGGTTCCGTGTCTGTTTCCTTGATGTGCTTTGCATAACATGACTACATACAGCAAATCAGTTATGCCAGCACAAGAGGAAATTGATTTTGTGGAAATGATTCATGTATTCCTTACATAAAGAGCATCATCTTTTCTTCTCTTTAACATTCATGTATTTACACTGATAATAAACAGATTAGCCTGTTGTGACAAGAAGTGTTGGGATTTGTGACACTACTGTGTCATGAAACCTATCAAAAAGCAAAGATCAGTTCTAACCAAGGCATTGTAACAACTCTGTTACTATGTTACAATTTTGTATTTAAACCTTTTATTAATAATCTGTATAGTTTACTTAAACAGAGAATAGACTCTATTTCCATATTACTGCAGATTAAAATCCCATCCATTTGACATCTCTAAACCCAATAAAAAATGTGATATTTGTCTTTCTTTTCTGGCTCTGCCACCTGTAAAATAGTTATACTGATTTGCAGGTTTGCAGTTGGCAAGCTTACCTAGTCTGTAAATATAAATAGTCATTACAGTAGCTAAAAGTGTTTTAAATTTTACCTATCGGTAAAGAGAAAAACCAGTAAAATATATACTAAAATCTACTTAAAAAATCTCTTAGAGAGGAAAAAATAGTAAATTTGAATATGAAATTTTAATTCAGCTTATAACTATTATCATAGTCTGATTATTTATTGTGATGTAATCACAAAACATTTTTATGTTACTTGATCTAGATAATAGTAGTAACACCTGTCCATTGTAAATCCCAAAATATATGTGGAAGTATATCTGTATATAATAATGTCTATATCACTGTAGATTTTTTAACTTGAATTTTGATAGTTATTCAGTGGCTGAAATCTGTGTGGAAGCAATAAGACTGTAGTCAGCTGGTTTAAAGGTATTACATAAAAAGTGTTCAGAAACTTATCTCCATATCTGGGATTCTTCACATACCATAAGCCACATGTGATCCAATAAAGGATCAGTTAAAATCTTCCTTATCTTGAACATGTGCTCTGACATTATATTAAATCATGATTTCGGTAAAAGCTAACCAAGACTTATTGCTAAGTATCATGCCTTTCTTTTTCTCTGTTTCAGCTGAGACAATCCCAGTCATACTGCACAGACACAGAATGCCTTCAGGAATGTGAGTAACTGTTCAGTTCAGGTGCATGGAGGTAAAATAAACAGCAGTAATTGAAATACAGTCTGACAGGTCCTTAAAATGCAACAGTTAATTTAATGTTATAGTTAGAACAAATACTACAGTAATAAAATTCATGTGTTGGGGAGGTAATTTCTGAGAATCTGTGATGCGGGTGGACGTTTGTACATTGGAAGCACTGTGTGGAAACAGCATTGGTGAGAAGCCTGGCAGTGTTGATATAACAGAATTAATCAGGTCCCAAGTATTACTGCATCTTACCATTAGCCTCCAAATAGGGTGATCTGGGGAATGACAGGGGAAAATTTGGAGGGGGCTTTATTTGTCCCCCGTACAGTCATAGCAACCTAAGCAGTGAAGACTAGATATTGAGCACAGACCCCCCCACACACATATTCACAGCTGGGGCTGGGTGACTTACTGTCAGTACTGTGAACCCTCTACTCCTCTGTGAAGGAGAGGAGTTCCCCCCAGCTCTGACTCATAGAGTGACATGCACTGTGACTGCACTTCTGTTGACTTTGTGGCTGTGTAGTTAATGAAGCAGAGGACTGATGTGTACACTTCCTTGGAATTTGCTGTGAAATACATCAAAAAACCTCTCCCAAACAGTGGGACAGTCAAATGTTACTAGCATCTGCAGTGAAGCATAGTTGGTCAGAGGTTATGCAGTAATGAAAGCTTGCCCTGAGGCACTGTGTTTACGCTTTTCATGATCTAGAGAGAGCATTGGCAAATGTTTATAAATAAAAATGAAGTGGATCTGTTTTCCCTATATTGCTTTACAACTTGAGCATATTAGCTTGCATAAGGACTACTGTAATGGTGAAGGAGCAGTGAGCACCTGAGCAGTGTTCCTGGAAGCAAGAGCTGCTGCTGCCAGTGTCTTCTGCAGGTCTAGGAGCAGTGCAGGCAAAGTTTCCGGGATCTTGGGAAGAGAGCATGCCTTTGTTCACTCTTTGTTCCTCCCTCTTCACTCCCCTGTGAAACCTGTTTGGAGATGGGTGTCTGACTCGGACTTGCTTTGTGCCCTCCCAATGTGAAACAGCTGCAGACTCATTGCTGTGCTGGGCTGAAGGGAGAAAACTATGAGCTGTCCCATGTAAAACCTGGAAGAAAGATAGTGGGGCACAGGTGCTGTACAGTACTGCTGGTTTACTCTTTCTGTATGGGCTTTCCAAATTATGCAGTCTGTGGCTTCCAGCACCCCTCCTCTTCCAGAGGGACCTGTCCAAGGCCAGACTTTTTAGGCTCACATACCTTAGACTTCTATGTCTTTTTTTTTTTTTTTTTTTAACCACAGGCATGTAGGAGAGGGAAAGGGGCAGATGACAAGAGACAGAATGTTTTGTATACTGGAAGTAGACACAGACAGGCTGTGCTGCTTTCTGAGCTTTAGTCCTCAGTCAAAACCAAGCAGTGGTAGGTCATTCTCACTTGAGCCTTGGGAGTCTTGCGTCATCAATATTTATGAAGCTCGTAGACGAAAGACTGTATAAATTAGTAAGTTCTGATATGTGTGGGCACAAAGCTTGTGGGACAGCTTTGATGTTACCAAGCTGTAGTACACTGGAAATTTGAATGGTTTGCAACGAATAGCTTTCCATCCTGAAAGAGATCCTTGCAATGACTGTCTGTGCAGATGCAAGCAATTTGGCAGCAATTGTTCCAAACCATTGGTTTGTTTCAAAAACCAAAGCAAAAATTGTAGAGTAAATCCTCTCCTATGTTATTATATTGCCTTAAATTTAGTTCCAGCAAAGGTATTTTCCTGCTGATGCAATGGTACTGCCTGCCTGTTTGTCAGATTATTTTGTGATGCGTCTGTGATTCTGTGCTTGCAGCAGTCTGTAAGACCCCTGGGAGTCAAAGGCAAAAATAAAAAATTGAGCATGGAGAAGCTTCTAGAGATGTTTTCAGAGACAGATTAAGACAATTCTGGGCCAGTCTTCTGTCCATTGCTTCATCCTGTTCTGATGAGCTGTATGGTGATGAGCTTGTGTTTGAGGTGGGTCTCTTCTTCCCTAAGTCCCACAGCTCCATTTCCTGTTACTTGCTGACTTCGATTCCTCATTTCAGAACTTCGATATGAAGAAGTTTGTTTCACTCCCACCCATTTCCTCATTTCCAGGATTTGGTCTTCCTTTTGGAAGCACAGCTGGGAATGTTGTCATACAGATTCTTAAATTACAAGGTTGTGGAATAACTGATCAGATGTATGTAGTTTTGTTTTGGGAGACATCAGGACTGGGGTTCAGCCAATGTCACAGCAGCGTCATGTGTTATGATGTTGCTACCAGCTGGAAGTTCTCAGAAACGCCTCAGTTGATTCTTCTTGAGTATGCTTTGTTTTTTCAACCCTTGATTTTGGTTATTTTTAAGATTTTTGGAGCCATACCAAAGCAGTAGTACCGGGGCTTCCTCATTCACATTTTTATATTTTCTATAAATTCTTTTTTATGGTTGTTGGCACTATTATGTCATAGTGAACTACCCTGCAGAGAGTTTCCTGCCAGGGTCAGGACCAGTGCTTTTGGAAGCATACAGAAAGATGTGAGCACCACTTCAATAAGCACTTGGGCACTCTTCTTGATGGCTGTTCCTCTGCTGATTCTCCATCAATATCTGCTGTGACGTGACAGTGTGTATCAGAATCTGGTGACTGTTCCTTCAATTTCAGTGGCTGCCTTGCAGAAAAAAAAGTCTGTAAATTTTGAATAAGCAACACATTTAATATTCTCCTGGGAATGATTATGCTCAGCAAATCAGAAGATCTTACAGTTTCCCTTGAAGTGAAGAATAAGAGTGATCATTCTTTTGTGAATTCTGTCTAATGCAAGTGGAGCATGGGAGTTCTCTGACGTGTGTGCCAGTTGCAACATCAACGGTTCATCCAGCCCAGGGAGGATCCCAGCTGGTACTGATCTGCACTGATGGCTCATGGCCCTTCACAGTCAGCCTTCTGTGTCAAAGGAAATGAGGGGCTGAGTTTTTTCTGTGTTCTAGCAATTCCCAGATGTTGTGACCTCAATTTGCCACATTCATATTTTCAACACTGTTCTCAGTGCTCTGCTAGCTTGTAATGTGGTCAGAGATGACTGTCTTGAATGTTGTCTACTCTACCTCCAAATTTCTATGTAATTTAAAATGAGTACATATCTGTGATTCATCTTGAGTTGTACTCATCTAAGGGAGTCACAGCAGCTAACCTAACAACATGAAATATCTGCCAGCTCTTCCCTCCCTTTTCTGGTAATTCCCTTCTCCCTTTCTCTGCTCAAGTCCTTTTTGTTTTTCTTCAGGTTCCTTATCCCTGCCTTTGAGAGTGTCAGCTTGCTGGCATTACCTGCTGAAGGTCCCACCGGCTCTTTGTCTTCTCTGATGATTCATTTGTAAGATACCTCTCTTCATACAGTTTCTTGCCTTTCTTTCACAGAACAGACAATTCTTAAAACACCATGAAAAGAGGAAGACACAAGTCTGAGAGCATGCTTTTGCCTTTCCACATCAGATGTTAAACAGTAAAAAGATCCAAAAGGAGATGTTTCTACCATGAGAGGGCAGACAAAAAGCACCACATGGAATATACCTTTACAATAATAGAAATACAGTCTCTCCTCTTTTTCTTTAGAATACAACCTTCCCGTTTTTCTCTGAGAGAAGACTCATTTATGTGACCTAGTCTCTATTCCTACAGGAAAAAGCAAGTCCAAGAACTGTATCTCATACGTAGAGCAACAGATAGGATTCACCGTAGTCATTAACTCCCATGGGAGTTAATCCCATAATCTCAGAGCAGGTCCTAATAAAGCATTCTTCTGCACAGAAGTAATTCAGCCATGGTATTAAAAAAAAAAAAAAGTGAATTCCAGGTAACCACAGGGGCACAGGCTCATTCAGAAGTGTGTGGATATATATGTATGCTGGGCCCAGGGGACCAGATACTCTAAAAATAAAGACCTTGGGCTGTATTCAAGGTTGTCTGGAAAGGTAGGTGTCGTGGGTTTAGCAGGGAATCAACTCCTTTTCTCAAACTCCCCCCTTTCACACAATTACTATCAGTTGAGAGAGGTTTTATACAGACAAAACAGAGGCTTGACTTAAGGGATATAATACTAAGAGTTATTACTAGAAAGATAAAACTTAAGAAATAACATATACTACAATACTACTACTTAATCTAGCTTATTTTATGGAAA
>VYXB01007302.1:148006-162143 GCA_013397135.1 Pachyramphus minor | reverse complement strand
TCAGACCTCTCACAAGGGTCACAGCCTCTGTAGGCATTCGTCTGTTCTGGGACAAATTCCCTCATTAACTGCTGGGGGTCTCTCTGCATCCCAGTTATCTTCTAAAGGCAGCAGGGGTTTGCAACTTTCAGTCTCTTTCCCTGCTGCAGGGAGAGAGGGGGCGGGTGGGGGAAAGATACTCCTCCCTCATCTCAACTCTTCTCTTGCTAGAACTGACCTTGGAGCTCCATTATCTCAAGTCGTCCTCTGCTCTCTGCCGGGCTGGAATCTTTCATGCAGCATGTTTCAGCTGGGCAGTTTCTTTCTGGAATTTGTTTCTCCACTGTTACACATCCCGGCTGGAGAGGCTTCAATGCCATGCCTGCCCCTGGCCCAAGGCTGGGGGAGTAGGGCCTGGCCCCCCCCACTTTCGGGGAGCCTGCTGCCTCCCTCCTCACATGGTGGCCAAATTTCTGACTGCGACAACACCTTCTCTTCCGTTTTCTTAAATATGTCATTAGCAGAGGCGTTACTAAAACTTTTGATTGGCTTTTTCTCCAGAAACCTACCTGGACGTGACCATTTCAGCCAGGGGGGCTGGTAACCCACGACAGTAGGTTAGACACTGTGTTTTACGTCAGTCAGTGACATGAGAATATGTACTGCTACATTCTGTACTAGTGGGTGTCTCCTGGGCATTGGAGGTTAATAACCAGATCCATCAAAATGGGTGGTGGCAGGAACGTTCATCTCAGAACAGGACAATCTTCTGTCTATCTGGAAATATCAGAAAATACCATCCACGGTGCTCTTAGAGGATAACCTTTATTCTTCAAGGAATCAAAAAACCACTTCTAAATTGTCTGCAAAAAATATCCATTAAAGGCCCTGTGGCTATGAACTATTAAAAAAAGGTTTTTTTTCTTCTACCCATCAGCATGAATTCCATCCTGCTTGGTTCCAGCTTCACTCAACTGTTCTTTAGCCATAAGGTGGCCTTATCTGATTATTTTGTGATCTCAGGGATGGAGGTCTTTCTAGCAAAAGATTATTGTCTTCTAACTGCTCCCAGTATCTGAAACAACTTCTTCTCTGTCCTCTTGATTTGTGATGCAAAGCTTTGAAAAGTGTGATTCACCCCAGCTAAATGAAACTTTGCTTATCCTCATTTCCTTAAGACATTAAAAGAGCAGATTCTGAAATACCTCACATCCTTATTAAAGCACATGGTCATTTTTGAGAGATGTGGGTTTAACGGTTCTTGAATAGTGTAAACAGTCTCGTGGCTGTTCTGGTATCTGGCATGCCTTGACAAGGTAGTACAGGGCCAAGCTGTGTTAGATCAGCTGTTGTCTTGCTTGACTTAGTTCAGAATGTTTCAGTGCATTTGGTTCCATCCAAACCGTATTGCAATGCAGGCTGGAAGAAACTGTATCTTGCGTGAATGCCTGCGGTTTCCCTCTGTGGTTCCTTCTGCTCCCTTCCCTGACCTATAGCATGAGGTTACCCAGCAGCATTTGCTTACCCCAACTTTTGTTTAACAACAGACCCTGAGTGCACTAAGGTTCAGCAAAAATTCCAGAAGGCGGTCTGACTAGTCCCTGTTTCTCTGTGTTGTATCCTGACTAACAGATGGGCTTAATTTTCAATGTTCCACCAAACACTGAGATTAGCTCAGGCTGGTTAGAGCATGGTCTTAATATCAACAAGGTTGTGGGTTCGGTCCCTGTAGGGGCCATTCATGTAAGGGTTAGGTTCAATGATCCTCGTGGGTCTTTTCCAACTCAGAATATTCTATGAAATCTGTAAAATTTCTACTGGGCTATTTACATGTATGCCAAAGCAGGTGCCTAAGGCGCTCTTACTTGTTGTTGAAGGTAGTCTCAGGGTGGTTATTAATGTTGTCTGGAAGCCCCAAATTAAAGCCAAAGTATATAGTAGTTTCCTGGATTTCATATATAAAGGTCATTCAACATTTAAAATATTGATATATGATATTGATAACAATAATATTCTGCTCAACGAGACTGCAGGTCTAAACTCTTACCTTCACAATTCCATATGGTTTCTGAATCAATTATGTATAAGAGTTTAATTAAAGAGTATAAATGTATAAGAGTTGAATTAAAAGCTGTAGCATTCTTACTCATTTTCTGGGCACTATGCCTTCTCCTCATATACAATGTCCTTTATTCACTCAGATCATCAAAAGAATTGTCACTTGTAATCGCATATACTTCTAATCATAAAACTCCTCTACATTAGCAACTTCTCAGGTTTTGAAATGTCTGTATTTTGGACACTGAAAAGGCAAGAGCAGTTTCATTTGCTCCTACATGTTAATGGTAGTGTTTGTGTTGAGAGAAGCATGAACTTCTATAATACATGGGGTTTTTTAGTTCTTTGACATTTTTAAGTGCATGTAGTGTCAGTACAGGACATCAGTCCAAGAGCCCCAGTTCATGAAACCTTATTCCCGGGACAGCAGCGTGGTGAATGGCATTGCTGTGAGCTTCCCCACAATGCCCCTCTGCTGTGTTAGGAACAAACCATTTCCATAGCAGGGCCTCTGTTGGAAATGCTACCCAGGAAGATGGTGATGAGGGTGGTTTTGTGGTATCAGCATCAGCCTTCAAGGAAACAACTCCAGCAGCTCACTGGGTGTAAGTCATCTAGCAAATGTTAAATAAGAACAACTTCCAACCAATACTGAATCCAGACTTGACTCCATAGTGAGATGATCCACACGAGTTGAGATAGCTGAAAAATCTGACAGATACTAGCGTCTCAGGGGAGTTTTCTGGATGTTAAAATTTTCAACTTGGGTAATAAAACAGCTCTTCTGTTTCTGAAGGTTATTCATTATAGCTCTCCATTTATTGCTCTGTATTAATTGATCATCTACATCATTAATGAAGCTGTTAGAACTTTAAGTACTGTGATAAAGATCCATGTAAGTAACATAGGTACTTAACTGTACATTGGTTTACACTTCAACTGACAACATTAGTTACTGTTTTATTATTCGAAATTATGTTTCAGAGGAGAAAAGTTGTTTTAAAATGTGCAGGTGTTTGCAAGAGCTTGTTGATCCAAAAAGACTAACCACCCATTTCCAGCCTGAGGGAACTTTCTAAGTTTATTTCCATTGTTGATGACTCAGATATTCTATATGAAAATTGGGTGTAAAATTTTTTACACTGTTTTCCTGGGCTTCACTTTTTAATGTATCTCTGCAGTGCTTTTTCGCTTCCTGGCAGATATGTTTTTCTTGATGCTAATGGAAATGCCACATGACCTGGATGATCAGTCATGGAGATCTGGCATATTGACACTAACACTTGTTCAAACAAACTCTCAAGAAATAACTTACAGCAGTCAACAAATTGATAACCATTAGTTTGCTCCCTTCTTGTAGAATTAGAATGCTCTCTGTGTGAGGCCTAACAATGGAATCTAAGCTCTCATCTCTTTAGTCATATTCTTTTATTTGTTTGATGCAAAAAACAAAGACCAACATACATTTTTTTCCCCATATAAATATATTTTGCATCAAATTTATATTTATATTTTGATTTCTTAAACACAAAGTGT
This sequence comes from Pachyramphus minor, assembly GCA_013397135.1. Lineage (NCBI taxonomy): Eukaryota > Metazoa > Chordata > Aves > Passeriformes > Tyrannidae > Pachyramphus > Pachyramphus minor. The sequence continues at coordinate 158,570 of VYXB01007302.1, read as the reverse complement.
GCATTTGTCATCTCCAGGTCACTAGGAGTTAATATGAACTAAGAAATACTCATGATGATTCTGAAAACACCAGGGAAATCTTATGAAATAGATTCTCTTTTCAAATGGATAAGAAATGTGATAAAAGAACAGTGTAATGCTAATGAAGAATTACTGTCTCAAAGCAAAAATGAGGGACTGATCAGAAAACTCAATTGAAAAGTATTATTTTGGCCAAAAATTTCAGGGTTTTTTCCTGAGACTTCTATTGCGTTTTTGTTTTCACTTTGGGAAAAGAACTCTGCTGTCACTCTGTGTTATAACTTGAGTTTTCCTTGTCTGTAGTGCCAGGACCAAACTCATCCAGTGACAATGGCATCAGCTTCGCCATGATAATGATGGCATGGGTGGTGATTGCACTTGTCTTGTTCTTACTGAGACCGAATAATCTAAGGGGATCAAACACAGCCGGAAAGCCAACCAGCCAGCATAATGTAAGTGCATCTTCAAGGGAGATTCTATAATAGTAATTAATTTTTTTCTTCCATTTTTCCCCCATACTTTCTTGGAACTCCATTAGAAATGAAAATTAGTAAAACCAAAGTGAAAGTAGAGTCACGAAGGCCAAGTGTGAGGCCTGCCATGGGATGAAGCAGGCATGGGTCATAACACCCTCTGGACACTGGCTATCCCTAGTTGGAACTGCCTTCTTACGTGTGAGGGGACAATCAGAGCTTTAAGAGAAGTCAGGAAACAAAATTACAGCATAAAACTGAGAAGGTGATCTTTAGAAAAATCCCTGTCGATGCAGGAAACAGTATAGTTCTTTGATGCTCCTTTACTCTAAATATTTAAAGACATGCTGAAAGATCATAAAAGAGAGCACAGTGTAACGCTTCTGAGTTCTTTTGTTGCTAAATCCTCTTGTGTGAAACACTGTTTCTAATTCTGTACCTACTTTTTTCTTTCTTTTCCTCCTTTCTTCCCCCCAAGGGACAAGAACCACCAGCTCCACCAGTGGACTAGAGCATTCAGTATTGGAAAAGTTCAGCAGCTAAAACCTTGCATGACCAAATGAACGAAGTGACCAGATTACTCCTAAAACCAATTCAGTACTGTTTTCTCATTTATATAGAGCAGAATTGTCATTCAGCAGTAATCTTCATGAACTGCTTTTAGCAACTTCAATTTTAAGTTAATTTTTGCTTTGTATGTTATTACAATTCCTAGTAGATTGTAATTTGAATAATGATAAGGCATTGCAGGGGTTTTTTGGTTGTTACTGTTACTATGGACATTCCACTCAGTCTCTTTCTGTTACAGTGATCTTAATTTCTTTGATGTGATTTCTGATATTCATTGAAAGAAAAGGAAAATCCCAGTGCATCTATAATAATGGGGGGTTACTGACCTTTCTTCAGATTAATTTTCTTCTCCAGTATGCTTTTGAAAGTTATATTATGGTTGGAAGCATTAACTTAGTTATGTGGTGAAAAATAGAAATTATTTTATATTTGCCCTGGGTTCAAAGCAACTTTTAGTCTTGTCTTTGGACCACTAACATAGTTTTCAGGGTTATTGGCAAAAGCACAGATTGTCCACTAGAATTGTAATCTCTGTGCGTGTGTGTGTGTGTGTGTGCGCGCACATAAGTGAGTGTGACAATTGCCACTATCAAAGCTTTGACCTATATATTGGGAACTTCACACAGAAGATTATGCCACCAAAAAGAAAATTAATTTAGTCTTGTTCATATATGTATCTTATTCAATATGTTGTCAAAAAAATATATTCTAAAACCAGACGTGTTTACTTACAGAATTTATGAAAAGAGAAATCTAGTAAGAAGAACTTTGTAGAATTTTTTGTCCTGGTATAGTCTTTTAATAATTAGTACCTTAACAAGTTTTTAGCCATGATGTAATGTATATTGGACAGGATGAAATCATACCAAGGAGTTACCAAGGTTACCAACTTTTGGTATACGACATGTACTGAATTATTCAGGTTTTTTCACCTGGATGTTGTCAGCAATTCTTCACATTTCATCCTTACCTACTAGTGGTAACTGTAGAATAACAAACTTGCAGGTGACCACATATGGCATGTCTTTTCTCTCTGATGTTTGTGTGTGTGTGTGGTATGTTTATGTGTGTGTATGTGTGACTGTGCGCGCACCTGTGCACATCTCCTGTTGTAGCAAATGGGAATGACTTTTTTTGGTGTACGTTAATTTAAAAACATTTTAAAGATGTACAGAAAAGTGACACTGTATATTTTTCTTGTTCAATTTGAAAAATTGATGAGAATAATATAAAGAACATTTTTATGTTACCAACATGAAGCTTCTTTCCTTAAAGGTCAGTAGAACAGACATATGAGAATTCAAAGCCTTACTCTACAAACCTTTATTCCATGAGGACTTTAGTTACGGAGCTGAAAGGACTAACTGTTAAAGTGCAAAAAGGTTTGTGTTAACAGGCTCTAACAAAAATCTTACACCAGATCCCATGATTGACAGATACAGGGTTTTCCTCCTCAGGGTAAATGGTGGGCCAGCTAAGCCTCCTGGTAAAGGTACAGTGTAGACTTGAAGAAAGGCTTCTGTGATTTGGTGTTATTGACCTTTGAATTTCTATGAAATAGTGTGCTCCTAAGCATAGGAGCATGCAGAAAAAAATTAATTAAAAAAAAAAAAAAGATTGGGCCAAGTGCTCTATTTGACATCAGTGCAGTGCCATGTAAAGTAACGAAACTGCAGCAGAGAAGCTGAGAGAATTTGTCCTATTATGTCTAATGGTGTACAGGCCACAAACACTGTGTAAAGATGTCACTGGGACAAGCACTCTGTGCTTGCTTTTTGCCTTCCATGTACATTTATATTTGGGATACTGTTTTGAACAGAACAAGTAATATAGCATCATTTTGTTGAACCAACAAGGAAACATATATAATCTCCAACAGTGACCTTTCCTCCAAGCATTTTTGGCCAGAATTCTTCACTATTGGAGGCATAAAACAAGCTTCCAATTGATTAAAAAGCCAACTGAAACATGCTTCTATTCAGACAGAGCACCACTCCTCATCCTGCTGGAAGCTGGTGAGATTTACAGATGCTCCTCACTTGTGAGGATCAGACTCCCTTTACTTAAATGTCTATATATGTATTTCTAAAACTCACCATGTGCACCCAGCTCTAAGAATCCTGGCAACTGAACTTTTGTTCAGAGGAATGTTGTGTTTTACCTTTAAATGAACTATGTTTGCTTGATTCCTGTAAGTAATTGTCCCAGTGATTTTATACCTGTATGCTTTCCTCATGTAAATTGCTATTTTAAAGTTTTCTATGTAAAAGAAAAAAAATTGGAAATATTTTATCATAAAATGTTTTACTAAAGAGCCAGGCCACTATCCCACATCAAAACATATGCCCTTTAAATTCAGATAATCTCTTCAAGATAAAACCTTCAGATCACCGCTCTTAATCAAAATAAAAGTAACTAACCGTAGGACTGTATTTTGCCACTCTTATTTGTGTTAAATGGTGCCTTACTCATCACGTAGTTGCACTGAAGTTTGTGGGACTACTCTGAGATAAAGTACTAGTAGCAGTTTTAGTAAGGGTGGCAGAAATCTGGCCTCTAGTTATGTAATTTGTGATTAAATAATTGTATCATGGTTACAGATGTTTATGGTAAATTTTGAGAAGTGTGGAAGAGATTAGTGGTATGAAAAGCTCCAAGATATGATCAGTTCTGTAATGATGGTTTTAAGCTTGGTTAGTAAAAGATGCAAGTTGTAGCAACTTGGGAAATCTGGAGAAAAGTTTACAATTATACCTTAGCTTAGAACTTTGTTAAAACAATAGTATTTTTAGAGTCTGCTTAACACAATTATTATACTCTGAAATGAGAAATTGTATGTATTCGTGTATTGTCTGCAGATCACTTAGCCTTGTAATATTCATGATTGAAAAAGGAAGAGTGATGATGTCATGTACTTAATGTAAATCGGTGGTTTAAAATATCTGAATTATGCCAAACAAAAAATCATCTGTGCCATTTGCGGTTTCCTAGTAATCTTTTACTGAGTACTTGGATTGGGATAAAGGGCTTGTACTATGCACTTTTTATTGACTTAACAAAATAAATAGCAATCATTAGTAAACTTTTGTCCTTGTCTTTTACTGCACCAACCTATCAATTTCTAAGGTAATTGGAAATCATCTATAACTAAGTATCAGTAAAAAAGCGTGTCACCTCTGTAAATTTTAAAACGTAAATTCTAACTTTTCTGATGGACACTTGTCTTCTGTATGTATTTCAAGCAAGTCAGAATAAATGACAAGCAGTTTCCAAGGTTTAAGATACTTTGATGACCAAGATGGATGTCTCTGTCTTTTGCTATTTAAAGTAGTTATGCAACCTAAGGAGTTAAAAATAGTACAGTAAGAAAAGGGATGACAGAGGCCAAATATGCTGATTATGTTACTTCATTTTAGATCAAATTCTACTACTTTGGAATTTTCAGTCTATTTTCTAGTTCTGTATCTTAGCAGTGTTGAACCCAGAGCTGCTTTGAGGAAGGAAGATGCTGTGGTGGATCCAAGGCTGCATATAGGAGTAGCAGAGACCTTGCTTTCTCACTGTTCCCGTGGAGTGCAGGACTTTTCTTCCTCCAGAAGCAGAGCACAAAATGCTGAGCACCACCTCAGCAGCAACTCAGAATCCTCATTAGGGATTCCTGTGCTAATCCAAGGGAAAAAAGGAGAATGCCAGGGTAGCATTAGGGTTTAAAATATTATTATTTAAAATAATATAGAGTTATCCAGAGATAGTGGCAATAGATACCAGTAATTCAGAATCAGAAACAAAATCAGAATGTATTTTTAGTAAAAATAGTAGTAATAAAAATTTAGTAACAAACGCCTTAGGCATTTGAGTTGATCTAGAAAGCATATTATCTTAATCAGAGATCATTAATGTCTCCTGATCAAGATTTACCCTTTTACTCAAGCATGACCTTATAACCAAAGATAAACTTTATTTATAGGTACACTTGTTAAAATATTGCTAAGGATGCACATGTCTGTGGAGAAAAGTGATACAGAAAGGAAAGTACCCCAAATTTAAATTGACTTTGTTGATGGGATCTGTGCAAAGCCTAGCTGTTCAGGATCACTAGGTAATTGGAGAAGATTACTTTGCCTCAAAGCTTGAAAAAAAGGTATCCTATCTAGAATGTTTGAGAGAGATACACCAAATCATTCCAGCAAAATATTCCATTAAGTGGGTTCCTTGCAAAAATGGACAAGTTACATTCTTTTCTCCTTCTACCCTTCCTTATTCAGTAACACCAGCCAACAGCCTACAGTGCCATTTACTGCAAAGACGTGGACCTTGGTGTAGGGAAAGAGGCAGAATTTCCCATGCTGAACCACATCCTCACTTGTAAAACAACACAACTCTTACCAGCTTCCAGGGAGTTACACTCAGAACGTCAGCTGAAGATTCGTCTCTTCATACAAAAAGAGAAACTGAACACGTGTTACTTGATCTTGTATGAAAATTATTGCCAACTGCCATAGCAAGCACTTTGATATATAATAGCTAAAAGAATCTGGCTTCACCTTTTTAGCATGGTTAAAAAGTGTTGATCAAAGGGGCTGTCTGAAATAAATGTATTTCAATATTTAACCATACATATTAATTCACCGTATATATCCAGCTTTTTAAAGGTTTCACTCTTCTTGCTTGTATGGAAAGTAATATTGTAAAGTATTTTATAAAATGTTACTTGAAAATACAGCAATAATTTATAATCAAAGATCACAGTTAGCAATGTTGGAAAAAAAATCTTTTGCATTTATGGGTTTTGTTATTACATCCTCCAAACTGTAAATGATGAAACAAAGGAATGATTTCTATGACTGTAGTTTTCAGACTTATACCTGGCTTAAAATTCATGAAGATTATTAATTTCTTCTGGTGCAAAAAAATACCTTAAAGTGTCGAAGAAGATACTAGAGATGAGAAAATACATTTCCTAAGCAAACTAACAAAAGCCCCCACCCACCATTGTACAACATTCTGAAGGTCACAGCTATTGGTTCAATATAAAAAGCAAATCTTAGAAAAGGTGTAAGAGGTAAGTTTAGGGCACAGCTTGTAGATGAAGTGAGAAATGATAAACTGAATATGATTAGCAAGAAAACAGTGCAAAGAAGCCCCCACTGTTACACCAAATACTGCATGTAACACATCACACTCTGCTTTCTTGTGATGATGAGTAAAAATCTTGTTTCTTCAGGTCTTCTAGTGATTTAATGCAGCCTTATTTGAAATAAAAAATCCAAATAATTATTTTCACACTTCATCGAATATTAGCTTGCAATTTGAATCACAAATGCATTTTGTCTCTGACACCCCCTCTGGCTGTATGCTTCTGTTCAGCTTCAGTATGCAAGGGAAGGGATTCAGCCAAATTTGCTTTTAGCTAGACTGTAACAGTGGATCAAATCTTCACCTTATGTTATGTGAACAACTGTTAAGGCAATGGGACAGCTCAGCTAAGTAAAACCCTTTAAAGAAGGGGCTCAAGGACAATTTCTCTCCCATGGGACTGTGATGAAAAGCTGTGCCTTATCTGGCTGCTCTTATTTCCCTTGTGTTAATTTTAGCATTTAAGTTTTCTTTACTGTTATTGAAATGGCTGTTACACCTGAAACGGCTCTTCTGTTGGGAGCTGTAAGATGCCCCACGTTCAGAAAAGCAATGCTGCAGCCCAAAGCACTGCTGAAGGAACAGCTTTGGTGTCTGGTGTGAAGCTGTGGTTTCCAGAAGAACATCAGAAGAGAAAACAAAGGGAAAAAGAGAGGCATTTACAAAACAATAAACAAAGCCATCAAATATAATCATGCCTGGAAGGAAGTGTGAATAATTTCTGTGTATTCTGAGAGATTTAAATAATCTAATTAGCGGAAGGTCATATACTGGAAAACAAAACATTGTCACAAAGTACCTTAAAGAAGAGGATCTGAGAGGATGTTCTCTAGCTAGTTTTCAGGGTGGCCTTCCTCTGACTTTTAAGCATTGTTTTAATCCTGCATGGCTTTTGTTTTTTGTTTATATTGCAATATTGTCCATGGGTCCAGCTGAAATTATTGTCCATATATTCTGGGCCCTGTGCAAACAGGCACATTGAACCTGACCAGAAATTCACTGCATTTTGTTACAAATTTTACCAATAATTGCACTTTAAGGTGCTGGGTGTCACTAACAAAAAAATACTGTATTATGTTAATCATAATGGGCAACTGCCAGACTGTTTAGCAGTGTCAAAGTTCCAGTGAGCCAGAGAGGTGGAGATGAGGAGAGGTTGTAAGTAGGGACATGCCAGGCGGAAAATGTCTCTTGCAATGACACATAATGTTGGCTCTGAGCACACGTAGGAGCTTGGGTTCTCAGCTGCCTGTGTTCAAAAATGGCGTATGGCTTGGTTTGTGCAGCTGTTGGAGCCTTTTCAACACTCACACCCAGTCTCACAAGTCCTGTATAATCTCTTTAGCTGCATCTCCTTCCTTCCTCTTAGTGTAGTAAAATACAAAGCATGGATTCAAATACTGACCCAACTGGTCTTCTGGGCACTTTTGTGCCTCAGACTGGGACTGTTCCCGAGTACCTCAGATTTCCTAGTTACAGGTGAGGTGCCTCTCACTTGTGCTGTATCAAAAGTTAAAGTAAGCCTTTAGAGACAATGGTGGTTGTTCAATCTGTGTCAGATGTCAGTGTCACGAACTGATTACACAAACACAACTGCCTTTAGTTAATGATCAGCTAAATGTGGTTGGCGACTAGTCTGACATTAAACACTCCCAAGATATGATACAAACTTCTTTCATATCCAGGGTTCCTTGCTGGCTTTTCCTCTCACCTCCAACATCAGGGAGCCAAGAGATTACACAATCATGCACTCACTTGTTCTTCATTGTCTTCCCTCTCCTTCCCCTCATCCTCCAAATCCTTCATAAATCTCCTTTGCATAATGGAATAGCTTGTACATGAAAGGTGAAGAGTGGCATCTCCACCCACCTCTGGCATTTGGATCACCCTTTGCTTCGTGGTTTCTGTAAAGGCAGAGATGCCTGAAACCCACTCCCCAGTATACTGGAAGAGAGATTCATCTGATCTAGTTAACTGCAAATGCTGAAGGAAAACATACACCTGAAATCCCATTCCTCATATTATTTAAGTTACGGATCCTGCAATGTGAAAGTATTCACAGTCTACACTGAGCTTCAAAAAAAAAAAAAAAGGAGCAGAACACTGATTTTAAAAAATGGCCAGCAGTGGACCAGCCTCATCTACATTGCAGCATCAGGGCTGTGTCTCCAAAGCAGCAGGCTTCAAGAGGTTTAATGGTATGCCCTGAAGCCTTACATAAGCTTTATTGCCTCTGCACAGTGTTGTAAAAAATTCTGCATACTGGTAAATGATGGGTCTGCCTGAATGGAAAAACAAGGAAGACCTCATCCAGTAATTCAGAGTTTTTGCTGTAAGGAGAGGGGAGACGCAAACTCACTGCCATTTTCATGCAAGTGCCTTTGAGCCCTGCATTTTCCCCCTTCCTTCATCTCAGGAGTGTAGGTTATAGGGAAATAAAAGCAGTCCTCATCATCCTTTCACAGAATCATAGAATCATTTAGGTTGGAAAACACTTTCAAGGTCATCTAGTCCAACCTTTCAGGGTTAAGTTGTGCTGTTCTGCAGGAACTTGAGATCTATGTCCCAGGCAGGGGTGTGACAGCCTATCATGAAAGTCCTTTGCTTTTAGGAAAGAGACTGGGGTCCACTGCCTGCTCCAAGGTCTATTCAGATGTTTGAATCAGCTGTCAAATCATAGACTATAACCCAGACCTTTTTCCTCCCAGGAAAGGTCATAAATTACCAGACCTGAAAAATAATTCTCTTTGAAACTCTTTGGCAAACTAGCATAGTTGCAGATGGAGAGTTAGATCCCCATGTTTCTTCATAATCTCCATGACACAGCACTGTCCTGAGGTAAGTATGCCTAAACCTCCCCACCGAGGAAATCTGGAGCTTTTACCCTCACTCTTAACAAACACAGTGGCGAGGAGGTATTAGCTGACTCTGATGAACAGCTACCCCCACATACAGCAGCAGGCAAAGGGAAGTTCTCACACATGTGGCCTTGCACACAATCACTGTACCCTTGGACCTGAAAAATAATTCTCTCCATGTGTCAGGCACACACGAAGCATGCTTACCAACACCCTCAGGGGACCACTTAAAGGACCTGAAGTGTGTTTGGCCATGCCAAGATAGCAACAGGTATATACAGAGGGACCAGATAATAATCTTGCAGGACAAATGTATGCGTTCATGGCTATTCTAAGACCTAAAGAGACAGACAGGGAGTTTGAAGAGGATGGTATAGGTGAGACTGACTTGGTAATGAGAGCTCACTGAGCTTCTATTTGCTTTGCTTAGGCTTCCTTGGAAAAAAATGGATGTGTTTAAAATTGAGACATCTGTGCCAATAAGCAATGAGAAAAGGCATGACTTGTTTTTACTTCACAATAAACACAGTGAACCCTGCACCTTTGCCAGGCGGTTTTTGGCTAACCACGCTGACTCTGCCAGGATCCTGCACTGAGACTGCAAATCTCAGTAGGCTCTTTCAGTAGAAACACACGTATTTTACAGGCATTTCTAAAGGACCTGTGATTACAGTATGTACTCACTTAGATGGACACATTTTCCTAAGGAAAGATCAGATTCTCCAAAGTAAAATAGTAACAGAGCAGAATACAAACCAGAAACAATGATTTTGATTTTTTTTTATATACTTAACATCTATGGACAAAAATGCCATGTAAGAACCAGGCAATTCTTTAGTCCCTTTGATAAGAACATGTATTATCCACCTCATCTGGCAACATTTAACATAGAAGTTGTAATCCATTAAAAGCATAAATCACTACAATATTGCAGATGCAGCAAAAAACCATACCACCCAGCTTCTAGGAGATGCAGGAGATACACTGGAGAAGACTGCAGATTTCTCACAGTCTATCTGCTCCCAAAGTCAGATGCAGCATACTAATAAGAAATCATGTTTACACAAAAGGCAAGAGTAGTATCTGAGAACTTTAATACCACTGGGCGAGACATCCCTGGGCAGTACACAGATCACAAGGGCAAGAGAGTGCAAGCTCGTTTATATCCTTACTCTGGGCAATGTTTGCAGCCTGGACTTTATACATTGTACTTTACTGTAACCTATCCACATTTCCCTTCTCTTTGTTGCGACGGCGCTGCACTACAGGAGAGAGAGTGAACACCGAGTTCTTTGCTTCACAGTAAGCTTAGCTAAAGGACAGAAAAATTATTCAGGCGCGTGTTCAACCATCACAATTAAGTTCTCATATAAAAACGCCTCGAGGCAGAGAGAGGAGCAGTTCAGCTGCCACCGCAGGCCCGGAGTCCCCATCCGTGCCCGGGGGCCCTCCCGCACCCCGGCGGGGCCGGGCCCGCCCTGCCGAACACCCCGCAGCCATTCCGGG
>VYXB01007302.1:117994-147692 GCA_013397135.1 Pachyramphus minor | reverse complement strand
GGGCGCGGCCCGGGGTCCCAGCCCGGCCGGTTCTGCCCGCGGCCGTGGGGCCGCGCCGGGCCCCGCCGTGCGCTGCCCGCGGGGTGGGCGCTGCTCCTGCCCGGGACTGCCGTGGCATCAGCAATTCCCCGGCCCCAGGGTGGTGCTGGTGGTGGCAGCATTCAAAGCGACCACAGAAACGCTTCCTCAACCGTCTGTGTGTGCTGGCGCTCTGCCGGAGAGGGGCAGACTCCAAAGTCTTGCCGGGTGGGAGACGAGAGTAGCAGTTCATTTCAAGAGATCAGTCGTAAGAAAATATTTTTGCGGCAGCATAATAAAATCTGAAATTAGTAATGCTTTTTGAGCTCCTTGAATTGTTGACCATTGTTTTAATTTACAATTCCTGATTTGCCTTTCCCCCCCTCCTCTTACCAGAGCAATCATGTTTGAAATTAAGAAGATTTGCTGCATTGGTGCTGGTTATGTCGGTGGGCCAACCTGTAGTGTTATTGCCCAAATGTGTCCCAATATCAAAGTGACTGTTGTGGATGTCAATGAGGCCAGAATCAATGCCTGGAATTCAGATACACTCCCAATCTACGAGGTAAATGTCGCTGTTGTCTCTTCTTCCAGCCAGTGTTGCATTTGCTTGCCTCCCACCACGTGGCATTTCCCCATTGCCCATTTCTGAAGCTTGTCAAGTTTAGCACAGTAATACCCTTCAAAAAGAGTATTCTGGAACAGCTGCTTGTCATTAATGCTCATTAAACCAGATTTTTGAAATAACTTAATATGGCTGATGCAGGCAGGTATTAATGATTATATGAAGGGCTTAGTAAGGAAAACGTAATTCTGTATATAGTGAATTGTGCTAAATGATGCTGAGTTTCTTTCAGGACCCAATTTAACCATGACATAGTCTTCTTGCTCTGTTACAGGTATTATTTGTGGTGTTGTAGCACAATATGAATGGGTAATATTGAGTTGTAAGCTTTATTCACATTCTGAATACTGACAAAATCCAATCTGCTACTCGACTTTAACTATGCTGAAAGATGGGGACAGTTATGTTCCTGATTCACTCATACCATAAACCTTCAATTTGGCCTGGGAAGACTAGATCAAATGAATGTATTGCACTGTCACTCCTTCATTACAAAGTGACTTGAGTTTCAAAATATATGGAGCAATTCTCTGTTTTGCCTCTCTTAGCACTTTTTATTTTCTACTCTTTTTCACCCTAAAAGAATAGCTCTCTTTTTCTTTCCTTTATTCTTTCATGAGGTATAGTTTTCAGTTTTTATAGATTTGAGTTCTTCTCTTTAATAAGAGTGAAAACTTACCTTCACTTGTCTCCCAAAGGAGAGAGTACCAGGCATATGTCTGGTACTAACAGTTACTCTTTTGCTATGAGAAGTTTGTGCTGTAACACTAATGCAGTTTTTTTCCCTCTTAAAACCAAAGCTATACTGTGACTAAATGAAGATGAATAGACCCCCTTTGTCATACAAATTCAAAGTGAAATGTGTATAATGTTCAGATTAGCAGGTGAGACATGAATAAAGTTTATGAAAGCAAGTACTTTGTTTTCTGTAAACACTTAGACTGAATAAGCTAAAGTAGACCTAGTCTTGGCCTTTTTTTCTTTTTTTTTTTAATTAAAAACCCAAACTCGCAACATCTGTTTCCTGGAATGGTGTCATTTGCTTACAAAGAATGTACAAAAACTGCCAAGAGTTGGTTCAGACAGTTGTAAAATTGAGTCATTGCACAGTGAGGTTTTTGTATTTTTTTGCTTTAGGTTTTTTCTTTTCAGTGTCAGAAATTGTCTATTGGGCTGCCTTTCTATTTACGTCCCAGGAAGACTGTAGTTGGAACACTTGGTGGGCTGTAACATGTTATTTTGCCTGTTCTGACCTTTGTTTTCCTTTTAAGTAGGTGGCATTTGATATAAAATGAGACAGCAAAAATGTCTTTTGTAAGAAAGCTTCTGATTATTCTTCTCTCAGTCCAGTGAACCTTTGCCTCTCTGGTATTTACTCAAATATCTAACGTCATGATAGGTGTCTCAAGTTGGAGATTTGATTGCCAGGAGAAAGTGTATGACTACTCAAACAAAAAGGAAAGGCTTCTTTTGTCCATGACAGCTGTATCTTAGTTAAATTTTTTTTCAGATCATTCTCATACAGATGATTGCTCACACATGCGTGACCACTTGCTTCTCTTGTCTGAGTGGAAGTGTTAAGGGAAGGGAAAATGTTATATGTCTCTGGAAAGAATCTCATTATATTATGGCTGTGATTCTTCCACACTGTACGTGTGGTGCCATGATAAACTTAATCTGGCGCAAAGATGGGTGTTTCCTAAAAGGAGTGGTCTTGATCACCCGTGTGTCTCTGCTTCCTATCTCTCACTGGGTCTGGGCTTGTTGACTGTGTGGAAGATTTCTTTGTGGGGTGTTTTTTTGTTTGGTTGGTTTTGGGGTTTTTTTTTGGTGCTGATTCGTTCTTGAATCTACTTAAAATCACTCTACAGGTATTTCTTTAATTGTTGCTCATGGTAATAGAATTGAGCGCTGGAATAACTGGAGGCTAAAATTTGGCTGTACAGGTTCAGTGTAGTAAAAGTTTCAAGACAGCATTCTGAGCCTTTTGAATAAGAAAGGGCTTTACTTTTTTCACAGTGTAAATCTATAGAAGCTTGACTCATGGCAGACTGAAAACATGCTGCACTGAGGGGGGGGGAAATGTCTCTGTATCTGAAATGGTATATAGCTTAATGATACAGTTTGTTGTTCTAACTGCATTAACCTTAACTGCCTTTTTTTTTTCCAGCCAGGGTTAAAGGAAGTAGTAGAATCGTGTCGAGGAAGAAACCTCTTCTTTTCCACCGGTATTGATGATGCCATTAGAGAAGCTGATCTTGTATTTATATCTGTAAGTTTAGGGGGAGAAGGTGGTAGTGTTTCTTTTTTTCTTTCTTTCTTATCAAATCATTATGCTGGTCTTCATTCTGCCTTTGTTTTATCTGTAGATTCAGTTAACAATGTCATGTCACAATCACAGACATCTTGTCTTTCTGTGTACTGTAGGAAAAGAGTTAAGTAAGCTTTTAGGTTTTTTTTCTTATAGCCAGCAACACCCTTGACAAAGGAACAGGTTCTAAGTCAAAATGGTAATGATGTTTAGTTTGGTTATGTGTATGGAATCTAGAGCAGAATGTAGTGCAGCTCTGTCATGCAGTGTACTACGGAGATCTATGGGACCTTAATAATACTGATAAAGTTCCTAGAAAAGGATGCAAAATCATATGCTGGTTACTGGATTACAAAGATGACTTATTTCTAGAAGCTTTCAAAAAATAGTGTATTAATGGAAGAAGGGATGGCCTGAATGTTCTAGCTTTAATATTTTGAAGCTGTTGACATCACCAGAGATAGGATCCAGCCAAATATGAACGGTGTGACCTTGCGTAATTTAGAAAGTTGTTACTAATGCAGAATCTAAAAGAACTGCTTGCTACTTGTCTTGATAGGCCACAACTGAGGGCTTTTCTGTTACTAAAGTCCTTTTTTTCTTGAGAACTCCTGTTTGTTAGGGCACTGTAGTACGGAGCTCTCTTTCTGATAGTATTTTTCTCCATTCATTAAGTCTAAAATGAATGCTGCATAGCTGGATGACTGCCACTATTACTGCCCATATATTGCCACCTGTTCTTGGTTCAAAACATGCTGTTGTGTTACACATGTTGTTGCCATTTCTTCTTTCAGTTTGTAATGAAAAAGACCCTCTGTCTTAATCTAAAGGACATGTTTTCCCTCATGTTGCCTTTTCTTTGTACTTCAGTGTAGTGATTTTCATCAGCCCTACACTTAGATTTCACTGCAAAGTGAGTTTAAACTATATTTGCCTCACTAGCTGCAAAGATTCTTATGTGAACCTTTGCACTTCTAGTATGGGACAGGTAACAAAAGGTGGCTGACCATAATCATGAAGAAATTGCTGTCTCCAGAATAAGGACTATGTTTCACCAAAACCTGTAGAGCTGCTATGAATTGCACTTGTTTAAATCCTGTTTGAATTAGAGGCCAGTGAGCTTTCTGTAAAAAACAAAATGGGTAATTGAGACAGCTAATAGCTGTTCATCTGATATGGTAACAAGAATAATTTTGGGGTAAAAGAGTTTTCTTTCCTCTAGTAAGGAAAATATCTGTCAGTCTTGGCAATTTCACCTTGCCCCTTAACACGAGAGGTACTGACCTGTAACATTTCTACCCCTTTCATGTATTTGCAATTAGGTTAATACTCCAACAAAGACCTATGGAATGGGAAAAGGGCGAGCAGCTGATCTGAAATACATTGAAGCTTGTGCTAGAAGAATTGTACAGAATTCGAATGGCTATAAAATTGTCACTGAGAAAAGCACAGTTCCAGTGCGTGCTGCAGAGAGCATTCGTCGAATATTTGATGCTAATACTAAGCCTAACTTGGATTTGCAGGTAAACATAAACTTTGAGTTGTGTATTTCAAGACTGGTTGTTGCTTTTGGCTTTTATTTTGGTTTTTCTTTTTTTCTGTGCCTGTAGGTGCTGTCCAACCCAGAGTTTCTTGCAGAAGGAACAGCCATCAAGGACCTGAAGAACCCGGACAGAGTGCTTATTGGTGGAGATGACTCTCCAGAGGGACAGAAAGCTGTCCGTGCTCTTTGTGCTGTTTATGAGCACTGGGTGCCCAAAGAAAAAATCCTCACAACCAATACGTGGTCATCAGAACTTTCTAAACTGGTTGGTGTTACTCACTGCTGTTTTCTGCAATGAGCAACGGGTAGAAGTGAGACAGCACTGAGTGCTGCAGCTAGGAAATACAGATGAGGCTGGGAGGACCCAATATGTATGTCAAAGGATATTAATCTCTTCCAGTTATCTCAGCTGAGGTAATAGATGATATCAACTTTCCATGAAGTCACTTTCTCATTTTTATTGCTGCGTTATTTATTACTAATAGTAAACCTCCAGTGCTGCAGAAACTGATTGCCCTCATGAAATGATTCAAACTCTGCAAGTTAAGCATTACAGTGTTTTGCTTAGATCCCATTAACTGGCATCTGTGTATTAAACGAATTAGGTTACCCTGTTGTATGTCAACAGTTACATAGATAATGAAGTAATCCTTTCAGTAGCAACTCCCTTTGGTCTGTGGACTTCTTGATTTCTGGAAAAGTAAAGTTCTTTACTATGCTTTTTATTTATAGGCAGCTAATGCTTTCCTTGCCCAAAGAATCAGCAGCATTAACTCAATCAGTGCTCTGTGTGAAGCTACAGGAGCAGATGTTGAAGAAGTAGCAAGAGCTATTGGAACAGACCAAAGAATTGGAAATAAGTTTCTCAAAGCCAGTGTTGGTAAATGAAAAATTCCTACTTTTTTCTTTTCTCCCCCTTGGGCTTCTGTTTAATAGTGCAATAGGCTTACTAGTAGTGCTTTGAAGTAAGTAATCTAAAACTCTAAAATCTTCTACAGCATTAGAAGTGGTTAATGCATGAAAATATTGCTGTAGATTACTAGTATAAATCTCTTTTTCTGGTTAAATATCTAGGACTGAGGTTGCTCTAGACCCTGGTAATCTGAAACTGGAGAGTTCATGGTTTATCCTGCCTGTGACACCAGAAAGGAAAGCTACAACTTTATTTTTCTGAAGTGTCATGGATAATAGTGCTCTCCAAGATGTCTTCCCTATTGTAACTGCTGCAATTTTGTTTGGCAGTTGCTGCCAGTGGCCTGAGGGAGGGTGATACCTCTAAGTTGGAATGTGTGATGGCAGTTTCTAATTTGTTGTATGAATTCATAGAATCACTGAAGTTGGAAAAGACCTCCAAGATAGAGTCCCACTGTTCACCACCTTGTCAGCTAGACCATGGCACTAAATGCCACATCCAGTCATTTCTGATTAGGTTTACTAGAGAGTAAAACATCACAAAGTGGTGACAGTGCATCAAATGTTGAAACTTCAGAACAAGACTAAAGCCTGATCTTGTATGGCTTCAAGCTAGAAAGGGTGACTTTAAAATAACCTTACTAATTGTAACCTATCCTAGAGTCTGTGTAAGAGTGAAAAATAGAGAGCAAATACATTACCAAAATTCCTCTTAGGTCATTGTAATTCCTTCCATAATGTGTTGTTTCTGAGATTCTGCTTTCTGAGCAAACTTCTAAGTTCAAGGATCCCTCTCAGTTGTCCCTTGGTCAGCTGTGGTGATCTTTGGGTCCTGGCAATGATTAGATAGCCATCTGGGGATGTGGGAGGAAAGACCTTAATGTTAACACACTTGCTCTAAGAAATATTAATCTAAATCTTGAGGTGGGGGGAGAGAAGCCCAGGAGCTTGTCTACCCACTTAATATGAGATAGTCCATAGTTGCTTTTTTTCATTTGCTATGAGTGAAATACTGGGAAAAATTGTGATGCTAACTGTGCCAATGATTACCAAAAACTACTTGATTCCAAAAATTGACTCAGATCAGTACCTTAGTCACCTGTAAAATAACCATTTGCTCTTTCAGGGTTTGGAGGTAGCTGCTTTCAGAAGGATGTCTTGAATTTAGTGTACCTTTGTGAAGCACTGAACTTACCTGAGGTAGCTCGCTACTGGCAGCAGGTACAAGTTCTTCCCCCCCTGCCTTTTTTTTTTTTTTTTTTTTGAGAGAGGGTGGTGTTTCTTCAGCACTCAGCTTTTAAGCATTGTCCACATATAATCTGTGTTTCAACTCTAAGGAGCACATACCTTAATGCTGGTCACTTTAATATTGTAGTGGCATTTGATACTTGTGGGTTCTTAGGCTTTCTGGGGTGAATTAAGTGGTCTGGATCAAATGGATTGGGAAGTTGTCTAAAAGCAGCAATAGAAATTGCTGTTTTCCTCTTGCAGTTGGGTATCTCTGTCTACTTTGAATTCAAAACTTGTGATCTTTACCTCAGGGTCTATTTTACAGTTCTGAAAGAATTCAGCCGAACTTACTAATTTTTTTTAATAAACATGGTTGCTGTTGTTCCCCAGTATAATGTTAGGAATGGTTGGGAAGATGTAGATGGGCTCAGGCCTAGCTCCAATGCAGCAATCTATGATACTCAGTCTGTACTAGCAAGTGTTTCCCTATTAACCAGTGAAAACATGTCACCTTTCTTCCCAGTCCTGAATGAGAAGCAGCTTTGAGATGTGTGGTATGGTCAAAAAACCACCTGTGTGGGTTTTTTGTCCTGATTTATCTGTGGTGGTCAAGTATAAGGCTGCCTAGCATATGCCCCCAGAACACCAAGAACATGATTTGCCTACCTTTTTAGCAGCTTTACTTTTTTAAATCTTCATTCTGACTGACCTTTTTTCCCCTCACTCTTCTCCATCCCAGTCTGCTGCCAGATAAACAACGTGCCCATAATCACTGCTTCATCATTGGTCAGTTGTGCTTCATCTGTACTGAAGTGCAGTATTTCATATATCATTGTCTAGGTCTTCATGGCCACATGGTACTGTTCATGGGATTACTTAAGCTTTGTTGCCTTGGCAAGGTTCTATTCTCCCAAAGGTCCCTAATAATCCCTTCAAAAGTCTGAAGCTCGGTTGGATCTGCCTCATAATTCCCTCTTAATTCCCTGTAAAACACAGCCATGTCTGAGTGCTGTTTGTGGCTTGAGTCAGCTTCTTCCATCACCTCTGATGTCCAGTGGCTCTCTATGTTCTGTTCAGGTAGTTTAACTTCCAGCCAGGGGCTAGTCAGCAATAACTTTTACATTAATTGCTTGGGACAAGGAAGACATGGGTTTTATGCCATCTGCCTTCCAAGGTTTGGATTGATATCTTCCTTAAAAGCATCCTTTATTACAACAGCCTAGTTCATGGTGGAGAGGCTTGCAATTCCATCAGTAAAGAGACCTTGTGCAAGCATCCAGGAGAGGCTTGGTTCAGTATAGGGCTTGGATGCATTAGCACAGTAGGAAAGAAGACAAGCTGTAGGTTCTGATACTTGCTTCAAGAACTATTGCTTTTACTAAGCATAAGATGTAAGCAGACAACAGACAATCCCTGGAGCAGTGTGAGCTGCAGGAATTAACGTTACCTCAATGATAATCTGATGAATAGGGGAAAATTAATACTATCTTGAAAGAAAATCAAAATTGGTTTGGCTCTGTCCTCTAAGATCACAAGGGTCCTTCTCAAAATACAGCCTACTTGGTCTCTTGACAACCTAAAGGCTTAGAAACACTTGGAATTTGCTCTGTCTGGAGGGTTTTTTTTATTTAACAAAAGCCTAAAAGGTTGCATTGTTAAGGTAAACAAACTAGTTAAAGTACTTTTCTTTTACTCTCTTTTAAGAGCAGTGTTTCTCTATGGCTTACTAAGCTGTGGATAAATCAGATAGTAGGAACAGGTGCTGCAGACTTAGGGTAAGGTAAAATGCTATGCTTATGTAGTACAACCCCCTAACTGCATCTTCTGCTTCCCCAGAGCGCTGTCATCTCACAGAGTCTGTGTGCCCCAGCCCACACTGATACAAGGCATTTAATGCACACATGTGCACCCATAAAAGCAACTGTGTGAACCCCTTCTTTGTGGCCTGAGTGCTGCACTCTCAGCAGCCCATGCACATGGGAGAGCTCAGACCAGAGGCAAATTCTGCAGGATATGCTCATCAGAACAGTCACAGAATCCTAAGTTTTATTCTCTCTTGACGTTAGACAGGGCAGGACTCTCTGATACCAAAATCTTAATTCCTTGAAAACTTAACCTACAGAAAGAGATCTTCCTCTTGCCATATCAACTGTACCTTCATTGCCTGACACTGCCCTCTTGAATTGCAAAAATCTCACCTCACTGCTCTTATTTCTTTTCCTCAAATGAATCTAGTTCACCAATATCCTTCTACTGTATAGTTTGTTATATATTTTTTTCATAGGCTGCTGCTGTTAATTCTTGATTTGGGTTAATTTCAAAACCCAGAGGGACGTGTGTAGGTCCTTACAGTCCACTTTGAATACTGACTAGGTGGGGAACCTACCTTTCCTATTCGAAGAATGATCCAGAGCCTTCTGTGTGTAAGGGCAGGAGATCAAAGTATTGAAGCAGGCTGGAGGAAAGCACAGGAACAACTGGTGATTGAACCCACTTTCATTTATTAACAAAATAACGAAAATGAGGCATTTAAAAATGTCATTGAATTACGCTAGTTTTGTGTATTGGTATCTGTTAGTGTGCATTAAAAAAGCTAAAAATGTTCTCACAGTTGTTACATGTGGCATGTAAAGAAGTGTAGGTCTGGCAATGGGATTGACATAAAGTACTCAAACAATGAACTTGTATTCTAGGCAGAAACATGGAAAACAATAAGCAATAATTTCCTTAAAAACCATTGGGAAAAAAACTAGCCTTTAAACTAGATAGTGCATGATAAGATGTTTGTATCTATCGTCACTGATTAAAATAGAATTAACTAATAATTTGATAAATTTATCTTTGGAGTACTTATGCTACTAAGTAAAAATACATAGCTTTCTGTTTTAAGCCTCTATTAAACTTGTGTGGGTAGATTGTCTTGATTGTTAATAGAATCTGTTTATAGTTTAAAATGTCTCCCTTCTGTGCCATCATGCCTTAATATCATTTCAGGTAATAGACATGAATGATTATCAGAGGAGAAGATTTGCTTCCCGCATTATTGACAGCTTGTTCAATACTGTCACTGACAAGAAGATTGCTATTTTGGGGTTTGCATTCAAAAAGGATACTGGGGACACAAGGTAAGAAAGCAAGCACAATTCACTAGTGTGGATTTCCTACAGTTGTCACCAGCCATGCAGCTAAACCCCCCAACTGAATTGGATTAATAAAAATAGCTCAGTTATGGGACCTGTCATTTTTTGTGACCTAATTGGTTTGTAAAAAGGATTAGTCTTTCTTACGTGGGTGAGACAATTGATTCTTGACCTCTACAACATACTTGACTCAGTCAGAAGATCAAGCAGATAACTCTAGTTCTTAATAACTTGTGTAAGCAAAGATAAATTTTGAGAGTCCTTTTGTTCTCCACAAAAAAGAATGCAAACATTTTTGCAGCTGGTTCTAAATTGCTTTGTGAAGCCCAAGTTTTTGCTTTGTTTCCTGAGGGTGTTTATTTCTGTTTTCTTGTAAAGCTCAAACTTGATACAACTCTTCAACTGCAGTTTTTGGGGAATGCTCTGTGCCTTCTTAATTGTGATCATTATGAGTCCTGGGACTTAATATCTCTCTTGCATGACTCAGCAAGAGAGATACAGACTTGGTTTTGATATTATTCTCCTTGGTGTCCCTCAAGATTTCAGGTTTGTTGCTGACACAGTTACCACTAAGCTATTGAATTTAAAACTGTTACAAAAGCTTTGTCATTGCATATAATGATAACTGAAGACGTTCAATGCTTAGAACATGCCACCTGATTCTTTAATTGATTTTCTTCCCTAGAGAGTCATCCAGTATCTATATTAGCAAGTATTTAATGGATGAAGGAGCAAAGCTCCATATATATGACCCTAAAGTACCTAAGGAACAAATCATCTTGGATCTCTCACATCTTGGTGTCTCAGAAGATAACCAAGGTAAAAATGCTCATGTAAAGCTTACTCCCTACTACCCACCTTATTATCAATATACATGGGGTCTGTTTAAATATTATACATTCATTGTCAGCATGACATTGTGCTGTTGGATGCACTTATTAGAAGGTTGTCATAGCTCAGAGGATTACTCAAACTCTTCTCCCTTTCCCCATAGCTTTTATAGATAAATGCTAATTCTGGACTCTTGTATATTTTTCTTTAGATAATATTCATTTGAATAGATGCTAAGAGTTTTCTCTGCATAATTAAAAGGAAAAGAAAGAAGAATGTCCAGGAAGAGAGACTAGTGTCATTCTGAGAGCTCCTTTGTGTCTTGAGTTCTATCTTGCATTAGTTCTTTCTTGCGTATCTAAAATACAAATAAAGAAGTAGTTCTGGAATTCACGGTTGAGCATTCCCTGTTCCTTCATATCACTTCCAAATTCATTTGCTCCCTTAAATTCAAGAAGACTTTAATCATCTATGATTAAAACTTTCTTGGGGAGAAGCAGGGGGTATTTGGGACCTCTGTTTTCTTATTGGGGAGAGGAGAAAATGGAGTTGATAGAGGGGCAGAATAGATCAGCCTTGTAGAGGTGAAGAGAATGGAGGAAAATGAGCTATGATGAAGCACAGTGAAAGGTGTACATTATTTGTAGTGCCCTTGAATTTAGAGGGAAAGGGCAGGCTGGCCTCTAGGCATCTACTCAGGCAGTCAGAATGAAGGCAGCCCCTGGGAAGCCATGTGTATCTTCTCTAGTGTGAACTGAGTGTTAAATAGAAACTGTGATGTGCTGCTATTGTACAGACAATGACCTATGTGAGAGCTGGCATAGTATCTTCTAGTTCTAGAGATGTGCTTGACTGTTTACATTGAATTTGAATGCTTGACTTGTAACATTTAAGTGCTCTGATGCTATTCCGATGCCGGATACAAGCTGCTTTCATTTAAATAAGTAAAATCAAAGTGACAAATGCCTTGATAAAAATATCTCTAGGTGAGTGACTTGAAACTGCTTGTTTGTGTAGGGCAAGGAAGGAGACTCCTTTGCCAGGAGTATGCTAGATTGATGCTAAAGATGCAGGCAGAATAAGACTTTATTTTCCTTCTGTTACAGTGTCTCGGTTGGTCACTATCAGTCAAGATCCCTATGAAGCCTGTGATGGAGCTCATGCCCTTGTAATTTGCACTGAATGGGACATGTTTAAGGTAAATGTTATCTTTATTTTAAACTAAAGGAAAAGAGAGAAAGTGTACTATTATTTATTTTATTTGCTTTAATTACCCTTTACAGGAGTTGGATTATGAACGTATTCATAAGAAAATGCTAAAGCCTGCATTTATCTTTGATGGTAGGAGAGTTCTAGATGATCTCCACAATGAGCTGCAAGTCATTGGTTTCCAGGTAATCAGCTGGGTGATGCTGCTTATATTTCTTTCCTTTTGTTCTCTTCCCTCTTCAATGACTAAGTAGCAAGGAGAAAAAAAATCCTCTTCAGGTAAGGATTTAGATGTAAACCTGTCTATTCCAAAGTCTCTTCACTGTGCAGTCTTCCTCCATTATCTTAATAGAGCATCAGTCAATGAAATTATTGAAATTCAAACTACTTCAGGGTATGCCATCAACACTTAGCAATATAAGCCTTAGAATCATAGAATCATTTTCCCTACCTGGAAACGTATTTTAATACCACCATCACAAAAAAAATTGCAGTGTATACAAAGATGTATCTGAAAATGAGTGAAATGCTCGAGTGTTACATGGGAGGTTGGAGGAGTTGATTGATTAGTCCTTTGTGATCAATTAAGATCAACCAGAAGATCAAAACAGTGGTGCTTGTTTACACCAAAGAGACAACCCAGAAGCAAATGCTGAACTTTTTATCTGACCATTTTGCTAAGCTAATAGCAAATTCTACATCAAAATATAATCCATGTCATATTTCTCCTAGGAACTTCTCTTCTGAAATCTTGTATGGCTTAAAGGCTCTCCAGATCAGAGACTGTACCTTTGCATTTCTTTTATGAAATTCTAGTTGAATTTTTAACCAATTAGTGAGTTTGCCACCCAGAATCCTGTTGGCCATTCAGGTTTATTATCCAGATTTTTCATCCAGAATATCATTACAAAGACATTTAACAATTGACCTACATTCTCTGCATAAAAAAATAGAATGGATTTTGTCTATAATAGACAATATTTAAGTTTTTAGGGCCCCAGTCTTTAACTTCTCTTGTTAAAAGCTGTTGGATTAGACAGCGTGATGCTAATAGCAATTCCATTATATACAACCCAAACTGATGAATTTGAGTTGCTTTAAATTTTTTTCCTTAGCTGGCATTTAAGTAACTTTTAACACACTTACCACTTCAGTTATAACCTGTCTGTGATTCTAGGCAAAGTACTTTCTGCTCAGGGCTCAAGCAGGGAAAACAGAGTAAGCCTTGACTGATGGACTTGAAGCACTTTTGGCATAGACATAGATTTTGGCATTCAAGCAATACTAAAATCACCAAATCCCTGAGTAATCTGATAGAAGCATCTCTGCCAGACCCAAGAAGAACAAAATCTACAAGCCAGATGCATGTTTCAGGTGTTTCATTCCGTATACTCATGAATACTGTAATTATTCATATAATGGCTACAGCATTTCTCTCGATATTTTTTCCCTGTTTAAGCTACAGTTATTTGCACTGTTTGTGAACAAGCTATAAATTGTATAAATTGATTTAACCAGGCAGTTGAAGGTGTTAATGGGCAGATGTATTACATACAGCTCACTTGACTGTTGAAACAACTCTCTTCAGAGTTAACTCATATGTCTGTCTCAACTGTATGAATCAAAATTTTGTTAAAACAGTTTAAGTATTTTGTCTTTTGGTGGTTTACATCTGACATGCATTACTTAAGAGGAAAGCTACAGCTCTGCTTACGTACTGAGTGTCTGAACTGTCTTATAGTTCGTGTTTTGTTTTCTACAAGCTCTGTCCTTAGTGATTTACATTAGTCTGACCTAGAAATTAGAGGAACTTGCCTTGTTCTTTGACCTGGTTTTTGCTGGCTTTGTTACCTGCTTTCTTTTGTATAGTGTTGGCTGCCTTTAGCCTTTGAGTTGTGTTGCTTCAAAAACAGCCCCTTGCAATAAGGAGGGAAAAAGATTTTTTTTTTTGTACAATTTCGTATAAATTTTTAGGAAAAGGAGTCTGAACCCACATTTTATGAATACCCAGAAATTTTTGATATTTGGTACTCCTCTGGAAGCTGAGGCAGGTGAATATTCAAATTAGCAAGATGTGGCTTTAAAGAGGCACCTGTGAAAGGCTGGTTGGTTGCTGGGTTTTTTAAACAAACTCTTTGCAACTCCAGTGACAGAAACTGTCCCTGGGCACACTGTGCTTTGTGGCTTGTGTTATTCTAATGTTCATAAAATGTGGTCATGATCCTGGATTTAACTCATAGGTTCCTCATAGGCTGGCATGATTATGTTAGCTTGCCACACTCACTTGTTATATGTGTTTTATGTTTCAGATTGAAACAATTGGGAAGAAGGTGTCAGCCAAAAGAATTCCTTTTGCTTCTTCATGTGAAATTCCTAAATTCAGCCTGCAGGACCCACCTGTCAAAAAGCCTAGAGTATAATGTTTAATAGGTACTGAAGGAATTATGTGGATTTTCTTAGTGAAAATAACTGTAAGCCTATGCTTTTTTTGTAAGGAATTATATTTTTCATAAACTAAACCAATTTTAGAAATGGTACCTGGTACATGTGAATTCAGTCTCTTTTCAAATCTCTATTTTTATAGCAATTTTTTTTTGTTACTGAAGATGGTACAGACCTGTTTTTAATAATGAATCATCTTTTAAGTGGAAAAGTTACTTTCAAACTGCAGATTTCTGCTTCCAGAAATGTTTCTAAACAGCACTTTAAGTGTTTCAAGTGATACAAAAGCAAAAGAAATAGAATATCTTTTTACCTTAGTCCAGTTGTGGACAATGATCAGGAACTCTGGTCTTACCAGTTTTTCATTTTCTTTTGGGGTGATTCTTTGCCCAGTTAAACGCTTCTCTAACTGGCATTGAAGTCAAAAGATCAGTTCTTAGTAAACTGGCAGGCTTTAGGTCCAGCCCTAAAATAGAACTGACTGCAACAATAACGCCCCATCCTGGACTGAAACAGTCTAAACTGCATCTATTGGGAAACTGGATAGTTCTGCAGGCATCAGTCATTTCATTAATGCAGGTGTGGACCAGCAGCTATGAACTGATCCACTGGCAGATCTTCAGTTTTGATTCTTTGATTGTCTTGCCTACATTCCATGTGCAGCCACACAAATTATTGATTTAATCAGATTCTAGGGGCAGGTATTTCCTAAGTTACAGCAACACAACATATCTTCAGCAGAGGAGCTTTCTGCTTGTTTGAACTTAAGCAGAATTACCTTAATTTGGTGTCAGCCCAAGCAGAAAGCAAATACTGGCTTTGATTGTTACCTGTTGGTTATTTTTTTCCTTCATTCTGCCTACATACTTGATTTGAAAGCAGCTTTTTTTAATGAGTCTGCAAAAAATTAATCTCTGCTGTGAAGAAATTATTAAAAATTCAGCCCCAAAAGTTAATCAGCTTGCTACCTCATTTAATTAGCAGGAATGAATAATTCCTATGTTATCTAGATATTTTTGCCTTTACTGTTACTTTATTTCTACCTGTTTTTATTATTCTCAATTGGCCAGTGCTATTAAAATCCTTGAGATGACAGTGTTGGTGTTTTTGGCTTGTTGCATGGGGTTGTGAAACGGAGGGGAGGATAGAGAAGGATGACCACGAACAGCTTTCAGTCTAGAAGGTATAGATGTCTTAGTTGAATAATATAGTGGTGGGATACTAGAGAGTTATCCTGCAACTAGTCACATAATACCTTCTGAATTCATGAAACTGGTGTGCTTTCAAGAATGCTGTATTAATAGTTAAACAGATCAGTGTCTCGGTAATGAGGGCTATCACCATAACTTTACCCACAGATATGTAGGTACAGTCAAAGCTTTGGACAGATACTTGAAGATTTAAGGAACTTGTATAACAATACAGGGCACTATTACCTGACTGAAATAGCTGTATCCTTGAACCAGATGCTTTCAGGTTCTGCACATTGGTGGCTTCCACATAGGGACTTACTCTGCAGCAATCACCTGGCGCTCGTGACGAATAAGCCTCAGGCTTTTTGTCCTGCTGTAAAATTCTTCTTAGAGGAGCACATCAGAAGCCACTCAATGGGAATGGGATTTATGGGGGCTCAAAACCAAACTGTCATCTTTCATCATGCTATCTCCCTCATTGACTGCTTCCCTGCCACACCCACAGAGCAGGGACTGTAAAATTCTACAGCTGTGGTACTTCCAACTGGTAGATCATCCTGTGATTGCAGGTGGGCATCCTCTGGGCTACCTCTGCCCCCACAGCACGTGAAGGGGCAGGCTGGTCACTTCTCCTTGGGGATTATGGAGAGGGTACTGACAAATTGAGCTCAAAGGATCTCTTGTCTTTCACTGTGTTCATGTTAGCACAGCAGTACTGCAGGGTTCATTTTAACCAGGAGGGTGAATAGAGGCATCAGAAAATCAGGATGTTTTTCAGAAATTTGCACACAGCTGTAGTAGTAGTGCCTCTGTATGTCCTCATCAGTTTGTTAGTCTTGTGTCAAGTGTTGCTCCTGTTAGGAATGTGCAAGTATTCACGAGCTTCCAGTGGTTTTTCACATGCTCTCCCAAAGAGACAGAGGAACTAGGTGCTATACCCCTGTTCCTACTGTGTTTCTCCTGCAGACTTAGTCAAAGCTTGAATAGTGACTTTGGCTTATTCATAAAGATGTTAGAAAAGGGTCAAGTTCATTATAGTGGGATCATTCTAACTCCCCTCTCTTGGGAAAGGGGGAGCAGCAGATCCTTTCTGAAGAGCAACAAGGAGTAAAACTGGTACTGGCATTTCCCTTGCTTTCTTAGACTCAACTTCATTTCTTGGTGGCTGCATGCTTTTAGCAGGACACTGGGATTGTGGGAACATTCCTTCAGGATACACCAAACTTACTTCGTATATATGCAAATGAACCTTACTACGGGGCCAAAAGAAATAGCTCCAGAAGCTCTTGCAGCACTGCGAATCATAAGCCATTGTCTTCAGGGTACAGTTGCCAGGGAAATAAGAACTGTATTCCTACTCTGAAGGCTTGAATACTGCATGTAAGAGATGGGCTTTACCGCTATTGAGTCTTTGTGTATGGGATTTTACAGCATGTAATTTTGGATGAGACTTGTGTAATGTGAGCAATGGACTCCTGTGCTCTGAATTCTTTTTATGAGGTTCTTAATAAAATGCAGTTACACTGTTTTTTGCTGCAAAAAGGTAAATACAATAGCTGAAGCCAATCCACATTTAATACAAGTCTAGGAATAGCATGAGACAGACTGCATAAATTAGGTCTTACCCAAGATGTACATAGACAAATTGTAAATGACAGGCAAGATGTACCACTTTCTTCCATGTATGTGTGTTCAAGTCTTTGTGCAAGTAAAACTAGTCTGGTTGCAGGAATACAAGAGCCAAGAATATTGCAAGTGAATAGAACACACATTTTTAACCGAGACTTGTTACTACAGAAGCACCCAGGGTGAGATCTTGTACTGGCCAACAAGTTTACACTTCTCTCACTTGAGGTTCTTGCAGAGTGCTGTAATCTTGCTCAACAGCTGAAGTTGGAATTTAGTTGTAAAACAATACATGAAAGAATAACAGTTATCTGATTTAGGAATGCTGGAGTCAGTTTTCATGACTTGCTTTTGCTGAATTGAGCTTAGTGTTTCCACTCTAAGTTGAACATCTGCAGTAAGTTGCCTCATGTTGCAGTACAGAAGGATAAATATGTGACACCTGCTTTTTAAATGAAGGGAACACCAATATTAGTTATTCATCAAGTAAAAAAGACTTTAAAATTGCTCTTAAATCAATAAAGCTGGAGTGTTCAGTTCACCTGAAGACTTGAAGTCATTGGAAGATGCAACAATTCTCTATGCATAACAAGTATGCTTCACACAGTGTAGTAGATGGATGTAATAATGCTAAAAAAGACTATTCCTTTTTGTAAAGTGTCTGTGTCAACTTGACATCTTATTCCCAAAACTCAGTTTGATGTTTTCCTGATTGCAAGGATGAATAATGTTTCTTAAAATATTTTGTGGCTGCTTTGTGAAACAAACTGACAGAATGATGTGATTGACATACAAAAGAAAATGTCACTAAACATGAAATTTCATCAGAAACAAAACTGAGACTCATGAAACTTGTGCTGATTTACAACAAGGAGATTTTGTGAGAGTTTGGTGCTTTAACATTATGGAAAAAATGAATGGGCGATAGGGAAGTAAATGGCTGTGAAAGCAGGAATTTGTAACTAGGAAAAGAACTTTAGGACTCGTCTTCAAATATTGTGGAAAAAAAATGCAAAGACCTCCTCCAATCTATGAAGTCAAAATGTGCTTGTTTTCCTTAGAAACTACTGCAAAAAATGCAGTTAGAAAACAGCTTGTGAAGCCTTTAACATTTGGTACCAGACAGGTGGTAGACAGTTGTGTAAGAGCATACAATCATCTTCTGAACCACCCAGCAGCAAGTCATAAGATAATTCTAGCATGAAGTAGTATTGGACTGTGTTTCAAGAAGCATTATTTTTCTCTCTGTAAAAAAGTTACAGGTAAGTACTGTGCAGTGTTGTCTTGTTCCAGTTTGGTAATAGTTGTATGGCTCAGAATTCCTTTTTCTATATTTCTGGTGTTGATATGCTGAAAGAGCAGTAACTTGGCAGGAGCTAGTCATACTCTGTTAATTCTGCTCTGTAGGCAAGTCAAAACCAGTATTTACAGTAGGACCTCTAATAAAGGCAGGCAGCTGTTAAATGTGTGGGTATCTTGGAGTTGATGTTGTACTCCTCCCTTTCTGCTGCAGTGGAGGGAGTATTGAATTTCCTTGCCATAGCTGATGTCCTTCCCCTGCTCTGGTACTGAAGTGTACTTCAGCTGAAGCAAGGTATTTTTGGCTCAAGACCTGGTCTTTTGATGACTAGCAGTCAGACCTTTTTTTAATTTAAATCTTTAAATTTATTATTATTTTAAAAAAAAGGCAGCCTTGCCTTTCTCTCTGCCTGTACAAAGTACACCTATTAAGACTTTTGTTTCTCTGCTGTTCCCCTCTGTTCCTTGTGGTTCAGGTTTCTCTTCCCATTACACTGTTGAATTAGGACATTCCTTCTTGGTTGGTTAAAGTTATTTGTCTTCATAATAACTCCTCTACTTCATTTTGTGAAGTGTCATTTGTGCATCACTGGCTGCAGTGGTATAGTCTTATTACTGTTGTTCATAACAAGTTTCTCCTATATATTAACTTACCAGTTAACTGTATTCCTTCTGCCATCTGGCTGAGTTGGTGGGAGATGGAGGGTCCACTCTCCTTCATACAGACTACAGTAGTTTAGAAAAGTACTAGAGCCAGCCATAGAATTACCTGCATGATGAGGGTTTGGGACCAGACAGCAAATTCCTGGAATGTTTCCCAGGTAACCTCATGAAGACAGGTGAAGCCAGTTCAAAAATGGTATCTAATACGCATCACTGAGAATTATTAGAGAGAGACAATGATGAGTATTATTGCTATAAAGAGAAGCATTTATAACTGCAAGTATACCATAAGCCATGTTGCTTGAGTTTAGTGTGATATGTAATGGATTCCACGTCACCCATGATGTGGTTCACTTCTCTGCATTTACCAGCCAGACCAAGCCTCAAGGGGCAGATAACCAGACCCACCGAACACAACCAGGTTTTCAACTTTCCTTTAATGACAAGACAATAGCCATAGAATAGAAGCACAGTACAGAACAGCAGCAGTTCTGCATACCCAGTACTGAACAAGCATCTGTGCAACTCACTGAAGTGTGTTACAGTCATGTAACCAAAACAGAGGTGGCTCTATTTATGCTCTTACGCCAACTCTGATTTTCAAAATGGTTCAAATTATATGGTATCTACAATTGTCTTGCCTCACACGACTTGTTTTCTTCAGCTTGGTATCTTATATTTACCATGGCTCTCGCACTTCAAGACATGCAAGCATCAGAAAAGCTTCACCTATGCGAATGGTACAGCTCATTTTCTCAAGATACAGGTAAGAAATATCACCTCCTGAAGTAGTATTACCATACCTTCTCTGTTGTAGTTCAAGATAGCCCTATTCTGGTCCATTGTCATGTACAAAATCTTTCTTTAGGACTCTTATAGTTCCCAGAGCCCCTGCAAGCTTGTGTTACATAATGGTAAGATACGCCAAAGTATCAGTACCCTTCAAGTTTCTATCAGCATCCTCACAGGCATTAACTGCAACAATGCTGATGGCAGTATCAGACCGATAAATCTGCCCAATCTTTTTTTCCAGCTTACATTTATTTCTTCCACCTCAGTTCCATCACTCTTTTAAAATTGCTTCTATCATCTGCTGTCTTTTTGCTGAACACTGGAAGTACTCTGTAGTTGTAGCCTTGCCAGGAGAAATAACATGTTTTGTTGAGAGAAAAGTGTTCTGGAAAGATAGTGAGTTTGTTCATATATTCACCATCTGGTCTTCTGCATTTCTGGAACTGAGTGTAATTATACGCTGAAAAAAGGATCCTTAAAACTGGCTGCTTTAAATAGGTTCACTCTCATTTTCAGATGGCTTTTGTCTTTCTTTTTTCTACTAAGTTCTTCAAAAAGAATTCACCTAATTAAAAGGAAAAAAATGCACCAAAATTATTTGCTGGCATTTCAATAAAATAAGGCAAAACAAGACACATTCTTATTTAACATGAGTGTTCTGTTCTACAGTAGGAATGTTCTTACCAGTATTTTATAGTAATTCCATTCTATGCAACAGCACTTTCAATACATATAGCAGGAATCAAAAAAAGAAAACCCAAACCACAACCCATGACCCTTCCACCCCTGAAATCCTGATTTTCCTCATGTCCAATGTTATGAAATAGCTCTGCTGCTTTGTGCTTTCCAACAGGCAAGTGAATTGGTTTAATTAAAAATTAATTCTTATTTAATAATCAACAAATTATAGGGAAACCTGCTATAAATCTTGTTTGAGCTAGCATTAAAACAGACTGAGAAGCACAGTGCCCCAGATGAGTCTTCTCTGGCTTCTCCTTTGGAAAAAGCAGGGTGCCATACCTACACAACAGTTCCATTCATTTCAGCTGCTATTTAATACCCAATGCTGTATCAGAAAAAGCACTACCATAAGTGTGTCCAGTTATTTCTAAGGCACTGTAGATTCTGCCTAAAGCAACAAAGCTGCATCACAAATAACAAAGAGTCCCATTAAACCTGGAAGCATCCAAAAGGCAGAATGTAAAGGAAAATTTGCAAATTGGGTCCCTTTTATCCTGCCTCACACATTAAGTATAATACAAAATAAGTTTGGCAAAAAAATTAGCTTAAGCAGCACAGCAATTGTACAAATATGGAGTGTCCTTGAGCTAAGGTGAGGTTTATTGCACATTGCTTTGCCCTTTTAATTTCATATAATAATATGTTACATGCTGAAGAATCTAATGCATTTCAGTAATTTACCTGCTTTATAGGAGGAACGCACTAAAGGCCCACTAGCAGTGTAATGGAATCCAAGATCATTTCCTACTTTTCCCCAGTACTTAAACTTTTCAGGAGTTATGTATTCTTCAACCTGAGTGAAAAGAATTCATTTTGATCAGGTGTTAATGCAAAGGAAATTACTATAGCTGGCATACAGTGAAATAAAACACAGTTATATTGCAAGTTCAAAATTTTTTACTCCAAAACTTTGAGCAGTCAAGTCACCAACTGTATTTTCCTCTCTGCTTTCTACCAAAATAAGGCATTTTATTTGCTTTTCATATTTAGCTGAAAAGTTTAGAATTTTCTTCACTCTGCTTTTGAATGGTCCTTTGGAGCAAGCCTTTTCTTTTGTCCAAGTTAGTAAAAAACCACGATAGTCCTATAGATCTCTTCACTAACAGTTATTTTAGTGAAACACAGGACCAGAACAGAGAGTGACGCTCTGGATAAATCACAGAAGCAGAAAATGGTGATTTCCCCAGCTGAAGTGGCACCATTAAGGGAGAGCCTATGAGACAGTGAAGGGGCACTGACTTGAGCCATTATGCTTGAGACATACACTGAAGCCCTTGTTTTCCAGAATCATGCCTCAGCTCCAGCTGTATCCCTGGCTAACGGCAGAAACTAGCATCGGGAAGTCTGCAGATGGAAGCAGTTAGATGCCTGAGGTAATTTTTAGTGAAGAGTCTGTAACAGATGAACACTATCAGGCTAAACAAAGAAGGAAATTTTTCCTAACATCTGCAGTTAGGGTAAGGATGACTGTGCAAGATACAGACTATAATTCTGCCTGTAAATTAAAGGCACTTTTACCTTCAGGTGGCGTTTCGTTGGTTGCATGTACTGTCCTAGGGTCAAGCAATCTACATCTGCTTCCCGCAATACTGTAAAAACAAAATTGTTAGTGGCAGAAAGATCACATGGCATTGTCAGCCATTAAAAAACACCCTCTTTCCAAGTCTGACTCCCCAGCAACCTGTGGGGGCTAAATTCTGCTCACAGCAAAGGAAAGTTGCAGCCTCCATGTGCAGTAGCCACACACCTCACTGAACTGAACTGCTGCTGCAGGGCCTGAGCTAGAGACAATACCCTGGTGCTGCACTCACTGCAGTCCGGTCTCACTGCAGAGATGAGATGCTCTTGTCTTTGTCTTGCTGCTTTTCACCGTGTCCTTATGTCAGAGCCTTCATTTGACATAAGATGGATGGTGCACATGCATTTGGCACTTTACTGTTTCAAGAGACTAGATGCCGAAAAGATGTGGACAGTTCTGAAGCACCATAAATCAGGGGAAAATCAGGCCAGTTTTACACACTTAGGAGGTATTTTTTGATGCCTGCAGAATCTCATAAACTTTGTCTTTACAACTGTAGGATATACCAGAATCAATAAACTGCAAATCAGTTCAGGTAGTCTATTTACAGGAGGAAAACCTGGATGCTTCATAGTCAGCTGTCCTGAAGAACTGTTTACTGCAGCTAGAGAGGTGTTCTGAACAAAGGGATGGCAGGGGAATCAGAGTTTGCATGAACATCCCCATATATTTTCTGCCTATGTGTGCTAGTTGCCCCACGTTGAATAGGAAGAAAAGACAGTGTTTTGACAACAGCACTGCACTCACTGTTAACCTAGAATCTGTTTAGGTTGATATGGGTCTGTAAAGAAACAGTTACAATACCAGCACATTTACATACTCTTTAACTCATAGCCAGAGGATGGAAAGGGAAGGAAACTACAGTAACTGTGGCTGTTAACAGTTTGCTTCCATTTACATCCATGAACTTGGCCTGAAGGCAAACAGCATGAAATCTGGCATTTCATATCCTTGTGGTTAGGAAATCTGAGGCAGTAAGAATGGGAAAACCAGGAAGTGTAATTTTTTGGTCCAACTGCAACAAAACTAGACTACGTAACTGCATTCTGAACATGTTTTGTACACAAAGTACCAGGTAGACATTCTTTCTTATGGGAGAAATGCCTTAGGATTTATGAACTACTTCTTCCAAGTGCATTGCTTTCACTTACCACCATGAATGATTTTTTGTCCTCCTAAAAATACATTTAAATGAAACATAAGAACATGCTACAGCTCCACTGATAGTAATATTTTGCAGCTAAGTAAACTGAAATAATTTAAACAATCAGGTCTGCTATTTCTAAAAAGCAAAGCACAATATGGCAACAATGTTACAAGCTCATTATTTAAGTATTGCGAGATAAGAATGCTAATACAGTTACACAAAAATAGTTCTAATTTCCACTGAAATCAACACGAGTTGGATTTACCTGTCAAATTGACTCTGGAAGCCATATGAAACCAAAATATTTCAAAAATTCAGTCTTTTTTAACCAAACTTTTCTTTTTCAAGGAAACTTAGAAAACATTTCCTGCACTAGGCAGACTGATTTGCATGTAGAAGCAAACACGCTTACAACTGTTTTCCAACACAATAAAATTCATACCTGTGAATTCTGGCATCTATTTCAACACCAACTTACATTTCATTGTGGAATACACTTGTTCATCTGTCTCACCCAGCCCCAGCATAATGGAGGTTTTAGAAATGATGCCGGGCTGGACCTGCTTGGCGTGCTTCAGCACACGTAGGGACTGCTCAAAGTTGGCTCTGGGATCACGGACCTTCCTTTGCACATTTCCAGCACAAAGGGGAAAAAAACATGAAAGGGTGCACAGAAGTTAAAGATGCCAGGAAAGGCTCGTTCTGGTAATTTCTATAAACTGGCAGCATAGATGTTTTAGCTGAGCAGTTTGACACCAGCTGAAAGCCCCCGAAGCATCACAAGCAACAGGATGTGCCCAGTTCAGGTTCCACAGACAGGATGGGGAGATGGGAAGTCCCCAGGTCAGGTGCCACACCCGCGATGGGATGACGGGAAGTCCCCAGGTCAGGTCCCACACCCGCGATGGGATGACGGGAAGTTCCCGGGGATGTGGCACCGCGGTGGTGCCGCAGCGCGGGCGCCCCCTGCTGGCGGGCGGTGGGCACGGCGGGGCCCCGCACGGGGCCGCTCTGCATCCCAGCCCCACCTGCTCCCGCCGCCTCCCACATCCACAGGGGGTTTCAGGGTAGCTCTGAAGAAAGTCCTTTTACAACCCCCTTGCCATACACAGTGCTGGTGCCTACCTCTGCAGTTCTGGGACCGTCTCCACGTTGTGGGCATACACATCCAGCCCTGACAACGCTACTTTCTCCACAGCTTTAAGGTCACCTCGGAAATCGGGAGTTAGGCATTCCACTAGGATTTTGGAATTCCTGAAAAGGAGAGACAAAAGGAACACATCAGTGGGATTTTGTGTTGCTGAAAAACTCAAGAGAGCAAAAAATCCACACATAAATTAACAAATGATGCTCTGATAGCAAAGCAAAGTTAATTCAGGATACAATTCTAAAAGAACAGATTTCTGCAAATACCTATATAACAATCCAAACAGGAGCTGTGTTCAATTTCTGATTTTACTGATGTGAGCTGGAATACAACAAAAGCCAAATAATAAGAGCATTTCCAGCAGCCTCTAAAACAGTTTTAATCACATGCACTGTTTATACAAGATATGTCTATGTTGCAGTCATGTAACTTAACATGAGTTTGAGATCAGAGCTCCAAAATACAGAGGAGCTATGATCCTGCCTACTAGTATATAAAGACTCTGAGTTATTGTCCTGGAATCTAATCTTGGTGTCCCAGAGCCTGATTTCAGCTCAGAAAGACTGGTGGGAAAAACTCAAGGAACCTTTTGAGTCCAAAGATACACTAAATAAACACTTCAATGAGGTTATACAAATGAATTCTGCAGGTAGACAAATATGCTATCAAAAGGTGTACAGGGCAGCAATGCAGGGTGAAGGTGACACAGCCAGGGAAAACAGGAAGGTACATTCACAGACTTGGAAATGGCACAGACTTGGAAAGCAATCCGATCACTGCTGAATGAGAAACCAGACTCCTTCAGTCATGTGGTCACTGTGTTACCTAAATCCACTGTGTTTGAGCCCCAAGCTTCAGGAATGACCATACCTCAAAAGAATGTACTCATTTCCTGGTAAACCATTTGCCTGTTCAAAGAAGGAATCCAGTACTTAGCTTTACATAAGCCTGGGATGAATTGGAAATGCATCCAAATTCAAAACAGTTTGGGGCCATTCTATGAGACAGATGAAGAACAAGAAAAAGAAACTGGCACAGACTGGCAGACTTTTGTATCTGCACGGCTCCTGGAATACTCCAGCTAAAGGTAGCTTTGACCTACATGCAGCAATACATTTTAAGGTTAAAACAATAACAGCAACACATTAATGACACACCTTTCTTTCAGATGTGAGACTGTCTTCGCGAAGTGTTCTGCTCCACCATCAGGCATATCTAGAAGCATTTCAATTATTTAGTTAACCTTTCAGTTCAAGAAATGTATTTACTTATTAGCAAAGACACAAAACCCGTAACAGATTCAAGTTTAATGAGAAATAATAAACCAGTCAAACCCCGGTTTTATCTTACCGCTTATGCCAATGGTTTACAAAAAATATCCTACCAAGCCTTGCTCTGCACAAAGTCTAACTGTGACTGTGATTCAGCTTTACCTGTCTCTAGGTCCACTGTCAGCCTGAGCACAGAATGGCTTTACCTATATATAGTTTTGGTCTGAGAAACAGTCGTACAAAAATTTATATGTATATATTACTGCTCCATAGACCCCTTTGAAGCTACTGGACTTCCCACCATACTGAACAGTTTTTATAGAGGTTTTCCCCTCCTATATATTGTCACCTCAGAGGAGCTACTACAACCTTAAAAAAAGGCACCTTCCAGTTTTCATGGAATCACAAAATCAATTAGGTTGGAGAAAACCTCTGAGATCATTAAGTCCAACCTATGACCAATCACCATGTCAACAAGACCATGGCACTAAGTGCCACATCCAGTTTTTCCTTAAACACCTCCAGGGACAGTCATTCCACCACCTCCCTGGGCAGTGCATTCCAATGTTTAATCATCCCTTCTGTGAAAAAATTCCTCCTAATGTCCAACCTAAACCCCACCCCCTTTTATTACATATAATATATTCCAGGTTTAGATGTTTGGAAGAAGTTCTGAATGTTTGTGGTTGGGGTTTTTTTGTTAATGAATAACAGAATATGGTGTTTATGTGTGCATTTCACAAAAATATAAATATTTAGTATTCTAATATTCTTGGGATTTAATAACAGTGTCACTTCTGTTGTATTTTACCAGATACACAGAAATACTAAGAATATGTAGGAACTTCCCAAAGTTTCAGCACTGTGGACTCCTTCAGAACCTCCTCGACAGCTGTGCTGCTAAATGCATACAAGGCCTGTGTTTACCTCACGTGACACATCTGAGAGCTCAGACTGAAAGCGAGGAGAGCAACGTACGCACCATCTCTGTCCACAGATGTCAGCACGACATAATCCAAGCCCCACTCAGCAATAGCCTTGGCTGTGTTGTAAGGCTCCTGGGGATCCAGAGGAGGTGGATTTTTTGCTGTCTTTACTGAACAAAATCTGCAGCCTCTAGTGCACGTGTCACCCATCAGCTGGAACAAGACACACATTCATTTATATGGTGCACGTCACTATTGCTCAGCTGGGAAACAGCTGCATAAGCTACATCAGATAAGTCCCAACACTCGGCAAATAAAACTGGGACAGTGCTTTACTCTAAATTTACTGTAATAAAACCACTCCACTACAGTAGAGATCCAACAATGCACTACAAACAGCTCAGACACATAAGAAACAGAACACATAAGAAATGGTTAATAACTTACCATAATAGTAGCTGTGGCTGTGGCATATTCACCACCTCCCCAGCATTCTCCAATGTTGGGACAACGTGCTTCTTCACATACCTGAGGATGAAAGGCTGTACTGAATCTGGATTTTTCATATTATTATTGAAAATAATTATTTTATTACTGATCAATTTCAATAGTAGTCTACAAACAAAACATAATTCCTTCTGTGATAAATAAGGTTAACAGTTCCATGCTCTGGAACTTCTGGAGTTGCTTCTTCACAAATGCAACTCCATTAACAAAAAAAACCTCCTCAACCATGTAACTGCCTTATTAATTAGCACAGATTGTCACTAACATTTTAAATTTAAAAATCGTTAAAATGTTCACAAAGTCTATGATTCATCAAAGGATGATCTTAGTCTGGAAATAAAAAGAGAAGAAAGCTCTTCATGCATTCCCACCACTTTTTACCATCTGGAAGGTACAATTAAGAAAATATGCATATTTGTACAGTTTCTTTTCATGGAAAACATGTATGTAACTCTGAAATTGTGTGTGTTCCCATTAAAAACAGTTGCATATAGCATCTTCTGATCTCTGGTGATGCAAATAGTAAACCCTAGTACTTAAGATCACAACACGAGAAACATTAAATACTCTGTTAGATTTATCTTCATTCCTTAGGGGTAGAATTCAGTTCTGGCAAAAAAGATCAGCACTGGGCTTGGTTTCAGCACCGAAGATCACGCAAGACATGATTTCTACCTGTTCTCCACAGGAAAAAAAAAAGTAAAAAATGCCTTATTTCTACAGGAAAGCTTGGTTGATGCCAGATTTACCGTATGAAGATTTAAGCTCCTCAATGTATTCTTTAGTTTATTGTAGTTCTTTCCCATGGGAATCTTCGTTTTCAGCCATGGAGGAAGCGGCAGCCTGAGTAACACCGAGAAAACATAAAGATTAATAAGCTACTTACACAGCAAATGTCATTAATTTTATAGATTCATTTTAATTTGTTACAGATCCCAACAAGGAAAGGTTCCTTGAAAGCTGATGCAACTCAGCAACTAATGTTAACATCATTTATGGTCAGACCAGACTTCTCTCTTCCCTGTTTATCATCGTGCCAATACTCAAATTTTGCTGCCATTGAAAGGTTTAAAACTTTTCACTGTTCCTGTGGGGTTTAACAGTGCCACACTGGGGACTGCAATAATGTATGGCAGCAGATGTTATATAGCTATTGCTTCTGATCAAATGTATAACTGGAAATATGGAGGTTTAAGCATTTTTTAATTTAGTCTTCATTTCTTGTTTTACTCTATCAATAATACTTTTTCAACAGCAAAATTGGGTACATTCACCTACTGATGTATATTTGTAAGTCAATACAGGCCATGGCACAGGCACTCAAGTGAGACACACTAGGATGAGAAAATACCACCATGTCTCCCTGTTTTGTTATGTGTATTTTTCTTACTGAAAAATCATTAAATTTGCAAGCCAGTAGGGTAGAATTTAATAAAAATACA
Source organism: Pachyramphus minor (assembly GCA_013397135.1). NCBI lineage: Eukaryota > Metazoa > Chordata > Aves > Passeriformes > Tyrannidae > Pachyramphus > Pachyramphus minor. The sequence continues at coordinate 119,098 of VYXB01007302.1, read as the reverse complement.
GACTATACATTTTGTAGTGATTACTAAACACACAAGATAGTGCCCAGATGCAACTACAGTTGTTTAAAATCACAATTACCTTTCTCCTTTCTCACGCTTCAAATTGCCTTTATACTCAGCCCATGTGCTCTTGTCTGACAGATCTCCAGAGACAAAGTCCTGCAAGTCTGGCCCATTTTGCAGAAACTCTTTTTTGTCCCCTGGCAAAGAACCCGATGTTCCATACTGGTTACACACATGGCTCCCAGGCATCTAAAAGCAGCAAAGCTGTAGTTTATTTAATAGCAAATGTACTAGCACCATACACTGAACGACTCGCCCTTTTGCTGGTTAAAGTACACTTTGCACAAGCGTTTTCCCAATGGTCTTTAGGTTAACCTCTTTTTATTTAAAGCCGCATAAAACTAGACTTATCTACCATAATACCCTCAGAAGTTACGCAGTGTAACATAAATTCCCCTCGTACTCAGTGCTGGTGAAGCCGCACCTCAAATCCTGTGTCAAGCTCTGGGCCCTTCACTGCAAAAAAGATATGGAGGTGCTGGAGTGTGTCCTAAGAAGGGCAACAAAGCTGGTGAAGCGTCTTGAACTCAAATCCTATGAAGAGAGGCTGAGGGAGCTGGGGTTTAGCCTGGAGAAGAGGAGGCTCAGGGGAGACCTGATCACTCTGTACAACTACCTGAGAGGAGCTTGTAGCCAGGTGGGGGTTGGTCTCTTCTGTCAAGTAACAAGTGACAACACGAGAGAAATGCCCTCAAGCTGCACCAGGGAAGCTTTAGGTTGGACATCAGGAGGAATTTCTTCTCAGAAAGCGTGATTAGACATTGGAATGGGCTGCCCAGGGAGGTGACGGATTCAACCGTCCCTCGAGGTGTTTAAGGAAAGACTGGACGTGGCACTCAATGCCGTGGTCTAATTAACGTGATGGTGTTCGGTCATAGGTTGGACTCGACGATCTCAAAGATCTTTTCCAACCTCATTGATTCAGTGATTCCCTGAAACACCGCCGTGCGGGTTCCTCTGACACTTCGGGGCCGCAGGACGCGGCGATGGCTCCCAGTGCTGCCGGCCACGGTCCCGCGGGAGCGGGGCCGGGGCTCGGTG
>VYXB01007302.1:11785-117585 GCA_013397135.1 Pachyramphus minor | reverse complement strand
GGCCTGTCCCGTCCCGCACCCCGCGGGAGGAGCCCTGGGCGGCGCCGGCCCGACCGGGCCGCGCTGGGCGCTGAGGGCGCCGCGTCTGTCCATGGCGGGGTCCCCGCCGGAAATGGGCCGCGGGAGCCTCCAATCTGTGTCATTCTCTCCCGCAGGATGAAGACCATCCTCAGCAACCAGACCGTGGACATCCCCGAGCAAGGTCAGTGCCTGCCGCGGTCGGGGGGCACCCGGCGCTGCCGTCCCCGCGGCCCGTAACGCGTGTCCGCCTTCGGTTCGCAGTGGGAGTTTCGCTGAAGGGTCGGACGGTCATTGTGAAGGGCCCCCGAGGAACTCTGCGGAGGGATTTTAACCACATCAACGTGGAGCTGTCCCTCCTGGGGAAGAAGCACAAGAAGGTGAGTTCTGCGCGGCCCGGAGACGGAGGAGAAGTTTACAGTTGGCTCACAAGCCTAACGGTGGTGTAGGAGAGTGACCGGGAATGTTCAGTTGCAGGTATGTTGTTTGGTTGGTTTTGCTCCTTTCTGTGTTTTCTGGAACAGGTTGGTGTGATGAAGCCTCGGGCACTGGACTGGGCACTGGACCCGCACACAGTGTTTCATTTAAGTTGATGATGCATAGGCGACTGACTTTGTAAGAGTGTGTTTAGCATTTGATAATACACCCTTCAGCATAAGATTTCAGATTTATCTACCCCCGCTCTTTTGAGGATTTGTTAGTAGCAAGATGTGAACAAAATAAAGGTTTCTGACGTATCTAGGGGTTGGGACTTGAAAGGCCAGAGGGGCCTTTAATAGTCTGTCAGAGAAACAGAATAGTTCTGTGCTTTTAAGTAGTTTATCTGAATGTTTTGCTCCTAGTTTGTCACAAAAATATTTCGTTGTTAGTTTTGAAGTGTAGCTGAAAGTTTTTGTTAATGTGTTTTTTTTAACCCAGCTGCGAGTTGACAAGTGGTGGGGTAACAGAAAGGAGCTGGCAACAGTCCGCACCATCTGCAGCCATGTACAGAACATGATCAAGGGGGTCACTCTGGTGAGTTTACTTTGAAACAGGGTAACTGCTGACATTTTTGTTACCTGCAGCAATAACCTTTTACTTTTGGGGGAGTGTTTCGAAGCATCCAAGATGTAGCTTCTCTTTGTTTTACTGTTTTCTTGCACTTATTGTCAAACAAGTTTTGCAGGTGGAAAAAAGCACAAATGTCTCTTGGGCTCAGTGTCGTGCCCGTTTTTAAGAAACTGTTTTTGATACATCTTGGGTTTAGATTTCTCTGGTAAACTTAATGCATGTGTTCTACCTTTTGGATGTGTTCTGCTTTCAATATCTGATATTGTCCTGTATCACAGGGGTTTCGTTACAAGATGAGGTCGGTGTATGCTCACTTCCCGATCAATGTGGTCATACAGGATAATGGCTCACTTGTGGAGATCCGAAACTTCTTGGGAGAGAAGTACATCCGCAGAGTGCGGATGAGGCCAGGTGAGCATGTCTGGAGATGTGTACTGTGCCAGTCTAACTGGGCTTTTCAGGCTGTTTTCTTTGGGCGCTGCTACAGAGAACAGGAGATGCTGAATAATTGCTGGAGCAGCATTTGCTTGCCTGAGTTTGTGTAATCTTCTTATGATACCTTTGCTACTGTTCAGCTTTATTATTAGTAAAAATTTTGTAATTTATTTTTAGTATTGAGAGCTAGCTAGTAGCTACTTTAGAGTTACTTATTGCAGTACAAAGAGTCCAGGATGTCGTTTTGTCATTGTGAGATCTTGGCAGTGTTTATAGTTGATAAACTGCAGGTGCTTAATTTAAGATTTGTGTTTCTGTTTTAAACATTGTACATAAACTAATTCCATATCGTATTTTTGGTCTTTGAGGTGGTGTAGTTTGAATTTCCTGATTATCTAGGAGCAGGCATAATAAATTTTGAAATGACATCTTACCTGCTGGTTATATCTTGCATACTTGCAGTTTCAACAGAATGTCTAACAGAAGAGTAGGCATGTGATGGAGCTTGTTGAACTTCTGGAGGGAGGAGACAAAAGGTTTCATAAACAGAGTTACCTTAAGACTGTAGGAAAGACTTTCCTTATCCTTTTTTTTTTCCTCCTAATTGCATTTCTGGTGAGGGCCTGGGTAAGGATATTTAATGTGACTGGTGATGTTTTTGGGTGGCTTTAGAGGAATGCATCAGATTTGTCCCAAAACCCTGTTAGATACAGAGTGCAGAGTTACAGGGGCTTTGATTTGATTTACAGTGGGATATTAAGGCAGGGTTTAATTACTGAATTTGATTTTTTTTTTTAAGTCAGCTTTTACTGTAAAGATAGGAAAGGGCTGGCTTTGGTTAAGCAGATCAAATTATAAAAACTTCTGTTATCTCCTTGCAAATGCAAGTTTCCTGTTAGACTCTTGGATGCCATAATTTTTACTCCTTGTAAGTATTCACAGCATTGCTAATAAATAAAGACAATGCTTGACATGACAGGGGGCAGGTGATTTTCAATGACTTTTGATTATGGTGACCCCAGTTTTGTCTTGTTGAACACAAGCCTATGGGAAATGGCACCACCTGGCTGACAGAGCTGTGCTGGCAAAATCTCTGGGTGTTGTGTAGTAATAGGTAAGCAGGAATATTACTTGGTTGCTTTCAATCCAGAGCATGATTTGCAGTAATCTTTAAATTTTGAAACTATGTGAGGGAGGACAACCCTGGAATGGATGCCAGAGAGTCTCTTAACAAAGTTATAGAGGAATTATCTTCTTGAATACTGCTTTCTAGATCTGTAAACTAGGATATTAATACTGTTTCTTTAGCACACTTAACATCTTCAACAGTGTAGATGATGTGTTTTCCTTTCCACAGGTGTTACCTGTGCAGTATCTCAAGCCCAGAAAGATGAGCTGATCCTTGAAGGCAATGACATTGAGTTGGTTTCCAATTCAGGTTTGTGAAAGTAGATGCGTAAGAAGGTTATATGGACACTTTTATCTGAGGATGTCAGAGCTTAGCAATGTCTTTCTCCTCAAACCCTGAGGTAAACAACAGCCCAGTGTTTTGTCACCATATGCTTTAGTCACCATAACTGCTTTTCATAATCCTTATGCTGCTTCTAAAAAGAGGTTTTTACAGGTGTAGGGAACCTTTTTCTGTAAGTCAATATTTATGGCCTTTTTGGTACCAAACTTTTCAGTTTTTCTGTTGTACAGGAGTGCAGTAGTGAACTGTCACAGCCCCCAGTTGCCAAGATCAGTTCAGTGAAATGCATTCTGTTCTCATTACACATGACAGGATTTCAAGTTAGTAATTCCTGTCTCTAGATGACAGTTCCATTTGTTGGTTGAAATACTGGAGTGTAAACAAAGGCTACCTACTGGCTTGGACTTCTTGCTTTTTACTAAAGGTCTTGCTTTGTTTGCAGCTGCCTTGATCCAGCAAGCCACCACAGTCAAGAACAAGGATATCAGGAAATTCTTGGATGGTATCTACGTCTCTGAGAAAGGAACCGTACAGCAGGCAGATGAGTAAAACTCATAGGTTGGTATCATTTTAATGCACATTGTACATCTTCTGTTTAGAGATGGGGACTTCACAGGGTTTATCTGCTTCAACATGACCATCGTTGAGCAGGTTCCCAACAGGGATGAAGCTGTGTTTGTATAAGGCAGCATAAGGCATGTCATAAAACTTTAACTTTGCTAGATCTTTTGACAGCCATTTTTTGTCCCTTGTCAACTTGGCATTGTGCTACTGTATGGAGGAATACCTGACTCTGCAGTGCTGTGCTCTGCACTGTGAGTGCTGGCTGCAAATCAGCTGACCTAGCCTGACAGACCATTTACAGCTATTTACAGAGAAGACCTTAGACTAATGTTCCTCCTGGTTGGACACTGCCCTCACTAAAAAAGTGGTCAGCACACAGTTTGTACATAAATGTTCTTCTGTGCTGTTTGTGTATAACGCTAGTAAGGAGGTCTGTTTAACAAGTTCAACTGTTTACATTGTATGTGGGCATTTGTTACTGAAGTTGAGTACAAGGATTTGGGGATAATTTAGGAATTTTAAATGTTAAAGGAATTTAGGAATTTTAAGTGTTTTCAGCTACATATGGTTCCATGCATATTGCAAAACATTTGTGCAGGATGAGACAGGCTGATGTTCAATTAAGTTCCATGTTGTGTATCTTTGTAACTTAAGCTTGAGGCAGGATGCTGATGAACTGCAGAAACAAGTTATTTTTTTTTATCACCAGACACTTGGAAGCCACTGAAAAAATTAGTTTTTAGTTCTGTTCCAAGTTACTTGAGAGATGGAACAACTTGTTACCTGCTTGTTAAACAGTCATGAACTGTTGTGTTTGAAGGCATCTTTAAGTAATCTCATCTGAAAAAATGAAGCACATTCTTTGAGCTGTTAATGGCTGTCTTGCGTTAAAACTATCAGATAAATTAGCATCAAATGGCTATGAACTTTTAGTTTCACATTTGCACTGCTAAATATTTCTAATAGCTCTTAATGTTTTATTTACAGTTGTCTGGATCCTGATACAAACCACCATGAAACATTAGATCAACAATGCCAGCTCTAAGAATCTGGTACAAAACCATGAGAGATTTAATAAAATAAAACATATTTAATATCTTGGTGTTTTTTTTGTAAAAAGAACTAAATGCTGATTGCATGAACTTGTTCAAGGTCTTTTGGAGAAGCAGATTGGCACAGAAGGGTTATGTTAGCATGGTGTACACACTGCCTTGCCAGTCTCTGAGAACATTCAGTCTGAATGAGGTCTGATGGTTTGAAAACACATTGGTAGTGTGGATCCAGCGCACAGTCATGTAGTGGTATTTTTGAAACATAGCATTAACAAATAGCAAAAGCAGTTTTCTCACAGAGAGCCCAGTGTTCTTTCACATTATTTCAAAACCTCTTAATTCAGACTTGTGGTGACAAAATTTGAAGTAGATTAAAAACAAAACTGAAATTAGTACAACTAGATTTTTAAGACCATTTAAAGTAAATACATAGAAGCAGTAGTCTGAAAATACAATGCTTTATTTGTATTGCTCAATTAAGAAAACAAAGGACTTGACCTCAAAGTTCCATCAGCATCTTGCTGAGTTTCACCGGCAGTGATTTGTGTCATCTGGGGGTACAGCTTTTTTTATTGGTTGCTAATCTTGCCAGGAAGCAACATCTAACTGTGCTATGGTAAAATCCACATTGTCACTTGTTCTATTCAATTTTTAAAAAATAATCACTAAAAAACGCATGGGATAGTGCAGAAACATGCTTGGCAACAACTTGCCTAAGCTTAATGAGGAAAGCATCCATGCGTGTTAAGAAATTCCAAAAATTGCCCAAAGATCCACTTGAATGATGACAAGTGCAATTTACAATTATATTTGTCAGTCTCTTGAGTGGATTAATAGTTACTTGCATGTTCTCCTAAAAACTTTTTATGGCTGGCCAGTTTCGGAGATGAAAAGTAGTGATAGTATATGATTTTGACTTGTCTCCCGTTACATTTGCTTAAAACTACGTCACCCAGTATGTCAGGGGATCTCTACTAGTCAATAATGGAGTTGAATTTTGTTGTTTCAGGAGCCAGCCCATTTATTCTTGGTGGTGTACTTAGCTGAAGGTTTGTGGGATTTAATAACACTTTTATTTGTAAACTCTTAACAGCTGCAGTTTCATGCTCTACAACACTCATGAATATACATCACAAGACACCTTGGCTCATAGAAAAGTGCGTATCAGTTCGTGAAGCTTAGTCGCTCTTTACAAGTCAAGCTGTTTGAAAGGTTTTTCCGTGGCACAGTAGAATCATAAATTTTTTTGTTTTCAAATAGACGAACTTATTCTCTGTGTGCAGTAGGAGGATAAAAGTAGTTTCACCAGAAACAAATGTCACAGCTCTTTGTCCCGTGCATGTGATTACTTCCCATTTTTGAACGAAATGCTTGGTGTGTATGACTGGAGTGACTCAGTGCTTTTCCGCAGTTGTCTGAGCTGCATTGTCCCCTGTAAAACGCGAAGAGATCTCACTGAAAGTGGGCTCGTGCCCCCTTTTAAAATGAAACACAGAGGCACTGGAAGCTTTTTGCTTTAAAACGTTTTCTTCTTTTTCTTTTGTGAAAAAAAATAATGGTTAAAAGCAAGATAAGGGTAGAGAAAAGGCAGCAGGCAAAGAATATTAACGGCTTCTTCTGAGAAAGAAACAAGCAGAAGCTACACTGCTTTTCTTGTTTTGAGGGAGCGCAGACTGAGGAGTCGGTAGGGAAGCCATTGTTGCTTATCAGGGTATTGTAAAATTTTATTGAAGGCTTTCCTTTTGAATCTGATGTGAAGAATCCAAATCTGGGCTTAGATTTTTCTTCAGTCATCTTAAATGCATAGTAGCCTTTAATCTTGACTTTGTCAATGTAGTATGCTGAGAAGGAAGAGAAAGCAAAACCAGACATTAATAAAACCTTATAGGTTAAGTAAAATCTGCACACTTCCTGGTAATGAGTTCAGATTTAAAATTGTTATAAATTTAAAAAATGTAATTGCATCATAAAATATATACTTGCTGCTTCTGATAATATTCAGCTGTCTCAATTGTGCATAATTTTTAGAAATGCTTACAATTTGGGAATTTTTTGGACCTACCCTGTGAAAGCTGGATTTGGACAGGGTTGGAGCTGGGAGTTTGCTTTCCTGGGAAAAGCCAGATGCTGCTCTTTACTGAACCCAGCTGTGATCAGTCAGGGGGAGCAGCTGCCCATCTGCCACAAGAGGAGCTTTCCAAAAATTCCTTCCCTGCTCCAAACTCAGCCTGACAGCATGCATGGCTGTATGTTATACTGCTGCACCCAAGTGCTGGGTGAAAATACTTAAATAGCAGGCCTTGGTGAATAAAGATCCCTTCAATTCATGTGCAAGCAAGTGAGGATAGTTGGGGGCGTGACCCTGATTAAGCAAGAACATGTAAATTGGGAGGATCTTTTTGTGAGTACTGTGAGGTGTCATGCTATCTGAAAATTCAAATGGGAATACTACAAAGTGCCCTTTAAACAACACTTTAATAACTTATTTCCTTTAATAATGTATTGTTCTTTTGATTGCAGTATGAAATTAGCATGGAAAATAAACCAGCAAATGCTCATTAGTCTTTTAGTAACTGAGAAAGAGCTAAGCACTGGGGAGGGTGCTTTGTTTCTTGGTGTCTAAAAGTAATCTGAAGCCATGGTTAGTCATGAGTAAGATTTGTCTCATTTTTTTATGTAGCTGACTCCTACAGAGGAGAAACCAGGATACCTAGGCTATGTTTGCTGACAGGTGCCTCAGAAAAGCTTTTAACCACATCCTGATTAGGAATCTCAGTAATGTTTGCCAGTAGGGAATATAAGGGCAGGGATGTATTGTATTGTACATCTCATTTTGACTGTATGATTCAGGTACTGAGGCTTTTCTTGTAGCCTGTGGCTCACTCCTTTTCTTTAACAACTGGTAGGAGGAAGAGGGATGTGAGAGCTGAGGTCCTCACAGGATTTCTCATACAGTAAGCTATTGCTGAAGATCATTGTCTTGAATGTTTTTGTCCTCTGCCTCCATAACTGTTACTAATTTTTCTTTAAAGTGAAGAACTATATTTCTGTAGGTGCCCTGGAGAAAGCAAGTAGTGGAACAGGAACTGGAGTTGGACTCTGTGTCACTCCAGGTCTCTGTGGACTTGCTTGCAATTTCTTGTCCAATGACTCTAGTTCAGGAAGCAAGTAAGGAGGCTCCTTTGGAGATAGAAATTTGTCTCTTGAAAGTTGTTGGTCTGAAGTGCCATCTCCTAATAACTTCTGAATAACTGCTCTGCTGTATGTGCATGCTCAGATGGCTTCTCACATGCTTTAAACATGGAAGCAGCTGGAAGCAGCTGTAGCTGTGTTTCATGTGAGGGGCTTGATGGCATTGCTTTGTGTTTGATCTGCCCTGAGTGTGACTGCAGAATCAGGTCCCTCAGGGAGCTGATTGCTGATGGCCAGTTCCTGCATCTGAACCAGAACTGTTTGCTCCATCTAGGGCAAGTCTTAACAGCTTGCCTAAGGATTGCCTGGGTCTGAGCCACAAAAATGGCTCTGGGGAACTTGAATACTCACCTTTTAAAACCTCTTGTACATATTTTCCCAAGTAATAATTCCGAAGTTCGTCATTGTCTAAGGACTGGTCATCTATTCCATTTGCTGTGATGTAAATATCGATGTCACCATAGGTTTTTTTAATCCACCTGAGAACTCTGCGCATTCCCCAAGGCACCACTGCCAGACGAGAAGGGGAGCTCAGGCAGGTGATATCCTGCAGAAATTGAATGTCACGATCAAATTCATACTGGCTCCCATTCTGAGGTTCGTGAATCACAAATCTTGTGGTGAAATGATTCAGTGCATAAAAGTCAGCTGCACCTTTGACGAGCTGCTTCTCCTCACTTGTGAAAGATGGCAACAAAGTGTATGAGAGGCCTTTTCTGTTTTTGAAGCCAATGTATTCCCTCATAGTAGCTGGATAGTCCCCAGTCTTAAATATGGGATTGGCAAACCAGCCTATTTCAAACTGAAGAAACCTGTTGGCAGCTTTTGAATGAGATTCAAAGTAGGGGTTGGCAGGCTCAGCCCAGTCCGAATGCAGGGACAGGGACACTTTGCCATCCTGGAAGGACCGATACTGCTCATCATATACTCTCCAGGCCCTGGCGTGTGCTATTAATAAATTATGTGCTGCCCTATAGGTATCGTTGCTGCTCCTGTTATACACATTGCTTAGCTGATTAGGCTCATTTATTGTAATCCAAAGTTTAACCAAATCACCAAGTTCCCTAAAACATAAAGCTGCGTAGTCTTGAAAAGCATAGGCAGTAGATTGGTTCAACCATCCTCCTGCCTGCAGCAAAGGACCTGGCAGACCCAGGTAGGTGTGAGTGGGATAATACAAGGTGACCATGGATTGAACATTGAGTTTCAGTGCTTCACTAATCACACATCTGTAATATCTAAGAACTTGCCTGTTGACCACTGACAAATCTCCATTGGGTAAAATTAGTGACCAGTCAAGTGCAAATCTGTAATGAGTGACTTTCATTTTTTCTAGGAGGTCAAGTTGCTTTTTAATACTGACAAAATCCGTGCACTGTGCTGGTCGGGTTTTTAGCTTTATCCCTTCAACTTTGTGCAGAAGCCCATCTCCTGTGACATTCCAGAGGTACAGGCTGGAATCGCAGAACTGTGGTGAGGAAGCCGCCGATTCTGCCTGTGAAAATAAAAAAATATGTTACAATGGGTTTTAATTGCATGAATGCTGCCTTGTAGTCTGCACTTCTGCCTGTGTTCAGCTGTAGGATTAGTGCTGGGTGTCAGAAAGCTTAGATGCTCCATGGGGAAGAGGATAACCAACTCACCTATATGGGCTTTTTGCTAGTGGTCATCTTACTTGTTCTGTTCCTTTATCTACAGAAAACATTAAAGTTGCACTCTCCTTTCTGTTTGGTTACGCGCTGGCATTTGCCCTGCCACCAGGCTACATGACGTATGTTTTCACACAGATATATCTCCCTGATTGAGTTCACTCTGTGGTCATGCAAACAGCAGTTCTGTCAGCTGCCAGGAGAGTGAGTGGTAAGAACAAGCAGCAGGGGCTATAGGAGGCAGGCACAGATTGTTTTGGCACTGGTGCTGAGATCATCCTTGTGAAATTGAGGCATAGTAATCTGACACAAGCAGCTGGTAGCATTTAGTTATATCTTTTCTATCTCCTACTAGTTAACAAGGTTCTGAGTAGCACATGGGGGTTTTTTCCCATATTCCAATTTTGTTAAATGCTTTCTGTAGGTTTCAAAATACAATATTGTGGAGTTTAAAATATTTAGATTAATTTTTTTTTTAAAGAAAATGGACTTCTCCATGCTATATATTAAAATACATAGCAGCTTTACTTTTTTTTCCCCATGGTTGTTGGTTGGTGAATAGGTTAAATTATGGGGGTTTGTTATTTTTTGAGGCTGATACTGTTCCTGGGACTCTGTCTGTGTGCAATGACAAAAAGAGTATCCCAACACTGGCCATCCATAAAGTTAGCTTATTTACCAAGTTTAAAGCAGAAACAGAAGAAAAAGTATATAAAGTATATAAGTATATAAAAAACCCCGAGTTTGGACAAATGGTGGTATGATCTGTTTTCAAATGTGACCTCTAAGCTGGTTATCTTCATCTGTGCTCTGTGTCTTTTTAAAGGGCATCTTACCCATTTGTCTGAGTGGCACTTAGAGCCAGGGTCAACCCATGCATCTGTTTACCTGAAGCCTGCAGGTAGCTCTGCTGCTACCAGCGTAACCATCTCGTCCCTGCAACCCTTTCTGTCCCGCTGTCATAGGCATCCCTATGGCCACACTGCAGACTGGGTTTGGAAACCCCTGGTTGAAAAATAGCCCAGGAACAACTGGTTGGAGTCAACTTAGTCTGAAATTTTCTGATCTGATCTGCCATATGGAGATGCAAGCAGAGGGAAGGCAAGGGTGGGCCAGGCCTGGAAGGGCTGCTGCAGCAGGGTCTGCTGCTGCAGCAGTACCAGCACTCTCTGACCATCTCATCTGAAAAAGTGCTCGAAATTGAAGCTATGCAGTTATGGCTTAACTTCTGTTGGCAGTGTGCATTGAGATGCAAGGTGCCATACACAGGCATCTGTTCACCAAGTAAAGTTGCTGATCACTCTGCTTCCAGCAGTCTTCTCAATATTTTATGCTTACCTTGAGAACAGACTCGGTGATACCCCAGGAGAAGTCACAGGAGAATTGAGCTTGCAAGCTTGGGGTAGACTCCCTTGGGAAGAAGCCATTTTCTTGTATGATTTGTTTATAATAAAGTGCAGATGACTTGGGAATCCTTTCCTTTTTTTCACTTTTGAAGTCTACATAGAATAATCCACGCCTGATGTTGTAAGCATGTTGCCATTCAAAGCCATCAAGGAGGGACCAGGCTGTGTAACCAAACACATCTACGTCGTCATATTTAATAGCTACGTAAAACAAAGTAACATACATGAGTCTTAAATTTAGTACTCTAACATATGTAAGGAATATTTATGAGAAAGGGCTATTTACTTTGGAAAGCTTGAGAGCCTTTGGCCCATTGGAATTAAAAAAACTGTGACATTATATATCTTAGTCTTTATTGATTACAAAAAATGTGTCACTACTTCCTTAAGAAATTAGATTACTGCAGGATGCTTTATTTCTGCTCTGAGCAAACACAAAATACTACATCACTGCCAGCCAGGCTTTAAGTTGCATTTGGCAATTTGCCAGTACGATATACCAATAAAATTAGAGAATCATGAGAAAAATTAAGGGTGCAACAGTTGATCTAGATTGTGCATTTGTCATGAAGCTAAAACTCTCCACCTTTATTTGAAGATCTCTGTAAGCTCTAACATTTAGGAATGCCTGTTCAGCTTGTAAACTGAAAAGTTTAATGTGTTGTTATGGGACAGTTAATGGCTTAAGAAGAAGCTGGGTTGATCAGCTCAGAGACTGATTTAATCACAGAGTGGGTGCAGTGCATGCATGTTTCTTCAGGGAATCTTAATGTCCCTCTACCTTGCAAAGGGGTCTACATATGATCTTTTACATATAATATATGAGAAAGATGACTATTGCTTTCTCAGATATGGAACCCGATTCTTCAGGAAAGGCAGGAGAACTTGCAAAGCAGCTTCTTGCCAGACACCAACTAAACAATGTTTTTTACCAACTTTCAGCATGTGCCAGCAGGCAGCCTGGAAGAAAAAGTCCAAACTCCATGGTCAGTCACGTTAGCTGCCTGTTGCCAGCTTTAAGCTTTAAACTCCTCTCATTAACCTTATAACTGCTTGAATATCAAGGGCAAAGTGGGGTTACTGAGGATTTTGACACAGTCAGATGGACAAGTTGCATTTTGCTTGTAGTCCACCACAACAGCAGAGTAACAAGGTACCCAGCAGCATGGGTGCAGTCCAGAAGGATATTTTCCTAGTTGCCAGATGAAGAAATCAGAAAGCTGAAGAGCTTGCAGTGTGAGTATATGAGAAGCTGATAGATAAGGTCAGAATGCTGGAAAGGAGATGAGGGAATGCAATGAAGCAATGCAATGGCATGTATTTTCAAGAAAAGCAATTTCTAAGTATTAGGGAAACCATGTGAGAAAGTATGAAAGTGTCTGAAAATATCCATTACAAAATGCAGAAGTGGAGAACAATGTAGAGGATAGAGATAGGCCAGAAGGACCTGGCAAGTAAAGATGAGTATTTCATGTCTGCAATGAGGAGGGTTGAACAAATGGGAGCAGACATCTAGGGACAGCATAAATGAAAACTGAGAATATTTTTATAAGTATACTGAATGGATGGCAGGTAAATTTAATTGTCAGAGCAAAAGATGGTGTAGTACTCGAGATGGTGCATGCCTAGATGAGAATTTGTGCTTGTTAAAATGGGTAGGGAAACAAGTACTATTTTATGTGTATTCTGTGATAAGAAGGATTAAAGTTAGGCAGGTGATAGGCAGAGATTCTGTGGTTTAGTGTGAGAGTGTGTTTGTAGCATTGTCTGCAGGGACAGTGAAATGAGATGGCAGAAGACAGGATCCTCACTGAATGTTATAGAGGGGATGAGAAAATCCTGAAAAACAAGGGGATGACTGGGGGGCAGAAACAATGAGCTGGAAGTAGAAAAGGTCAGGAGTTAACTAAGCTCCCTATGTGACCAGAGATTGCTTTCACAAAAGGAGATCTCAGGGCATTTCTGTGTCCACTGTAGGTGGAGTCTTGGAATCCCTCTGCAGAAAGTTTCAGCATGGACAGGCATATGCATGCCACCAAGACACTGTGGTTTCACTTGCATCCTTAGATCATAACTGAGGTCAGTTCACTGTAAAGGTGATGTTATACATCACCTATTTTAATGACTCATGGTGTCATGAGTTACAAAGAGTGCAAAGTTTACAGTACTCTCCCCAAACAAACAAACACGCACACATGAGTATAGCTCCTTGTAGCCTGTTACATGCTGTCTTAACGGCCACCATCCCGTTATAGTTTGACCTATATAAATCATGTTTTGGGGTTAACATGATCTAATTGGTTTTGCTGCAAACAGCAAATTTATACCCGACTTCTCTGTGAGTAAAAATATGAAAATATGTTCCAACATCATTCCTGATTGGACAAATTACTTTGCTTCCCAAAAAATGCATTAATTAAGAGATAATCCTGTATTTTGAGGCAGAAGTTGAAGTATCTGCATACATCGAAATGTTGATGACAATTCTTGACAAGTAGTTACTGGTTGAACATTGATCAAGTATTTCAGAAGTGTGAATCCACAGATAGTTATCACAGACAAGTCTGCTGTACAATCCAGGCCTGCATCTAGACTTTCCGACTGTGTCACTGCATTATTTAAAATAGCATAAATCAAATACTGTAATGCACTTCCTCAAAAAAAAAAAAGGCAGGATATATCGCACTGTTGCACTATGTAAAGTTTACAGTTTGAACCAACTTTAAATATGTATGGATAATCTTCCTCTGGAGCTTAATTACAGCTGTCGGTGAAACAGTACTTCCTGGCTTGGTCTCTGAGTAAATGATAATTCATATTTTCCTCTTATGAGGATAAAGAAGGTTTTTGTAAAGGGATCTGAGCCATCCCATCACTGCAGTGTGGCATCAGCAGTGGGGCAGCCTGCTGGGCCGATGGCTTTTGGAACCATCAGCTTCCTCGCTCCCAGCACCACTCCTTCAAATGGGCTGAGGAAAGAAATACTATTTTTGCAGAGGCTTAAGGTACTAATAGTGTTTATATTTCATACAAAATTAAATCTTTTACCTTCAGAGAGCACCCCATACACTGGCTTTATGAAGGGCAAATCCAAGATTAAATCTGTGTTATTAAAACGTATCATCTTTGTTTGGTGTGCAATATTCCTCAAGAATGATTGTTCTTCTCCTGCTCATTTCTTTCATGCATTGGAGTAGGACCCCAGCATGTCAATGACAGTCTTTAGTCATTCTTATTTTCCTGCTGTCTGGGTATGTACCTGCACAAAGGTGTTGAGCTGCCAGCACTGAAAAGTGATATCCAATAGATTTGTTTTCATTAATTTCTGACTCAGCTTTTTACTTATTTAGTTTTAAAATCCAACGCAAATGTTGGACTTTAACTTTCTGGGACAGGGACTATGGTTTTTTTTCTGTGTTTGTACTACACCTAGCACCAGTAGATCCTGATCCATGACTCATACTCATGCAGTATAAATAATTAATGATTAACTTTGTTGCCATTACCGCTTTTAAAAACAGATTAAATCACTACAGGGCTAAATATTAAATTATCTTAAAGTACTTGCTGAAAATCCAACAACTAACTTGTGTACAAACCTTGTAAAACCTTGTTTATGAAGTTTTTCATCATGTAGATGGCTGTGGTGTCGTCTGTTTTCACATGGCTGTCAGTGAACCAGCCATTCTCTGCAATCAAGATTCGAGGACTGTTGTATTCCAGTTTAATCCAGTTCAGTACTTCCCTCAAATTGAGTGACAAATTTTGTCCCATTTTTTGTAGAGTGTTTGGAGGTTTAAAGTTATTAGGACCAAAGGAAAATGCAAAGAAGTCAGCTGTTCCCTTTATGTAGTTTTTTTCATCCTCCGTAAAGCGTGGCAAAAATGAGAATTCATTTTTCAGTTCTTCTGGATAATCACCATCTCCATAAATAGGTTTAGCAAACCATCCAAGTACTCTCTCCATAGACTTCTGACATTTAGAAATGTCCAACTCATCTTCTGATTTGTTAGGTTCAATCCAGTGGGATCCCAGAACTATGGACATCATCCCCTTCTGATAGGGTTGAAAGTGTTCTTGGTAGTTATGCCAAACTTTTGCATGAGCCTGATGAGAGAAAAATGGCTTTAAATTGTAGCCCTAGTAAGTCTCTGTATGTGCTGGCAGCTAGAGAGGCAAGTAGCTCCATCTGACTCACTGCGGGCTTATATGGAAATACCAACCAACAGTTAAGGTACACAAGTTACCCTGCACAGTTGTAATGGGCAATCACGGTTACCCTGAAAGGTACCTTGGGATGAGGGCAATGCTCAGTAACTCGTGCACTGTTTCTATGACAGATCAGGGCTGTGGCTTTTTGTCTTTTGACATAGGTCTAAATTTCAGGAGAGGTCCCAGCATGGATGTGAATAGCTGATACATGGACACTTCGAGATGAAACAGTTGTAATGGTGGGATTTGAACTCTGTAATCTAGACAGTCCCATTAGGTCTTTATTTGCCAAGCAGTGATATGGTTAAAATTTTAAACCATCTTTACAACTGTTCCATAAATTATGCATCTCATGATATTTCATTTGTCAGTGGTGAATCTGTGCTATTAATGCTCTGTGCTCTGGGGTTTACCTGGACTTATTCTAATTAAATCACATCCACTTCATCCTTCTTGGGATTTACTTATTTTAGTTTGGCGTAATCATATGAGTAAGTGTTCAAATTTTGATATTTGCAGAATCCCTAAATGTAAAAACTTGGACGAAGGACCCAGATGTGAAGTTTGAACCCAAATGTCAACTTTCACAGTTCTGAGTGAGAATTTCATTCAGGAATTTCTTCTTTGAAATGGCCATAATTTTCCTGACAGTACATGCAGCAGCATAGAATGAAGCTTACTTGTACCAGATAGGGAGCAATAACACTTGAGTTTTAAAAGGAAATTTGGCAGCATATAATCCAGCGGGTATGGCATGTTTTAGTACTCATAATTGGCTGAATATTGACTGTCCTAGGACAGATTGAAGTTTTGCTATTCATGTAAGTGACAATGAGAACATATCTTGTATCACATCTTAATACCATTTTTTCTGATCATCATGTTTTAGAAAGCTAAACATCATTACACATCAGAATTAGCTTCAAATGTCATGTTGTTAATTAATTAAGATAATACAACAGATAAAATTTACACAAAACCAGAAATACATGGGACACTGAGGAACCACTAGCATTGTCAAAGTCTTATAGGAAAATGAGACAGCTTAGGGGTCAGAGAAGGGTGATTCTGGATTGCAGTGTGAATCACATCAGAGGATCTGATGTGGGAGGGGAACTAACCTCTCCCAGCTGAGGAGTTGTCAAGTAACTCAGGGTTTACTTTATGCCTGAAGTGTGGCTTTATACTCTTAAGCTGGAAAGAAGATAACTGCTTGCACCCAGAAAAAACATTGAGAAGCGTTGTGAAATGCTGAGAGTGTTGAGTTAGACTACCATCATTCCAAACAGCATTGCTTACCTTCGACAGTAATTTCAGTTAATTTATCTAGAAACACACAGCCTTGACAGTTAAAAAAACCCAACAAGCCTGATGTCAGGTAGATATTTGTTTAAGCTAGGGAGTACCAAAGCATTACAGTTTGTGAAATTTTGTGTATCAGTTGTTTATGGTTTCTAAGGTCATGCTCGTAACATTTGTTCAAGGTCTGTCTTTGAAAATACTGATAAAGTAACACTAACCTTTGAAATGCAGGTTCTGTAGCTGAAAAGGGAAGCCAACAAAAATGGACCCATGAAGCAAATTGCAAGATACAATTAAAGTATTATAAAATGGTTTTCTCACCAGTCTCATCACAAAATTTAAGTGGCCAGTGTTGTCTCCACAGTTACCTTCACTGCGCTCTCCTGAAGGTGGCTGCTAGGGCCAAGCTTGCTTTGTTCTGTGCCTCTAGTGATTTCTTACCTGATTAGTACATGTTTTTTTCCAGACACAGGCCACTAACACCACTGTTTAATGAGAGGTATATGGTTGCATTGGCTTGACAAGAAAAGCCCTGCTGAAGTGAGCTGTATTATGCACAGTGCCAAGTACCACGACAGTAGCACCAGGTAAATCATAACAGTCACACTTTTCTAGGTGAAGTGGTAAAGATCACTTTACCAAAAACCAACTAATCGGAATGGAATATTGACATGTAAAAGGCAATCAGGGACAACTCATTGTATTTGTACCAGCCTTCAGGAGCTGATTAGAAGAAAGTAAAGTTACTATTACAAATGCTGTCTACAGTCAAGAATACAGCCACAGGTATAATTCTAAAGGATAGAACTCAAATACAAATAAGTCATTTAGTATGAGTCAAGACAGGATCCTCATACACAAAGTAATATGTATCATTGATGACTCTTAGTTCTGAGGATTAAGTCTTACTGAAGGAAAATTGTCAGTGTCTCTAGTAAGGGTTTCTACAGATATTGTAGAGACAATAGCATTTGCTTGCCTGTAATTCTCTTTTGAGTTGTTAATTATCTGTAAAGCAGATTAACATTTTCAGATAGAAGGTCTTCACTAAGTGCAAACTGTTGTTGATGAAACCAGCTGATTGATATAGTTTGTTTTGTAAGACCAGATATGAAACAAACATTAATTAAAAGCTGTATCTTACATCAAATTGTGTATTTTGAGTAAATCTTGACTAATCTTTATTCAGTTAGAGTTTAATCCCTAATCTTTCACTTTCCTTGGTAGATCAAGGACAAATGTCAAGGCTAAGTACACAGTTAAAGCAGGATCAATATTGTGTATTTACTCTAGATACATATGACTCATTATTTTCAGCATATTTTCCTGGTATTAATATGGAAATTATTCAAGAGAGTTGAAAGTCACAGAGAGTGCTAAGTCAGATAGTATTAACCCAGTAAAAAGGTTGGAAAAGTCAATCTAATAAAATAAAGACAATAGTATTGTTCCTCTCTCTTCTTGAAATACTCATACTCTTTCAAACCCTGATTCTCTAATTTATCATGTGCATATGCAAAGAGCTTTCAGAAGAAAGACCAATACTTTCTAATTCCTATTTTAGTTAAGGTATTTTCCTATGAACAGCAATGAGCACACAAAACAATGTCAGGGGTATATGGAATTATTTTAGTGCGCTGGAGAGCGGGAACATTTAGGAAAACCAGAATTAAAAAATGATAATAAAATTATTTGGGGTTTTTGTTTAGTTGTTTGGTTTTTAAACCATGAAGAGTTAGAATATAGAGTCTGATAATGATAACGTTCACCATTCCTTCAGAAGAAGGGCAAGTGTGTGTTGCTTATTTGAAGACTATATTTCATTTTCAGGCCCTTTTGGTCTGTGATAAGGGTCTACTCAGTAGAGCTAAAGCCCTTATTTTGCAAATTGATGGAATCTCAATCTTTGTGAAGGGCGAAAGGGCTCTTGAGATGTAGGCAACTACATTTCCAGGAGGGTGATTTGAAGGACTGAGTCTTTACTATTAAATTTGTTGTATGCTATCTTGCATTTGGATTGTGTTTTTCCTAATGACTGCCAAGAAGTGTAAGAAAGCTAACCTGAAAATAACAAATCATAACAAAAAAAGTGTGAATCAGTGCTGAATTTTACATCATCACTGATGGCTACTACTGTTTGAAAAATCTTCCAGCAAAGACATTTACAAGCATGGATGATTCTGGTGTCCACCCTAGAGTCATACTTGATGGAGAAAGGTTTCCCTCCTCCTGTAAGAAATACAGGTGCTGGTATAGCTTCATCTTTCTATGTCCTGAGGAAAGGACTCCGTTTTGGAGGAAGGGAAGAAAGTATCTGGTTGGACATAGAGGTAATAGTTATTCCCCATTCATTCAGTAGAAATTTGTTTTTAAGGAGAATAAATTATGGGACTTTTTTGGGACACATTCATCCACAGATCCCAAAGGCAGCAGTGTTCATGAAGAGCTCCCAGCATAGTGAGAGCTATTGTAGAGCTGGGAGTAATGCAGCTGGGCACAGAGAAGAATCTAATATGCAATAGATCTATATGGAGACACAACGCTTGAAAGGGAATTTATTGCCTTTTCCCAGTAAGTGATGTCCTTGAAGAAAATTTTTAGGGAGACTTCATCCTGACATTTCTCTCCTGGGCTTTTCTGACAGATGGAAAGGAGTATGAATAACCTTTAACAGGAAGAAAAAAAAAATAAAGCCCCTTTCTGCCTATTATTTAGCAAAGGCAGGACTACCCGGAGGGCACTGATACAGAGAAGGAAAAGAAGACAGCTTAATCTGCAGCTTGTGGTCTTTACAATCCTCAATCTAAGTATAAAAACACATAACTAGATACTGAGAAAATGGTAATAATATATCAGGTATATATTTCACGTACCTCCAGCCACAATGATTCTTCTACTTTGTATTTTCTTGCTCGTCAGATTGCTTTACTGTTAAATCAAAGAAATCCATCTAATTTTTCTGTGTGCCATTTTTTTCTCTGCCTCAGTATGACAGCTGCCTCAGGAGCCAGCTCACAGTTTTTGTATTTTCTTTGATGTGTCTTTCAAATGTCTCATAGCAAGTTACATGTTATCATTAATTGTTTTCTGGTGTTGCCTTTGTACAGTTTCCTTTAAAAGAAAGGAGGTACACTTTTGACGGTCACTCTCCATCTGGTATAAGATTCCACATGCTCCATATTAGTTGTAATGATCACACAATTGAAGAGAGATTTATCTAAGTGAACTCCTTAGCAATTTATAATTAATAAGTGTGAAACTTCAAATACTCCATTCATTTCTGCACTATTAGTATCAAGGCCTTTAAAGTGATCAGTAGCAGTTATTACCCTCTGTGAATAGCACACATAGTAACACGAAATTTCGAGTTCTTTTGTGGATTATTTTCTCCACAATGGATCTCCTAAGCACCCCACTTAGCAGCCTTTGCTTCTCTGCTCACTACCTGTCTTTACGGATCTTGAATAGCAAGACCCATGTGGAAGGCAGGGCTGTCTCTTAAGCAGATGTATCTGGGGCATGTCCTTAAAAGGGTGCAAGGTGCAGGGGAAAGCACAGGCAGCAGGCAATACAGCATCAGCAACACCTTGTGCTAGCCAACACAGTGGGGCTCTGGGGCTGGATGAAGACAGAATCCTACTTTTGTTGTAAAGCCTTAATAAGGTCATTATCTACCTGATTACCTACATCAATTAATTCACTGAAGCAGATAATTTTTTAATCAGTTCTAAAATGCATGGAGATGATCCTTGAGGTCCCCTTCCAACCCAGTATTCTATGACCTTTTCCTTATGCCAGCCAACTATTTGAGATTCAAGGCATTGTAATTCTTCAGCCTACTAAAATTTATAGTTTAAAATTAAGAGAAATTTCTTTAGCTCCTTTATAAAGACGTGAAGATCTCCAGCAACTTTCAAACTGTTCTTACAATAAAACAAAGTCCTAAAAAGCAGAGGTTTTATGGTTTGTTATATTGATTTTGTGATTGAAACCTAGCTTCAATTATGATTGATATATACCATAAAGGCACTTCTTTGTATAAATGGTGACTAGTTCTCACAACAATGCAACTGCAAGAGTGACAAGGAAATGAAACTAAAAGTAGGATTCATTCAAGAGCCTCACTTAGTTTCTACAAAGGTAGTACAAAAAGGCTTGAGAATGATTTTCAGCAATTTGCTATGTAGGAGAGGGGTGGCCAGATTAGCTTCTTTTCAGCATTACAGACCTGTTTTTCCTGCTCAGCACAGTTAACAGGTGGACTTGGTAATGTGCACAGGGTGGCGTTGAGAACATGTCTGTCAACAGCCTGTCCAAAACTGAAGCCTTGACATGGACAAGAACATGGCTATTCCTAAAGCTGCTGACATAAATGGGAATCTTTTGCAACAGCTTTAGTGAGCCTTGCCTCACACTGCCAAAAACTGACATTTTGGTTGGTCTTTTATTTTTGGGATGATGTTTTTGGTTTGCAGTGGTAAATTAGAAGGTAGCCATAATACAGTGTCTGAGAAGTAGACCAGTATATACCAGTCCTGAAATAAAATGCCATGTGAAATCTCTTGAAAGAGAGAATCTTATAACATTCCCTGCCTCTCAAAGGAGAGATATTTCACAATGCATGAGTCCTGATTGTGCATCAATACATTATATTAATATGGTATTGTCAACAATATGAAATGAACTGAACATTTCAACACACATAAAACTCCTTGAGAAAGATTCTGGCTAATTGCTTTGAAACATATAATACCAGCTGTGACTGCTGTGGAATGGCTGGCTTTAATTACAATTTATTAAGAGAAAAAAATTATAGACATGAAGAGTTGACTTAGTACCTCAAGAGTTTCCATTCCGCTTCCAACCCCAATCATAAAACTCCAGCTCCTCAAATACATTACTACAAATTTGAGATTCTTTCTGAATCTTAAATCTAAAATCTTCAGAAATTTTACAGTGCTGTGGGAGAGAACTGCTAACACATTAGGTAATGCTCATGGGCCTGTAAGAAGGATACCATGAGAAAATAATTTCTGGGCAAGAATAATAAAATACTAGTTAATGGATTGAGTATTGCCAAAAGTCTCATTAGCTCTTTCATTGAAGTGATTAGTTTTATACTTAGGTTCACAGACTTTAAAACTAGAAGCAACTATCAATACAAGTCTAAGAGTTAAATAATATTGACCAAGAGACTTAAGTCAGTAATCTGTATATCAGACCCAGCTGTGCTCACCTTCCTGGAGAACCCAACTGATTCTTCAGCAGAGGTATTGCTCCCTACATGCCATGTGTTTCTTACATGGATTTTACAGAAAGTGCCAAGACTGCCTGTTTGGTACTCCAGATTTGATTGTGACACTTGGAATGAGGGCAAGAAATGCTACAAACTTACATGGTACCTTTTACATGTAGTATATGAAATACATTTTATATAACACCTGAAAATAAAAAAGAATTATTCAGCATCAGTTCTCTCTGAGATGATTCACAAATCTTTATAGTTAAATCATTCTTGTGCGAAGTCTGAAATCAGTTAGTGGCTCAAGATGCTCAATGACTTCTGTTTGTTATATTGATTTTGTGATTGAAACCATGGGTTCAAACTTCTATTGACCAAGCACTTTAAAATAAATAATTACTAAGCCAGCTTTTGTGAAAAGAACAGTAAGATCAAAATGAGGATTAACAGAAAGACTGCCTTAGGTGAAGGCTAATTCTTGGTGCTTTCACAGTCCGTGATCTTTTTATTTCAAACATTGATCACAGGACCGATTCCTCCCATCAATTCCCATGGCGGTGCAAGATCAATTTGTAAAATCTTATACTGTACCTTAATCAGATTGTGTCCTACAGAGTAGACAGTTGTTATTTTCCCTCTCTCTCCTGGAGCATGAATACCTGTGCCATACCCATGCCAAGCAACTAAATATGGATTGTGGATTGTAATCCAATACTTAACACGATCCCCAAAGGTCTGGAAGCAAAAGGTGGCATAGTCATTGAAGATATCAATTATTGATTCATTTTTCCATCCCCCATACTTTTCTTGCAGCATCAAGGGCAGGTCCCAGTGGTACAGTGTAACCACAGGATCAATATTTCTGTAGAGCAGAGAGTCAATAAGGGTGTTATAATACTGGAGTCCTTTTTCATTGGGAGCTGCTACCACTCCGGTGGGAAAAAGCCTTGACCATGAAATTGAAAACTGGTAAAAAGTAACTCCCAAAAAATCCAGAGCATACAAATCTTTGTCCAACAAAATGTAACTGTCACTGGAGGTGCCTGTGCTGTCAGCATCCCTGAACTCTGAGTGGGTGAAGCGGTCCCAGATGGAGGAGCCTTTCCCGTCCTTCCTCCAGCTGCCTTCCACCTGGAAAGCCCCTGTCCCTACACCCCAGAGAAACTCTTTGGGGAAAGTGTCATACAAAAATATCTGTGTTTCACTCACGGGGCTGAAGTGGGGGTCCTTTTTCCACACAGATCTTCCCTCTTCAGCAAGACCAGTAACTGTCCTTATGAAAACTAATGTCCAAAAAGCAACAATTCTCTCCAGTCGTTGGCCACACATTATGCTGGTTTATTGTGCCAGTGTTAAAAATCAGATTTCTTATACTGACACTGAAAAAAATCCATGCATTTGCTGGAGTCCCCACCGCACAGACCGTCTTCATTTGCCACAAACTGCTGGAGTGTCTTATCAAAGCTTCACTAAAAGCTTGTGATCGTAAAAGCCCTGTCAATGATTAGCCTGAACTGTGAGACGTAGAACGGGTCAGAGAACGGTGTAATTTATAGGGAGGTGGCCTCTGCATGACCACTGAGACACCTAGCTGGCTTCTTACTGCAGAAAAATAGGTTGCCTGAACAAGAGAAATGCTAGTTACTAATTTATCATTATTTAAAGCTCGGTCATCCAGGCTGGGAGAATATAGGTGACAGAGGATGTTAAGAAGTTATCACATCCTTTATTCCTTGTGCAGCTGTATTTTGAGGAAACATTAATATAATTCAGACTATGGAGTCTCCAATTAAAATGTTATTTTTCCCATCTGTGTAATTGGATGGCTGGAAGGGGACTGCATCATTTCTCAGTCCTTCCCTGCTCAAACATTTTATTTCTGCTGAAAAGCTCTCCCTGGACTTGTGGGAAATTTTGTTTTGGACAAGAAATATATGCACATTCCATTAACTATATAAAAACGTAAAGCAAGACAATGTTTCTTTCAAACACATGCAACTGTTTTTCTATCCTATATAAAAGTTTGCTTTGTACAGCTGTACATACAGCAGCAGAACAAGATCAACAGGGGTCTGCTCCAGTTCTTACACAATTTCCCTGGATTTCTTCAAATAAACACAATTAGGAAAGAAAATTAGCCATGAAAAATGCTATTTTAGGATTGATTTATTTAACAATCTTTGTATACACAGCTGGGGCATAAGTACAGTGACTATTTTACAGAGCAGTTATGCAATACAACTTAACCTTTTAACATTTTAAATTACAGCAACACTATATATGTTGAGATATAGTCAATTTACTCAATACAGTAAGGCCGAGTCCTGCATTTTTTATTTTTTTGAGGCACAGTTATAATAAAGTGTATCCACACATAGATCACAGCTGCTGAAGAGCTTTGTGGAACAATATAGCGGTGCAAAGTAACTTTGCGTGGAAGAAATACTAAAATCTGAACATGGGCACAATTTATCACCTGAGTACAGCACTCTGCTTGGACAAATTAGCCCTACTGGTGTGTAGGATATGAAAGTCCAGATGCACTGCTGGGCTGTGGTCACTTTACTGCTCCTGCTACCTGTGAGAGTATGCTCGCAGCACTGCACAATAGCACTGAGACATACCTTTAATTTATCCATAAAGCTGATTAATCAATAAAAATGAAAGACAATTTATTTATGTTTTAAGATAAACAACAAACCCTCCATGTTTGTAAGCACTTCTCTACAGTGCCTTTACAAGGGACATTTTCACTACAAATGAAGAAGAAAGCTACCACTGACATCTTCTGCACTGCAGGTCCCTGCTGGTGGGGTAGGCACACATCTAACATGAGTCTCTGCCACATAACAAACCCAGCACTCCCTCAACTACCTGAAGTAACTCATACACACTTCTTAGCCAAGATCCTACCACACACAGGCAGCTTGGAAATGAAAGAAATGAAAGAAGACCCAAATACAAATCCTTATGGGTGCCACTACACTTTTAAAGCAGCTAGTTACTATAATTACCACATGCTCGAGTTCCAAACACCCATGACAGTTTTGTAACACCCTGGCAATCTATTGACAAGGTAAAGACAACAAGCTTCTCCCACTAACTACAGCAGATTTAGTACCACTGGCATCTTATTGCAGACAATGTGTTGCACCTGCGCAAGATGTGAAAGATGCAGCAGAGATTGTGCTCCCAGGTGCTTTGTCTGTACAAGGTTATGAACTGCATTTCTTTCCTTATTATTGACATGACTGGGAGCATACTACGATCAAGGTTTGAAAATGGTTCAGTGTTTCAAGCCTCTGTGAATCCAGTTTCTTACTGCTTTGTCACATTTAACTGTTTGAGCTATAATGTAACTTCATGAAGTTAGAGAGGAAGGCAATTAACTGATGAGAGTCATACAATGACTTGAATTTGGAAGGAGGCTTTGATTAGCTGAGCAAGGACCTGGGAAAAGGAAACACTGTTGGTAATTTGGAAAGCAATCAGCGCTGGAGAGCGAGGTGTGATAAGGGGCTGTTGGGAAGTGAGGGTGCAAAAGGAGGGGAAGAGAATTAATTATTCCACTAGCTCAAGTGGCAGAATCAGAATAGGCTCCAACCCGGATGCTGTACATGAACATCAGTACGATAAGGCACAGTGGGATTTCCTTCCTCTGTCTGTGCACTTAATGAATCTGGCTTCAGAATGAATCAAGACCGGGAGAGGCTGAGATCTCTGGGCCACCTGCTGATACAGATTCAGTAGCTGGGAAGACTAATGATTATTCAGTTCAATTCTTAGCTATCAATTTTTCTTTTCTTCTTTGCTTCTGTCAAGGCACATGATTCAAATGATGCAAACAACTTTTCACTTGACTATTGAATACATATTCTCGTTTTGGGATTTGGCTTGAAAACCTGGGCTTTGATCTGCAAAAATGCCAAACATGTTAGTTTAAAAGAGTAGAGTTTTGAATGTTAGGCTGAGTTAACACACATTTATTCTGCCTAGATATGCAAATGAAGAGAAGGACCCTTTAAAGACAAAGTTCACGTAGAAAAAGTGTAATGTTTACATTCACATCAGCTGCTCAGATCTACTAGTATAAGGTGCTCAAAAAAGTACAATTCATATAATTGCCCACAACAGCATCACGCAAATCACTTATCTTTATCTTATACAGCAAAAGCTGTTTGAGATGGGATCAAGTCTTTTCTAAAGATGCCCAATTGTAATGAATACTATAGAAAGCCTAATGTAAATAGAAACTAGACCACAGATTTACAAAGAATTTTTGGAATTTTCATCTGCATCAAAATGCTAATTCCTTTTTCTACAATGTCAGAAAAATTTGATTTTCTTTACTAGAAACTCTAGTAAGCAAAATATTCCCTATTATATAAGGCATTCCTCCAAAATAGATGCTACAATCTAGCAAATGAGTATTTTAATGTCTGTTAATTCCACAAAAAAAGCCCCAGAATTTAAGCTGAAATTTCAGGAAAAAATGTTTTTCTTGTGTCTTTCTAATCATCTGATAGTTACCATACTGTATTTCTGTAGGGCAATTCCTAACCTCAGAGGTCATTTGAACACCTGTGAAGCTCAGAACATCTCTGTTCCATTATTAAGATTTCTCAAATTATTCAAGTGAGTTATCCCCTAAAACACTTGAAAAAGACTGCCTTATTGACTTCAAAAGTATCTCAGTGTTAAGTTACAAGTCTCTGTCTTATATTTCAAGTAAGTTTCAAACAATTCAAAATATAAATTGTGTAGAGCAGTAAATAAAATATCCCTTCAAAAGTTGCAATAAAAGTTGATTTCAACTCTGAAATAGTATAAACATAGCAATATTCAACAATTTGAAAATATACAAGAAAATATTAACAAAAAGAGAACAGCCTATTTTTTATTTCTCGAGATAAGAAAATGTAATCTCCTCTCGATAAGCAAGACAAAGCCTTCATTAATAATAACAGTAGGACTGGGTTTGTTTGTCAGGGGAAAAACTCAAGCTCAAGAATGAATATCTCACTTTTTTCATGTATTTTGGAAAAAAATATAAAAAGCTGAATAGTCTGTGATTTTCAGAAAGGTAGAAAACAAGTCTTTTTTTTTTTAATTATTTGTCACAATCGTAAATAGAGTGATGATATTGAGTGTACTTCAGCTACTTTTTAAAAAGCTGTACTGTCAGTTGGATAATATTGCCTTTAAAACATGACCCTGGATCAATTAATAGACTCAAAAGGGATATTGCCTTGATTTTATCTTGCAAAGCACATAATAATACAATGAACATTCAGTTTTGCTTCCCTGTGGCAGAGCGAGGTTTTTCCCACTTCCAGTGGTTTCATAGTCAGGCACATAGAAACAGAGGTCTCTTGTCTCCCCACCATACCCAGGAGTAAATTATAGACATTGCAGGTATTCAGTCTGATCTCTTCATAAAGGGTTAAACTCTTGCCTTCCAAGAAACATGAACATGTCACAAGCCCACAGGCAGATACTGCTCTGCTGGATGTTACTCTGGGTAGCTTTATCAACTACAAATAGAGATAACCACCTGCAATAACTCTTTTGGTATTATTTGAACAGTTTGTCTGGCTCTTACAGATGTCAGCCACTTTAACTACTCTGTAGTTCTGGTATCAGGAAAATGCACAGCTTTAAAAATTACATAATGAGAATTAAATACGTAAATACAAACTTATCACTGGAGATGTTTTTCTAAAGCAATACCAGTTATGTTTGCACAGCCATTATGTTGAGTGCTTATGGAATAACTTGTAAAGCAGGCTGAAAAACACAGCCTGTGCTATGGGCCTGCATTTAGTTGCTCATTTTGTCATTTTTCTTATGCAGAAATCCAAATTCACAAGCTATGCTAATGCTGAAAATATAGGAGTCCACCTAACCATGTGTTCATAACAGCACAGTAGCAATTTCTGTGAAAGTAGGATCGTAAAAGTCCAATTTAAATAATTAAATGGGAATAGTAAGAAGTATCATTAACTTTTATCTCGGTGTAGTTATGTTGGAATTCAACCATCCTACCAAGTAGACAGTCTCTTGTTCTCAGAAGAATGGAAAAAAAAAGGAAAAAGAAAGATGGGAACAGAGAGTGTACACAAGTCATAGCATTGGAAATTGGGGTATGAAACAAGTACAAATGGAGTACAAATTTTTTCTTTTTTTGAGTGGTCTCCTAAGTCATTGGCAATATTTGTAGCATCACAAATTCTGTTTGCCTTCCCCATTCTTCTCCAAGTCTAACAATAATTAGCAATTCAATAGGTTTGCAGAATCTAAACATCAGACAAGTAATTCTTG
This sequence comes from Pachyramphus minor, assembly GCA_013397135.1. NCBI lineage: Eukaryota > Metazoa > Chordata > Aves > Passeriformes > Tyrannidae > Pachyramphus > Pachyramphus minor. The sequence goes on along the minus strand of VYXB01007302.1, from coordinate 89,671 downwards.
AGAGTGGAACCATTTTTATTTGGTTTGACCAACTTTATTCCCTGCTAGGGTTCAGCAAGTAGAGGAAACAAAATGGAAGAAAACATACAAGATTTCATTAATTAGAAATTTAAAGAGTCAGTGCGAGAAGACAGAGCATAATTCCACAGTTTCTCTCGGCCTCCTCAGATGCAGACTCGGGGCTCTCCCAAGCCTTAACGTATGGGAAAAAATCCCATAGAAGAATCACATCCCAACGCAACTGCGTGTGCTCCCGGCACCACCAGGACGGAAGGGACCATCTCACGTTTACAAGGAAATGCCCTTCTGTGCTGCACCTATCCAGGCCTGGCTGGTCGCGCCTGCACTGCTGGCGCTTCGTTTGCCTCAGTGCCCTAAAAAGAGCCGAATCTCACGGAGGCCTGGCACTGCTTTCTTGTGTGTTTTTAACCAGCAGTTCGGACTGTCTGCTCTCCGGCTCTGCCTGAAGAGACCGAGCACAGGCCATTCCCTGCGGGTCGCAGGAGCTCCCCGCCCACCATTTTGAGGGGAGCTCCCATTCCTGCCGGGCCAGGCCCGAGGCCGCGGGAGCGGTTAAACCGCCGCCGCAGGCACGAGCCGCTGGGGCCCACACAAAAGACGGAGAGGAGGGGAAGGGCCGAGGACAGCCCGGCAATGAAGCCAGCGCCTCCCGCGAGCGGCAAGGCCACAGCCCGCCCCCTGCCCGGGGCTTCCCCCGCGCCCGCCCCGCCCGGCGCGGCCGTGACGGCAGCGAGGCGCGCCGGGCCGCGGGAGTTGGCGCGAAGGCGGGAGCATGGAGCCGGGAGCGTCCCCCTAGGCACGGGCACCGCCGCCAGCATGGTGAGGGACTGCCCGCGGGTGTTCCCACCGCGGGGCCCTGCGTGGGCAGGGGATGACGCGCAGGACTCCCGGCGGGGCCGGGGGGTGGCGGCGGGGCCCTGCAAGCCCCGCGGGCGGTGGAGCGGCCGCCGAGCAGAGACGGCCCCGTCGCGCTCCCGCCCGCAGCGACCGAGCCCGGCTGCCCACGCGCGCCAGAAACGGGTTGCCATGGAACCCCTGGCCGAGGAAATGCCCTTGCCCGGAGCGGAAAGCGGCTGAGCCTCTCCAGCTCATCCGCTCCCGGAACCGGGTGGGGAATTAGGCGTGGACCGCAGGCTTGTCCGTGGAAGGAATGCGGACGACCTAACCTCTCCAAACGCGGTCTGCCGGAGTGTTAACTCTTCCTTTAATTCCAGCAGGGGCACACGCGAAGGCGTTTCTGCTGCCGAGCTGGAGGGTGCGCAGTATTTGCAGAAAAACAGTTCGAGTGGGGAGAAAAGAGCTTGAAAGTCTGGAAGTAGACAGTTACTTATAAATAAGGACGCAACCCTCAGTAGGCTGTAAAGAGTTTGTAAATATAAACATATACGTGCTTGTGTGCTTTCCAAAGTGCTGCTCCCTTAAAGAGCCACTGCAGGATGGTATCCCCTGTTCATCTCCAGCTCAGATACGTTTGCTTCTACTCAGATGCAGCCTCTGTGCACACCTTTTACTGGCTTAACTACAGATGCTGTTCAAAGACAGGGTTCAGCTTTGATTTTGGACTCCAAAGAGTTTGGCTTTGCTTATAGCTTAAACCTGATGCTCTGCAATAATAGGTGATACAGTCTGACTCTTCTATAGTAATGACAGAGGTCTGCCAGCACTTAAACTAGTAATGTGTGATATTTTCATAGTTTGTTAGGGATGGCTGATGGCTTTAAATTTACATATGAGGACAAATCTACTTTTCCTGTTTCCCTTCTAACACCTTTATAGAAAATTGATATTACTAGAAGACTTGCTTCCTGCTTTCCCACTGTTCTGGGACAAGGGCTTTCTCCCTCTGTGTCATCTTCTGAATGTCAGACATCTTGCAATGTCTGGCACTTTCCTAGAAAGGAGGAAGACAACCATAATTTTGAGGACAGTATGAGTTGCCTCAGCCGGTTCCCTTTTCAGTGCTGAAGCAGAGGCTGTACAACCATCACTGCTGCAGCTGCAGAAGTAGAGGCAAAAATGCAGTGATATTAGTAATGGTGTAGCCTATTCAGCTTGTGCAGCAACAGCTGTATTGCAATTCAATGTCACACCCTCGCAAACTTTTTCTACGTATTGCCAAATGTAAGTAGCCCCTGTCAGCTTGGTTCTGCTGTATCTTCTCTGCTGTGCTGAACTGATGTCTGTAGAGTTACACAATGAACTGATTTGTCTTAGAAGGGATTTGTTTTTTCACCCGGATTAGTGGCCTGACCCCGTTTCCAAGCAGAGAGCTGGTACACCTGATGGGAGGAATGGCTGGGAGTAGGGGCTGCTTGAGTTTTCTCTAGCTGAGAGGGACACTCATAGGGCTGGAGCTGGAGCATCAGCTGTTGTGTACTTAGAACTGTAGCACCGTGACACTGGTTGAAAAACGCAGTATAAAACCTCTGCTGCAGTTGCCACTATCAGTAAAGATTAATTAATTATAGTTACCCAGGTGAGTATTACTGGTTTCACTGAAGTGATACTGTGAAGTTGATTTCAGTTACTGCAATTGTTCTGGAAGCGCCAAATGTCACAGGTGATATTGGGGCAAAACTTGCACTGAAATAGGCAGGCTGTAAATAAATATGATTCTTTTGATGAAGGCCCTCATGGAGATGCTCTGAATACCTGGAATGAGGTGGGTATACTTTCTGTTGCAGTCATTGAGCTAGGTTGGTGAAATACAGTGTTCTATCTTGTATTTTGAGACTGAATTATATGATTTTTTCTTGAAAATATTATTCCTTAGTGAATAGTAGCCTTGTAAAAATGCTGTCTTTGAAGTAACCAGTCCTTTTACCACCTAACAAATAGGTTTCAGTTTCTGCTTATGTTACTCTCCTCAGCAAAACAGACAGATACCAATCTTTCAAAAAAAACCTCGCAATCTGATGTGATTAATTACTATGGTCTCCTGTTATTACATAAGATGGAGGATTTGAAGCAGTATTCAGAACTGGCAAGGACTGGATGGCACAGCCATTACTGAGGTCATAGAACTGCTAAAAGCTCAGCAGGAACCAGTTTTTTAGGCTGGTCAGATGCTGTGCATCAATTACCCGCCTAAATAAGCAAGAGTGATCAGAAAGCCTTAGTTACACCTTCTACTTGAGTGTAACAGCTCAAAATTACATGTCTTGTTGTTGCTGCTGAAGCACACCTGGGGAGCCACACCAGGATAGCCTTGACTCTTAAATTTTAGTATTATGGGCAAGGGGACCACCCGGAGCAGCCATGCTGGTAGGTTTTTCCAGGATACACAAGGCACACTACTGTGGTTTTTGGGGGCAATATCCTGGAAGAAAACTTGATGGTTCCATTGGTAGATATGTTTTCTTATTTGAATGAGCATAGATGAAAGCTAAACACAGTTTTTCTACCAGGTGATCTCATATATATGCATATACCACTGAGAAGGTCAGTCAGAGTATGTTAAATATATAAACCCACAACTGAAGCAAGTGATCCTATCTGGGTTCTAAGCCTAAATGATAGATACTTATATTGCTTCATTTCTGCAAGTAGTTGTGCAATGAATCAATAATTTACGTGACATCTCTTAATAAATGGCATGAAAAATCTGTTTCATGATTCTTGGATAAAAGCTTCACTGAAAGGTAACTTGTTGCAGTGTGGCATACTTTTCTCCCAGGCAATTCTGTATTCACTGTCTGTTATGTCAGCAGTGGCTAGCAAGGTTACCTTTTCTTCTAAAGAGCAGGATAGCTTGAGAAGATTGGTGAATTGTAACTCTGAAGTTTGAAGAAGATTGTGCATAGGTGTCAATTATAGGTGTAGCTTAGGGCTAAATTACTGTGTAGTTTATGAAGTCTGCATTTCATAAACCTCGCAAGTCTATTCAAAAATTCTAATATTATTGCATTTTCTCAAAACATCAAAAAGTTCTGCAAATCTTCTACCACAATTATGTGCCTTTTAAAACAAAAACTGACTCCAGAACTGGAATCCAAAACTCAAGATGAAGATAGGGAAAAAAGAATGATAAATACATCTTGGTAAAAAGCCTCTGTAGAAGTCTACTGATAAGTTTTAGAATTAAATTAAACCAGACAAGTGGTGTTAAGTTGGGCTATCCAAGGTAACACATATTCCCTGCTACAACTTGTAAAGTGTATAAGGTTGAAGAGTCTGATTTCAGGATGTATTCATGTTCCCTCACATAACAATTTCCAGGTAGCACAAAGGTTGGTAGAGGTTTGGAATTTTGCAGAGCAGCTCACGTACTATTTGACAGTTTTTAGTTAAAGCAATGGTAGAGCCTTACTGTTGATCTAAAATTCTCCAAATATTTTAAGCTTTAAAGTAACAACTATAAAAAAACCCCAAAACTTTGAAGTCACTTTATTTTGCAGGGTTGTAGTAAGTATTTAAATTATTTTACTACATAAAAGTTCTAATGAGACTTATTTTTCTCTTACCTGTTATCTTAAGCCTAAAAAGAATAATAATGAGTAATCAGTAATAATGAGTATAATTGAGTGATCAAGTCCATGAATCTACTTGGAGACTTTTTAAACAGATACTCTCGTCAAACTTGTTAGCTAAAGGTATCCATGGGCACAATTTCAGAGTTTATATAGTAATGCGTTTATATTGTAAGAGTACATGTAAAATAGTAGAGTGTTGAAAATCTATGCCTTGAGGCATGAATTCCATAATGGAAATGTGTGAAGTCACACTTTAGGAAGAATGCTTTCCAGTCTACCATTGTCTGCTTGCTGAATCTATGTTATTATATGCAGCTGTAACACAAAGAGCCTAAATTTTTACTGGAAACAACATTTCTGATTCTAGAAAATTGTTTTAAACTGAGTACACTAAATGAATCTATATGTATGTCATATTTTGTGCATGCTTTCAAATGACACGTTCTATTGATTTTAAGCCCTAAATCCAAGCTACCAGGGAGCTGACTGGTAAGAGAAAAGGGGCCTGGAAGACCCCTTGTTATCAATCGGACTTGATGTAGATTTTTTTAAGAATGTATTACTTTACTTGTGGTTACCTGTGATAATAACAAATTACCAGATGAACTCCATGATGGGGAATAGCTCTCAGCTGGGTACAAGGTAGTCCTGAGCCACATCCTTTACTTTCCCTATATTATTTAGACCATGTGAGGCACTTTCTTTCTCTAAAATGGCTGCTAACCTTGGAGGTAGTGATACCAACCACGTATGCATTTTCTCAGTTTCTTTTTAATAAACCTGAGGCAGGTTTATTAAACCAGGGTTTTTGTTGTCAGAAGTCAGATTTGGTTTTGTCTATAGTTCTTTTCTAAAGCTGAAGCTTCAGATGTTGATTTTACACACTTAGAAAGCTTGTTATGGCTCTATTATGGTCAGGTACTAAAATAAGTTTACAAAATAGACCTTTCGGAACTCTTGGTATTAAATTGTTTCTCTATTTAAATTTTGCCTGTTTTTAGCTGAATAATTTTTTAGTGAGATGCAAGTTACTGTCTTAAATTTATAAGAAGGTTGAGAATGCAGTATGTCCCACTACTTAACTGTCTTTTTACATTTGACACTGCTTCATAGCTGTGTTGGTTGTTTTAACTGTAGAAGTACTTTGGTCTAGGTTTGTGATAACTAACTGGGGAAAAAAAGAATTCTAATTAAACATCTCTCTTAAGTCACTGTATTTCATTGCCAGTGGAAGTTTGTCTTGCAATGTGTATTGGTGAAGATGGCTGACAAAGGAAGAAATAAATTTTTTCATGATATGAAGACAAGAAAGGTGGTGTCAGTGTCTGTGCAGCTACGTTTAACTAGCTGGGCTTTGTTTTCTGAATCATAAACAGAATTTCAAAGTCAATATATATTGTAATGGAGCTGCTGAGAAAGTAATTTCAGTGCATTGCTGTTTTGTAGTGTGATGAGCTATGTGTTTAAAAATCTATAAATGTTTTCTGTTTTGCTAGGATATCCGTAAATTCTTTGGTGTTGTACCTCCTGGAAAGCGACAACAATGTGAGACCGTGACAAGGAGTGAAAAAATTAAAAATGGCGAAGGATCCTCAAGCGGGAAGAAAAGGGAAAAGGACACTAAGGTTAGTTTTGCTTTTCTTATTTATGAAGTGTTTGGTTTCTCTGATACAGGACTGTTTGTGTAACTAGCATTTCTTAAAGTCATAATTCTTCTCATAAGCTAAAATAACAGACTATATGTCTGTTGTTTTTGTAGGCATGGGAGGGAACTACCATTTAATATTAACTTCAAGCTGTAAAACTTTGTAGGTGGTGAAGAAAATTGCTAATTTAAAAAATTTGGTTTGTAGAGCAAAGGCAGGTAGTAGTTTACCAGGTTAGGTGCTAGTGTAGGAACAATCTGATGTATTTGAAGTTATTTTAATTATTGCCCACAGTTCTCTAAGTAGCTCTGCTTACCTGATTTTTAGTTTAATTAAAGTTGAAGCTTGTGCACAGTAGATGTAGGCATATCACAAAGGTGCCATGCTTCCAAGTGAGGTAAAAGTCTCTGGTGGAGGTGCCTTCTGACCAGTCTTTTTAACCAGGTGTTCTAACATCTATGGGGGAAACATTAATATTGTCTGTCTTCATTGGGACCACTTCTGTAAACCTGTTGCAAAGACTAAATTCTTTAAAATAATAGGTTAAAACCAGATTGGGTTCTGGTGTCAGACTACTTCACATGTTAATCATCTGAACTGTATGAAAAAGAAAGCAATGGCTAAAGATAGCTCTAAAATCATTTGCAAATGGAAGGATTTCTAATAGGATGGAATGTTTATTGTGAAGTGTAACAGTCTGGAAGTAAGATGTTACTTAAAAAATATTCTGACTGTATACTTTTATTGTTTCAATGTGAAAATAAAGGACCATTAAGTGGAGCTGAAAGACATAGCAATTATCTGTGATCTGTTATTTCTGCTGTGCAATCCACCAATTATATCAAGGATTTAACAGATTTCAGATTAGGACTTAATGTAGATGATAAAATGAGTTACTCTAAAAATACAATTCTAGAAAAATAAAAGCATTTACAGCTATGTGTGAGTACAAAACAAACATATACCTGTGCAGCTTGTGATTTTTCTAAATATCTAAAACTTATCAATGTTTAAAAAAAAAAAATTCCTTGAGACCATTCAGTTCTCTGGTGCCTCCTGAGGCACGTTTACCAGCTGTGAGCACTGGTGCAATCCCTGGCGGTGGCTGCATTGCTCAAGGGGTGTGAGGAGAGCCTGCAACAATAAGGGCTCTGAGCAGGAAATCAGTGTAGTTCAAATGTTGTGTATGCTTTTCTTTTTTTCCATTGGGTAGATTGTTCTCTGAGGTTGTGTTGACTTCTGGTGGTTACAACGAAACCACATCCAGTGTGGGACCAAAAGTGAAAGCTGAATGCTGTACAAGTAACTTACTGGCCTGTCTGACCTCTGTTTTGCATGGGACCATTTCTTTTTTTGGGCTAACAGTTGGAAATGCTCAGAAGTCTGTTTTTAACTTTAATTAGCATTAAACCAGAATATTTATTCTAAACATCTGTGGTTTGCTTGGGGCACGTTTAGCTTTATTGCTGCAGTTTCTTCCTTATTTCCTCTACCCTGCACCTTTCCCTCACCCACCCATGAGTTAGCAGAAGACTGTTTGCATATGTAATATTGGAAAATAAATAATTTGTTAGAATTTGTTTGAAACTCATTAATTTCATTGTGTAACTGAGTAAAAGCTGGAAGGATCTGTTTATTGATGAACTAATGGACTGCTACTCTTAGGTGAACAATTCACCTAGTGAAGATGATTCCAAACAAAAGCGTATGAAAAAGAAGAGGAGAGTAATCTATGATTCAGGTAGTGTTCATAGTTGTTTCTGGATGTTTCTTGGTATCTCTTGCATCAGCATTCAAGCTTGATTGGGTAAATGGTGCATCTGAAAGTTTTTGTGTTGTTTTTCTTTATTATTATTGGATAGGTGCAATTAAAAACATTTTTCACAGTAAATGTTGATGGATAAATATGTTTGATAAATAAGAGAGCAGTGTGTGTCATTCATGTAATATACAATGCAAAATAACTTTTAAGAAAATACATGTTAAAAAAACCACAAAATCCAACCCACACACAAATAAAACCACAAAAAAAAGAAATTCAGATAGTAAATTTTATCAAAACTTCGTAACTTCTTTATTGTTATGAAATTGTATGTACATTTTGGAGAGTCTTAGGTTTTCTGTTGGGGATAACATCCTGCACTGGGTACAGGAGGCTGATCAGATGCGTTGCATGAATATAATGTAGAAGATTGTTTTAAAAGCAAACTTGGGTGTCTTTATTAAAAAAAATCTAGTAAATATTAGTTTCATAGTTACAAATTTACAGTTTCATGGAACACACCAGTATAATATAATATTTTTTGTGGGTTTGGATTGTTTTGTTGTTTTTTGTGTTTGGTTGGTTTTTTTGTTTTGAAGGAAGCTGCTGTGGCACTCTTGACCGTTGCATTCCTTTTCAGAGAGGTTTTTAAACAGACATAGCTGTTCTTGGAATAAATAACAAAATATTTGTTGTTATGTAAACAAAAAAGACTGAGTTCTGACTAAATTTTCATTGTCATTTATCTGATGGATGAAAAAGTTTTTTGTGTTTGGTTGGATGGGGCATATTCCTATATTCCCTATATTCCTATAGGGAATCTCTTTCTCACTCAGTTGAATATATATGAACACATGTTAACTGTTATGTGATCTATTACTTAAAGCCTGTGTGTGTGTGTGTGGAGGAAATCTACATTTATGTTGTGGTCACAATACAGATTCAGAAGAGGAGGTGCAGTCAGTGAAAAAATCCAAGAAGACACCAGAGAAAAAAGCAGCTACTTCAAAACTTGGTAAAGTTCTGAAGCGGGATCCTGTTGTTTATATTTCAGAGACAGGTAATGGAAGAAATGTATCATTATGTGTTCAGCTGTAGTGGGGAGGATTATGTTACAGGTGGGGTGGATTATTTGACTGATATACTCTTAAATTTGATTGTAACACCTAATGCTGAGGAAGACCAATTATGTTCCCTTAAACAACCTAACCAAAAGCACTTCTGAGGTTTAGCTTCAAGTATTGTAAAGTCAGGCACAGGGTAAAACTGAGGTGATGCTGGATAGTGGCTTAGGTTGATTTAAATAGGCATATAATTTAATGAGATGGTGCTTCCTTGCTTAAGACAATTCCACAGATTTAGGGAAAGAAGGAAGAATTTTTAATACAGTTAAACTCACTAGCACACCATAAATAGGTTTGAAAACATGGATTTTTATTTTACTTGGTATATGACTTTCCATGTCTTTAATCTCTACCTGATATGTTGGTGACTGCAACAGTTGTTGGAGTCATCAACTCGTACATTTTGTCAGTTGCTGCAGTGGTTGGATGTGCATCTATATTCCTGTGTGAGTTCAGCTGTAGCTATAACTATCAGGTTTCTATATTTGTCTCCTGGAGTAGAGATCTTTACTAGCCACAGTACGTCCTGAAGAAACTGTGGTAAATTTAATAGACTTGTATCCAAATCTGTTTTGATAAAATGTGTTTTTTGAGTGATAGAATACCAGTAGTCCTTTTGTAATCCCTCTTTGAGTTTTATTGTCCTTTATTTGGAAGAGTAGGGCCTGTACCTGGATGTGGTGTGGTTTTTTTTTTTTTTTTTGTAAGCGTACTGCTGAACATCAACATGGTCTCCCTATAATCATGTAGTGAATTTTTAAAATGAAAAGGGATTATTTACTGCAGTATTGCATTAGAAGTGTGGCTCTGCTGGGTTTTTTCTACACTTTCTCCCTCCTTGGGCTCTCTCCAGAATCACTGTCTCTAAGATGTATTGTTCTTATTTTGCTTGTCCTAGATATTTGACCTGGCATATAGCTGTATTGTGTCATGTATTCAGATTAACTCAATTTTCTAAAGTAACCTGAACATGTTTTTTAGCTAATTTATTCTTTTACCCAAAGGTTTGTTTCCTTTGAAAGTTTGGCCAACAATTCTTTCCTAATTGAAAGGATCTTAAAAAGCATTGATCCCAGAGGTAAATGGTTAGATTCCCCGGGAATAAAGAGTACATATTTAGGTTTATTATGCAATTCAAAGTTGTGTAATCAAGTTTTTCTACATAGGGATACCATAGGAACACTAGTCAAGGTTATTAGTGAAATCCCTGAAAACCATGGGCTCGAGGTTACTCTTATCAAAAGAGTCTTAAGTACACACAGCGTTGACTTAATAGTGTATTTTAAAACAATGCCTTTATAACCTTGAGACTTAGTGTTTGAGTTTTTGTTTATATTTCATCTGTATAAATTGTTTCTTCAGCTTAATGGAGCTGTCAAGCTGAGTGTGTTTAAGTGGTATTGATACAGCTATTGTTTGAGATAAATATGCTGTAGAAGAAGAGGAATATAGAAATATAGACAGAAAAGATCCTAATGAAATTTGTAGGGATTTGTTATTTTCTTATTTTCACTGTTATGCAGCTGAGAGCTTATATCAAGAATGTGCTGCTTGGACTTGGATCAAAAGTCAGAATCTCATTCTCAAGGGCTCTGTCCATGGCAGTGTGTTTGAAAGAGCCTTTTGGCATCAAGTAGACAGTAGAAGTTCAGTAGTTAATTGCTTCAACCTACTTTTCAGTTTAATTTCAAACTTCCTTCCTGTTGTTGCTTGCATTTCTTTCAGCTCTTCTGCATAACTATGTGGGATATAGCTTTCTTGAAAGGTGTTGGGAAAGTAACTTTCTGATTTGTATAAGAATGGACTGATTGGGATTATTGCATTGTTTTGTTTCTTATTAGCGTGTGAACAAGCTGATTTTTTAGAAATCAAAAAAACAAAGCAAGAATTGTTGCTCTTTAGTTCTAGAATAACTACTTTTGTTTTTATTAAAACAAATTTAAATAAGTATTTAGTTTAATGATGGCCAAAGATAAAATGAAGTTATTCTATCAGGTAAGAAGGGGAAAAAAAGAGCCTTTTTTTGTTGATAGTACAGTCTTAGGGGATTGGGAAAAATCCAAGTGTTCGTTGTACTTGTCAGAGTAACACTTTGACTGTTTGAAGAAGTACGTAACCTTGAGCTTTGTTTGTAGAAGATGACCTGCTATTGTGATTTGTTGAACTTCACCTGGTTTCATCACAGGTGGTTGTTTGGCAGAAATTGTGACCTCGCTTGTAGTGAACACTTGATCTTTCGTATACATCATGTAGAGGTAATTATGTATACATAGCAATGGCCTTGATCACTTGAATATTGGAAAATAAACTTTTTTAAAACAAGAAAAGCCTTGTTGTAGTGGTAGGCTGAGTTATTTATAAAGGTAGAAAAAAATGAAGTCACAGGAACTGAGGAGGTCTGTAGGTTACTGGAAAACTGTTCGTTGAGAGCTTAGAGGATGGGACAAAAGAGTAGCTTTGAATATGCTTGCTGAATATATTCTCTTTAATGTAGAGAATACTGGGATGGGGAAACAAACCAACCAACCAACCCCCAAAAAATCAGGAAAAAACTATTAGTGAAGTGCTAGTACTGCTGGGCAAAATAAAAATAGTCCCCATCCAAACGCTGGTTTGAATGTCAGTGAATAAGCATGTCTTAACTGAAAGGTTTCATGGGGGAATTAAATATTGTCACTGGCACTCCCTGGACAACTGTACATACTTATGGAAAATGCTGTACATACTTATGGAAAATGCATAAAGGGAATAAACAGTACTCTGCATATCAGCTTTCCTCAAAAGTGTTTAATGAGAGGTCAGTTGAGAATACGTAGTTGAACCTTAAGGGAGTTGGACTTGAAATGTACTTTAGGAATGAGTAGGTTCAGACAGAAATCCTTGGAAGAAGCAGGGAGTAGTGTTGCAGAGGACAATGTAAAAGGTTTTTGGGAGTAAGCCCCATTAAAATTAATTTGGTTAATTTTGGGAATACCAACAGTACAGCATAATGGTCATATAATGGTAAATGTGCTGTTGCCTTAATTGGTGAGAGGAGTGTTGTATAAGTATAGTAAATGTATGATGTTCACCTGAATAGGTGAATAAATATAAACCTATAGGTGTTGAAGTAAAATATAATCTTACTCTTTAAGAAGTGGTCTTTTTTTTTTTTTTTCCCCCTCTCTGCACAAACTAGGATAACAGTAATGTTGAGAAATAAATGTGTAATTTTGACTAAAAAAGTTAATAGTATTCACTTATCAGAAGACAGAGTTGAAGAAAGGCTGCAAACAGCCTGTATCTTAAACGTGGCAAAACATGAAATAAATTCATTTCAGTTTAGTCTCTGCAGCAGCTCTTCAAGCTGTAGCTCAAGATGTTGCTGCTTTCCTCTGCTTGTTCCTATTCTCCTTGCTGTAGATATTTTTTCTCCCTTTCAGATCTTACTGAGCTGCTAGAGTAACTAATCTTGACATAGTTATTCTGCTGGATTAGTTTAAAATGTAAAAGAGGATTTATGTGTTTGGATTTTGTTTGAAATGCAGCATTGTGTCCCGTGTGGCTCAGTAAGCTGAGCTGCCTGAGCTGCAGATGGAAAAAAAAGGAGCACATGTATACTTGCCTGGATTGCTTTAAGTTATTTTTTTCCTGTTTTGTCGTTATTCATTGGGCATTACTGAATGTTCCTGTCATGCAGGTAACTGCAGGCAACTAAACCAGAATCTGAAATTTCATTGCGTGTTGGGGATTCAGATCTGCTTCTGTGAATTGATAAAGCTGCTATTACAGAAAAGTGACCAGCTCAAGTGAATGGAGTTCTCAATAATAAACTGGAACAAGTTAATGGACTGATAATTTCTAGTTGCTTGCCAAGTTTCTATGGCAAGTGCAAATATTTCATTTGGAAGGAGTTGATATAATTGATGGCTTTTCAGATTAAGGTTTCTTACTGCAGTTTAAATATATTCAGCCTTCTCATTTTAGTGCTCTCAAAACTAAGTATACAGGCTTGACTAAGAATTTAATTTGGTATATACTGGACAAAGGGTATCAAAGTCTATGCAGTTTGGTACTCAAGTGTATAATTACAGTTAGGCATGACAGTTACTTTATTTCAATCTTGTATCCCTAAATCTTTTCCCCTTGAGGTGAAAAATATGGCAGAGGCAACTTTTTGAAGTTACCTTTGATAATTGAAAAATCCAAATGTAAATTTATTTCAGGGGAATAAAGCTGAAATGATTCAGATAAGTTTTATATTTTTATAACAGCACAGAACCTTGACTTGTCAATATAGACCAAGTGCTAACAAGCGTGGTTTAAAGTGCATGTTTGTAGTACATCTAAAATCAATTAGCTTTTTGAGAAATAGCATGAAAAAATCTAAAATGAAATAATGACACAATCTAAATTTTTAAATGGAGGTTGCAACTACTGGTTTTTTTTAAAGGAGAAGGAAGAGAGAAAAATTGCCCTTTGCTAGTCACAAATAGCATCTCTTCTTTGGAAAGAGTTACAGGGATTGAGTTTGAATAGACTTGCTGGCTTTTTTGAGAAGTGGTGGTTATCTTAAGGATAATCTTCTTAAAGACTGTAGGCAAAAGATAAGTGCAAAACTCAGTCCTTCCCAGTGCTGGGACTCTTGAGTACTGACCAATGCATATTTAAAATAATTTAAACCTGAGTTCACAACTACAGGCAGACACTGTTTTCCTTGGACAGCAATACCTATTGCTGTAGGTTGCAAGTTCTTTAGGACAGGAATTGTTTAAATACTTGTGCAGATGTGGTGCCATTGAAACTGTAGAATGTCCAGAATATTGCCATTTTATTCAAGTAATTTAGATTTAATGGCTTTTGGATAGGATATAGTACTTTACCTCCACATAGAAATCCTTAGGTAGTAGTCTACAAATGCTGATTCAATATACATTTATCATAATAAGTACAAATTATTTGTAACCTGTAGATGCCCTGCCTACATTTAGAGTTGGTTTTACGACATTATAGTAAGAGGCTGTCTCTGCCTTAAAAATGTTGTGTCCTAAACAGAATAGGAACCATGGAATTATATTCTCTAGTGATGAGGAACTCAACAGTACAGAAATAATAAATGAAGATTAATAAAATATTGTTCTGAAGGCCCTCTGAGGATCTGTCCTGTGCTGCATATTGTCATTGTCCCTGCATGCAATAGATTGCTCCCTTTTTAGGTTGGTTGAGGTCATTCCTGAAAGCAAGCCTTTTAAAAGTATCTGAATTTAAACAAAGTTTAAAAGAGTCTAAGTAATTTTTATTAAGATCAGTTAGGGAGCAACCACTGTGTTGCTCAGTAATCAGCAAATGAACCTCTTTTGAGGATAGGAAAGATGAATAACAAACAGTTACAGGTGAGCTGCTGCATTGGCTTATTAACCTAATCGCACTACTGCTGGAACAGTATGTAAAATAAAATGCTTTAACGTCATGGAATAGCTCTTAAAAAACCCAGGATTTAATAGTTGTTTGTTGCTAGGGAAGCTTGTCCTTGTACATTTTCTGGCATAATTGATCCTTGCTTTGTGTGTAGTGTTTGCATCCGGAGTAATTTAAAGCAATCTCCTGGTTGTCACTGCCTGTGTGTTCCATTAATCACATGATTAGCTTTCTCTGTTATATCTGCTTACTTTCCAGAAACCTCAACTAGAATATGTTGTCTTGACTTGTGTTTGTAATTTAGAGCTAATTCTGAAAAAACTTGAATGTATGTTCAGGATATTTTCTCATTGTATAGCTCACAAAAAATGCATTGATGTAAACAGGAAATACTGTTCTCTGAATATCTTTTTCTGCTATACAAAGATTTTACAACAGAAAAGTCATCTAGTTGATCATCAAATTGATTCCTGTTTCTTGCTTTGTGAAGTCCATGCTCATATGTAAGAACGTCTCAGCTGTTCATCTAGTAGTTGGTATAAGAATGCAATTAATCTACAATTTTTGTAAGCTAAAATCTGAATTGTCACTTCTATTTTCCCACAAATTATTGGCTTGCTTGTATGCATGAGAATGCTTCCTTTTCCTTTTACAAGTCATGTGTTGAGAAAACACTGACCTGAACAGCTTATCAGCAATACCAGGACTCTCTCGGTATTTTCAAGGTTGTAAATGAAGTTGCCTTCACGCTTGTAAGGAAACTGGAAGTGTGCAGCTTTGCTGTCCACTCCTGTAGCAGTAAACATATGTGAGCAGTTTGTTTCAAGGAAGAAGTGTTTCGGTTTTACTGAAAAAGTTGGTGTTCTTCAATACTTGAAATAAGAGGAGTGGGTTGGAGTGCCTGGACATCAGGTGAATTTGTGATGTACTTTCAAATTTCGTGAACCTAGGATGAAACTGCAGCCTGAGAATCTGTCCCCTAAAGCATCTTTTGAAACCCACTTAGTAGAATCAGGGCATTTTTGTTTCCTAATGACCACTTCTATATACTCATTCTCCCTTTATTTACATTTATAGTTGACATAAGTGCTGTGAGTCTCTTGTCCTTATTCAGCTACTGCTTCCAGTCAATGAATGAACCTAATCCTGCCGTTTCTAGGAAAGACATAATTAAAGCAAAGCTCTAATTATTGATAATATGTATACTGTTTTCATAAATTGCTCAAGTCCATATACTCTTTTGATTAAAATCTAATTGTATTTATTCTGCTTCTCTGTACTTGAGAGAAATCAATATCCTGTTGGGTTTTGTTGTTGTTTAAATGGTTGCAAGTGAATAATGAAAAAAAATCAATATTGTATACAGGTCTTCTAATAACAGGAGGGAAGATTCTCTTCTAGTGTAGAGCAGTCTTTGGCTTAAGAAAAGCTGGGAGCCGGAGGGGGGCAAAATAGGATTTGTATTGTCTTTTCAAGACAAATAAGTGTTATCTACATTAACTGCTGGTTTCTAGTAACAGGTACATTTTACTACTACAAATGTGGTTTTTCTTAAACTGAAAAATTTGAAAGAAGCAAAAATATTTCTGAAATACTTCTGAAATTAAGTTTGAGATAAACAGTTTCCTATTCAGACTTCAAACTATTATAAATTAGGAGCCTAAAGCATCTAGTGTCCAAATCTTCTTGATATGTCATAGTTTTGTTAAGTTGAGCTAAATGACAGTAAGAGACTTACTGCTGCATAGGGAAGATAATTTTTCTTGAGAATAGGGAAGCTTTTAGCTTTGTAGTAAAACTCACTGCTGTCAGCCGAGGTCCTGGGCGTGAATTTTCTCTTCCATATATTGCTTTGTGAATTGAATTGGTTAAGATGCCACTTTCTCATAGATAAATTTTTATCTTTAGGTATTGTTGATTTAACTGCTGAATCATTTTCCTCCCTTAAAGATGCATCTTTGTTTTATTTTTCTTTCTGAACTTTCTCTCCCAGGAATAGTTAGGATCCTCCTTTGTGCTTGTTATATTCTGCCTAGTCAGTGTTCACAGTAGCAGGAAGTTCCAGCTGATGCCCAAGACACTCTTGTTACTACCATCTGTTGAGAACAGATGAAACAAAAAATAATTGTTTCCCTCCATCTCTGACTAGTATACAACAAAAATAATTGATGGCAGACATATGACAACAGCTAAACTTAGGGAAGTGGTAAGAAAAGAAATTTTTGTATAAAAAAGAAATATGGGGATTTAAATTATGGATGGCTGGAAAATGAATATATTTTTGTGATAATGCTGTCAATGTAAGTTCAGTTATAAAACAGGTGTTTAGAACAATCTGTGTTTATGATATGCTGAGGAGACTGTCTAAAACATCTCTATTTTGAGAAAAGTAAAACTAAACTTCAGTTAGGGACATGCAAATGAGACTACCTCTGTTTCTGTTCCTCTCAAGTCTTTGCTCTGCTTTATTGCTGTGTAATGTTCATTTTGGGGGTTTTCTTGCAGTTTACTTGCACACTTTGAGTTGGTAGAAGAATTCACAAGGACAGTGCTTTTATCACTGATCAAGAAGTTTGTCCAGTGATGTTTCTCTGCTGTAGTATTAGTCTAGTCATGTGGCAATGATATATGTAGGGTTTTGTATGCTTCAGTGACAGGGTTTCATTTGTGTAACTATCAGTAAAGCTTCGTGGCACAAAACTCTCTGAAGTCCTTGGTAATCCTTTTTTGTTGATTGATTGTCTGGGTAAAGAGTTTGGGTGCAGAATGAATACATGGCCATCAAACCCTCTTTCTCTTTTTTATTGCTGGGAAAACCATGTCCTGGTTCTTATAGAAGAGTCCTAAAAGGAAAGATTGAAGCTTTTGTTTAGTGCTCTGTGGGCTAATTCTTAATGAGACTGTGTGTGCCACTTTTGCTCCTCCTTTTAAACTGAAAAATCTATTTTGTCTTTCTGGCTTCTTTTCTGATTTCTGTGTTATGTGAAATGGCTGCATTTCTTTGAGATGGCTTTAACTGTACTGGAAAGAGAGTGTGTTAAAGTGCAGAGATGTAGAGGCTATAAAATAGCTCATAAAATCTCTGACTAAAAGGGAAAAAATAAAAAATGGTGTTGAAGTATTTCTGCTAAAACATTCATAGACTATGAGCAGTACTTTAAAAATAACTAGTAAACTTATCCAAGAAACTATTTTTTTTGTAAATAAAACATTCTGATATTTCCCCCTGGTTTATAATGTAAGATTGAGAGAGTCTTAATAATGTACACATCTACAAAGCCTATATTAGCTCCTTTGTTGATGAATACTATAAGGTAATAAAATACATGTATCTTTGTACTTCACATAAAATGTAAAAGAAGAGTTGTGCTGTTCAACTTCACGTTGAATTAATTAAGGAGAGAGTTCAAACTTCAGTGACCTCGATTTTCTGTTAATTGTTTTCCCCATTTAAGAAGGGAAGGCATTCTTTGTGAACCTCTCTAAACAAGAGGTAACATCATGTAACTTTATTTCAGTACCAAATCTATTCAGACTCGAGTTAGCTATTAGAGATAATAAATACTATGTATTATGCAACTCAGCCTTTTTTTTTTTCCAAATAACTTCTAAACACCTGTAGCATTTTTTTAGGATGTGAGTTGTGTTAATCTGCCAAAATAGTTCTCTTGACAGTTCCATCATTAGAATTTAAGTACCATGTACCAGAAATAATAGAATGCTCTTCATGTTTAGATGAAGAAGATGACTTTGTCAATAAAAGAATTTCCCTGAAGCCGAAGGAGAATGGCACATCAGCGATTGGTTGTCCAGGAACAAATTCTGTGAAAAAGGAAGATGTAAAACCACAAGCTAAAAGCAAACCACTCCCTCCAGTGAAACAGACTCCCACCTCTGCACTTGATTACTTTGGGACAAGTAGTGTCCAACGATCAGAAAAGAAACTGGTATCCAGTAAAAGGAAAGAAGTGAGTACTGATGATGTTCCTTTAGGCTGCACATGTGTCCGAGGGTAGATCAAAGTGGCTTATTTAACGCCTGCAAGGAAGTACTTAACTGCCTGTGCTACCTAATGTTACTTTTTAACAATCACTGGAGTGGAAGTTCAGTTTTCATGATATGTGTGTGCATATCAAGGCCTCAAATACAGGCTTAGAGTAGCATTTTCATGTTTCATAAGATACCACAATGTCAAAAGTAGTGTTTTTTCTGTTGCTTCTTCTCAAGTGACTTTTCTTGAAATTAAGTACTTTTCTGAGATTAGCTTATATTTGAGGGTGGAGGGGAAGGTGAGAGAGGAAGGAGGTTATTTTCCCAAGCTTTATGGCACATACACTCATGGAATAACAAAGCACCAAGTAAACTATGGAGGAAATTAAAAATTCACTGTGTAGTTACTGATATCTTTCAAGTGGGCCAACTGTGATAGCTTCAGAGACGTTCAGTGTTGTTTAAAGAAAGAAGATATTTATATTATTAGCATGGTTTTGCTTTGAGTAATAAAATCTCTTGAAAATAGCCCTGTTTAATAGAGTTTAGGTTAGAGAGCCAGAAACGAAATGTTGCATGTTTCATTCCTAGTCCTTTTCTAGAAGCATAGGGAATAAATCTATAGACATTGAAGTATTGTAATTGACACAGTAATGGGGGAGCTGAACGGTTGGTCTTTTTTTCTTAAATGTAGCCTTCGCAAAGCAGAGACAGCACACTAGATGATGAGGCCATTGCTAGGCAACTGCAGCTTGAAGAAGATTCAGAGGTAAAAGCTCTATAAATTTACTTCTCTATGTTAAATTTACTGCTCTGTGTCAAGAGCAGTTTGTTTAACTTTAAAATTGTTTTTCCATAAGAAAATAATGATGGACTTTCCAGATATCCTGTAAATAAGTGTAATAAAATTCATCTGTGTGCTTAACTTTTGCACATATGTGCAAACATAGTCACACAGTTATTTTTATGGGCACTATTTCAGTTACGTAAATAGATCATGTCACTTAATCTATTTTCTCTCTGTCCAGACTTTCTCTACCTGTGCAGTTGATGTGCCTATAATAATCTTGCTTTTTACACAGAATTCACTTTTTTCTTCCTCAGTGGTAGTGTTTTGATGGTGTTTTAGTTTCTTCATTCCTTGGAGTGAAAAATTATAAGCCATTGCCATCCATAATTTGTTTCACTTCTAAATTTTCTTATAGTTGAGGAAAATGTGAATGACCCAGGAAAAACTCATTTTATCTGTAACACTCACAGTGTCTGTATGTGTCATCAATGTACTTTGTATCAGGTGTATCTCTGCCTCAGCCTGGTTTGGGATCAGTAGTCTCTGCTCTTTCCCTTTCTCATCATACACAGAGAAGGTAGATGCATTTCATTGCTATGGGCACATAAAAATGATGCCTGTGGCATGTTGTTTGTATAAAACCATCTAATGGAATCTTAGAGCATGTCATTTGGACTTCAGAACAATTCTGAAAGTTTTTGGTTTTGTTCTTTGTTTGTTTGGTTTTGGTTTTATTATTAAAACAGTGGTCAATATTTATTGACAATAATATACACTATTCAAGAATAGAAAAGGTTTTCTTACCCAAGGCACCATACTGGATAGGAAAGGTAACTTTATCATCAGTTGTCACTGTAGATGTCATGCTTATTTTGTTAGGTAAAATAAAAATGGAAACCCAACCAGCTTTGCTTTTTCACAGTTAATAAATAGCTTTCACAGATTCCATGTGCACTATTTGTTCTTACTGGTTTTTCTGTCAAAGAAAATCAGTGTGAATACAAATAATAAAAAGTTAAAATATATTTGCTTCCCTAAAGTAAACAGATCTGACAACAGGAACAGGGGTAAGGGTAGTAGTTAAATTGTCCAGAACTGCCAGAATTAATTTTTTATATATTTCAGTAAACAAGAATAAAATATTTGTTCTGAAGACAATGTAATTTTTAACAGGCATTGTTCCTACTTACCTTTTGAGTCTGCTTTTGAAAGTTTTCTAAAGCCAATAGGTTACATTTTGGTGCAGGCTGGTTGTTCTGAGATGCTGCCTTCAAGTTTTGGTTGTTTATTTAAAGGAAAGGGTACACAACAATAAAATATGCAAAAGAATGAAAAACCTTCTTGAAAACAGCTTATACAGGCATGTTAATGTCTCTAGTGCAACAAATCCAAGCTCAGTTTTTCTCACTAGACTTCACTAGTTTCTCCTTTGGGGGGAAACAAGTAATTCTTCAGTGCCAATTTCAGAAATGTGCTTGCCTCTGGTAGGACACCCTTTTTCCAGGTACGTGCTCACTTAGCGTTTTTTAAAAATATAGTAGAATTAGAACTTGTTAGACATGAGCCTAAAAATCTTTTTCTTTTTGTCTGTCAGCTGGAGAGACAGCTGCATGAAGATGAAGAATTTGCTAGAACTTTGGCCATGTTGGATGAAACACCACAGAAGAAAAAGGTTGAACTGTTTTTAAACTTTAGCTTTTAGAAATTGCGTTGCTGGGATTGTTCTTATTTAGACACCTTTGTTTTAAGACTTCCATAGAAATGAAATAAAAACAGCAAGAAAGTGTTTTCATGAAAATAGCATATTCACTTTTTATACTTGCCTCCTGGATTTTCCTCGCTCAGTAAACAGTATCCTGCCTGATCAGACAGCAGGCACAATACATGTGTGTGCTATATGTCCCTACTGGAAAGGTATTTTAAGTTCTAGTTACAACTGAGTGACGTGTATTACTGTGTTCCAGTGGTAGGTTGGGACGTGCATCTCTGACTTTGGCATTGTGTGTTTATTTAGGCTCGAAAAGATACAGGAGGAGAGCAAACAGTCTTGAGCATCAATAGCAGTCCTAAGGTGCCAGCAGGATGTAAGCAGTCAGAAAGAGGTAGGACACACAATATGACAAACCTTGCACCAATTTATAATATTAATGAGATACATTTGTATATATGAGCTCTTCTCCCTCTGCCTCCTTTCAAGTGAAAGCAACAGATTCAACAGGTGAAGCAAAGAATTACACTGCGAAGCCACAAACTAAATGTGAACAGTCTAAAGGCTTTGATTTATCCCCACAATCATCTGATGGTAAAACAGTGAGAGCGTTGGCAGATAAGATCTTGCCTTTGAAACCTGCCTCTAGGCTCGTGTCTCTGAAACAAAAAGAAGAGATTGCCGAAAAGGAAAGAGGTGCTCAAAATTTAGTATCAAAAGAAAAAACTGCTTCAGGGAAAGAAGAGAAGACAACGCCAAAGAAGGAAAAAATTTCTCCCAAGAAGAGTGAGGTAGGAGCTATCAAAATTAATTTAGTTGTCCTGGTGGAGTTTGCAGAGCAAGCTTCAGTATTGCGTATAAGGAGACTAAAAACAAGTGTTAGAACTTGTTTTTCCTTTGGTGCATAAAAATGTCTTGACCCATGATGCTTGAGTTTATTTTGCTGGTTTTATGTATGTGTTAATTTTTTTTCTCTCCTGACACAGTCTGTAAGTCCTGAGGACTCTGAAAAGAAGCGAACCAATTACCAAGCCTACCGAAGCTTCCTTAATCGCGAGGGTCCGAAAGCACTGGGGTCCAAAGAGATACCTCAGGTAGGTTTGGCTACAGCAGGATTCTGTATGCAGAGGTGGAGTGCATTGTAAACTTACTGGTGTAAGTGTTCTAACAAGTATCAACTGAACTGTTAAAAACTTGGTTTTTTTTTCAATAGGAAGCATGGATTGTAAAAAGCTAAATTGTAATGCAAAGCGGTGACTAAATGTGAGGAAGTCTACTAAGAAATTATATTCATAACTTTGTGTAGGAAGTCATGATAATAAAAAGTAGTTACTGGTCTTGAAGATTGCTGTCACTCATTTGTGACAGCCATGCTGTGCTTGAAGCACAGAGTGCTACAAGTATGATTGGTCAGAGAAGCATTGTGTGAAGTTTTGTTGGTAGCTATTCTGTTAATGGCTTTGGAACGTTTAGAGCTATTACCTAGGCAGGTATAATAGTCTTATTTTTAAAGTTTCATAGAGAACTTGACATGGTAGAGGGTTAAAAAAGCTAATGGTGAAGAGCTATTTGGTAGAATTGCATCGGGTAATGGCATTTTCTGCAATGCTCTATTTCTCAGGGAGCTGAAAACTGCTTGGAAGGCCTGACATTCGTAATTACAGGTGTTCTGGAGTGTATTGAAAGAGATGAGGCCAAGTCTTTGATTGAACGTTATGGAGGAAAAGTAACTGGCAATGTCAGCAAAAAGACAAACTACCTGGTGATGGGGCGAGACTGCGGCCAGTCGAAATGTGAAAAGGTGAGAGCTGCTGTGCCTGAGTGAAGTCGGAGTGAAGCTGAGTTGTTCCTGTTTTTACTGCTGATTTTCAGTATCCCTGCCATGAGGAAGCAGTACTACTGAAGAAGTGATCTGTAAGAGGAAAAATTTGCTGAACATCCTACGGCTTTGTTTTGTTTGTATTTATATGCATACATACACACACAAATATATATATATATATAAGTATAAAATTGCTGTTGTGTTTCTAAACATAGTTTTTACTGGAAAACACTTTGAAATGAATAATGCAATTCCTAACTTTGACTTTACATTTATTTCTTTCATTTGCTTCAGGCATCAGCTTTAGGTACAAAAGTTATTGATGAGGATGGCCTGTTTGATCTGATTCGAACTATGCCAGGCAAAAAGTCCAAATATGAGCTGGCTGCTGAAACAGAGGTTTGTTTATTATAAACTTAGGGGGTTGGTGTTTTTTTTTACTTTGGTTTGTTTTTAGTTGAAAGGAGTTTTGATCTTCTGTTCCAGTAACAGTAACACCACTATAACAAGTTTGATCTTCTAGGCTAAAAGTATGGAAAGTGAAAATTTTGTGTTTGTGTTTAACTTCTACTTGGGAGTGATAGATGATTTTCCCACCTTTTATATTCATACTTGGACATTATTCTGTATTTTAGGTATGTGACAGAGGGAGTAACTGCATCTCCTTAGTTTTAAACTTGGACTTTGTTTCTTAAATTTGTAACTTAAATTTGTTTCTTCTTTGAAACAAATAATTGTGACTGGTACCATGTGGTTACCCAGACAGGCCTGATATAAAATCTTATTGTAAACATGGGGCAACTATGTGGAAACCATGTGTTTGTGTCTGTATGTGGAAATTGAACTAATAATACTAAAGGTAATATTTTCAGGCAATACTAGAAAAAGCAGTAGCAAGTTTTTTACGTACATTTAAATTTAGTCTGTAGTGGCTGATTAAAATGTTACTAAAATCTCCATTACCTCTAGCATGTGGTGCATTCGGTACAGCTGTTCCTTTGGTACTTCTGATGTGGCAAGACATGACTTGTATGCAGATACTTTTGGTATCCTAAGGAAAAGCAACTCTAAGCTTATTAGCTCATCACTTTCACTTCATTTGAATTGGTTTGGGTTGAACAACTTCTGCAGGTGTTGTTTTGCAAGAGCTTCATTGGTGTCTGGCCCATTTTTTCCAACCTGACAGTCATCAGTTTAGCATTGGATAATGATGCCTTAGGCTTCATGAGTAAGGGGACTGCACTTGGAATGACCAGAACATTTCCTGCCTGTTTTTTGTGGGTTGTGCTACAGAACCAGGTGACATTGTGTTTAACAGTTCTTTATTTTTCAGAGAGGAGTATTTCCATATCTGCTCTTGAAGTTTTTTTTAATCAATGCATAAGTTTTGTTACATTCTAAGCACTCCTTTACATGTGTAAATAAACAAGCTGTTTGGGTTTTTGTGTATGGTTTTTTTTAAATTTTTAAATTTCTCTTTAATTTTTTTACCTTTACTGTCCAAAGGCAAAGAAAGTGGAGTCAAGACCTAAAAGGACACCACAGAAAGCTGAAGCTGGAAAAAGGAAATTTAGCCCCTTCAAAAGGGAAGCTGATAATAAAAAACAAAAGTCTACTCCTGAAAAAGAAGATACCGTCAAATCTGTCAAGAAAGAAACCACTGCTGTTCGAAAGCTTACAGACTTCAAACGTCAGACTGCAGAGGAGAAAAAAGCCCCAAAACCTGAGGGGAATTTGGTTTCCGAGGTTAATGAAGATGGAACAGAGAGATTGCTATGGGTGGATAAATACAAGCCTGCATCTCTTAAGGCACTTATTGGACAGCAGGGTGAACAAAGCTGTGCCAATAAACTGCTCCGGTGGCTCAGAAACTGGCACAAGAATACCGCGGAAGATGGACAAGGTGACTGGCTCAGTTAACTTTTCTGTGTTCACCCATGCTAATCCCACTGCTTGGTTCCCTGGACCGATAAGGGCCTTTGCGGGAGCAGAGCAGCTCTGGAAAATGGGAATGATGCTGCAGTCAGCTGCATTTTTAGCAGTAGTCAAGCCTGAGGTTTTTTTTTTGTGAAGTAGTTGTCTACTTACTAACCCCCTCCTACTCCCCCACCCCAAAAAAGGTCAGAAAACTGTGTCTCAAAGGTTGAGTTTTTTTTTTTTCAAGTAGTAAGTTTCATTTTTACAAAAGAAACCAGAATAACCCAGCAGTGTTGTATCTAAAAATGGCATTGAGTGGAGCATATTGATTTCTTTCTCAAGAAGCAAAATGAGGTCATCCAGTGCCAACTTGTCCCTACACATGGAAATACAGTGTAGCAGCATGTCTAAAGGGCTGCTGTCACACCTGGGGATGAGATAAATTGTTGAGGTCCTGGCTTTGAAAAGTAGTCCATGTGTCAAGTAGATACAGTTTGTCATCCTATGGGCTTTTTTTTCCCTATGTTTAAAATAGTGTTTAAGTTTTAATTCAGCCATAGTGGGGGTTTTATGTGTGGTGTGTTTGGCGTTTGGTATAATTTGTTTGTGGTGGTGTGTGGGTTTGGCGGTGTTTTGTTTATTTATATGATATGGTTGTGAGGAAATTGCTGAAACGGTTGTATTACATTAATAGCTCTTTTGGTGTTTCTCCAGTCTAAAATCACTGCAAGTCATAAACTTTAAGCTGGTTTAAGCTGCTTTTCCCTAAGTGGTTAGAATGTAGATGTGTACCTCTTCTGATGTTCTTATTGGGCCTTAAATGAGGAAAAATTCCAGTGACATTAGATATCTTTAGAAGCTTGCATTTTGTTTTGTAATTACATACCTATGTAAAACCTGGACTCTTTTTTTATAGCAAAGACCAATAAAGCTGGAAGCAAAGACGATGGGACTGGTTTTAAAGCAGCATTACTTTCTGGTCCACCTGGAGTTGGTAAAACTACTACAGCTGCTTTGGTTTGTAAGGTGAGTTCATACTAAGTTGTTCCCAGCACTTTTTGTTATATATTAATTCTGTATCTGGATACAGATACAGAGTGCAGGTGGATATTCCCTTAAGTGACCAGGGTCTGCTCTCAGCCAAACTCCACCTGCTGAGAACAGGGTTACAGGTGAAAATATGTGGATGTTTAGATGCCTGAGCCAAGAATGTAGCAATGGTTGTGTCTGTGGGTTTTTTTCTGTTACATTGAGGGGAAGCATATCACACAGTGTGTTGAACAATTGGAAATGGTTTCCCAAAATCATGAGCATTCAGCAGTTGTTCTTCAAGCAAGGGAATATTTGCACTAAATTTAGTGGGAATCAAATTCTGGCAAGAATTTTGAAAGCCTAAGGTTATGGGTTTTATATACCTAAGAGAGATCTCTCCCAGACTCTAAATTGAAATATGACTTTAGGATGAGAGAAGTTCATGGAGTCACAGAATATGCTGAGTTGGAAGGGACCCATCAGGATCATCGGGTCCAACTCAAGTTGACAGTGCTATGTGTCCATTTCTAAATCTGAATTTAGAAATTGGCTTGTTCTAAGGTACTGGAACACTGTGCTCACACCACATTTAATAGAGAGTCAGCCAAGAACTCCACCTTGTAGAAATACCATTAAGGCTGACTTAGTATTAGCTAATAGTATTGTTGTAACAAATTACAGATTATTTTTCTTTGATTTACAGGAACTTTTGTAGAATATAGTATTATCAGCTTGGAAGGAATTTGAACTATTGTCATCTATCAGATCATTGTGCTAGGAAGGAGTGATTACTTCCTTGAATATTTGAGTTGTATACAGTAACCCCCAGTTCCCTCCACCAGCCTCCCCCTTCTCCTTAGACCTTTGTGCCAGCAAGTTGCTGCCACACCCAAAACTAGACCTTCAGAAAAGCTGGATGTACTCTTAGGTTCATTTCTTTCTCAGAGTGTGCTTCCCTGGCTTGCTCACAGCTGCCTCAGGCCTCTGCAGAGCATTTCAGTGTGCTTGCTCCACAGGAATCACCAACAAAATGGAGTTGTTAAGGCTGCAGTACCAAGGCTGTGTGTGCTCACTGCTGTGCTGTGGCATGCTGCTGGCAGGGGAGTTTGCTGATAGTAGCAGCTGGGTTCTGTCAGGGACTGAAATGCACCCCAGCCCTGTTCGGAAGTGTTAGTGCTACTGGGGAGCCATGTGTTTCCTATGAGTTAAATTAGTTAAAAGCTGCTTTTTTCTGCAGCTTTCAGAGGGATGTGATATGTCTCTTTGTTATGCAGCTGGAAATACCATGGAGCTTAGCCAGCCTTGGCTTGTAACTCTGTTTCTATCCCTGGTGGCAGTTCTGTTAATCTTCCAGAACTAAATCTGTGCCACTGCTTTCAGCCCTTTCTCACCTGGCTCAAAAGAAAAAGAAAGAAAAGTCTTTTGGGCCTATCAGTTCTGTGCATAGTTAAAAATATTTCTGGAGTGTGACAGAAAAGGAGTATAAGTGGAGAAAGGAATCAAAGCTACAAACCATATTTGAAAACAGTGTTGTAAGAGCTTTATTCTGGAATTCTGAAATACTGTGTCTGATTTTGATGTGCATGTGCTTCTTCACTGTTCTGTGTTCTCAGTTTTTGTGTGGTTTCTGTGTTTGGACTAGGAACTGGGGTACAGCTACGTGGAGCTGAATGCCAGTGACACTCGCAGTAAGAACAGTCTAAAGGAAGTAGTTGCTGAATCACTGAATAACACCAGCATCAAGGATTTCTGTTCTGGTATGTCTGTTGATTGAAGGAGGATTTTTGATGTATTAGGGACCTGATTACAGGAGGGACAGAGCTTCCTTTATTACACAGCAGTGTTAGGAATTTACCTTGCTTGTCACGTGGAGGAATCCAGATCTAATGGATGGGTTCATAAAGTAAGCTGTTTTATTTCCTCTTCAATTTAGAATTAAATCCTGCTATTAGTAGAATTAGTTGTTAATCTGCACAAACTACTCAAGAACTCTGCCGTTCCTCCTCTGTTCTGTGGGACTTGTTTCTAGGAAGATGACATGATGTTACAGTCTGGTGTGTGAACAAGGATTCATGTGATCAAGTGGCAGAGCACGAGGTTCACCATCACCTCAGTTGCCTAGGATGGGGTTACCTAACCTATAAAGCATTGGGTAAAACTCTGAGCAAGACTCTTATTCCCATCTCATTTTCTTATCCATATTCATTTTCAGGCACATCCTCATCAGTTAGCGGGAAACATGTATTGATCATGGATGAAGTGGATGGTATGGCAGGCAATGAAGACAGAGGAGGGATTCAGGTGAAACTGCTATAGTTCCTGGCTAATGCCATTGCTAGGAGTGCACACCATATATAGCACAAAGTATTCAAGCCAGTCTGCTGTCCTGAACCCATGGCCCATAAACAGAAACGCTCTACAGAGTATAACTTGATGTGTTTTAGAAGTCTGTTTTTGTGTAAGAATTGTGCATTGGTAGAGGGGTAAAAAGATACTTGTGTAGAAGAAGCCTGGAGTGACAAATTTGGGTGTGTGCACTTTAGAACAGGTAAATTTATCCTAAGGTCTCTCTAAGGTTAACATCTACCTGCAGTGTGAAGTTTATGCTCTGGCTGGGACAGTTGCTCTTTTCAATGGGCAGTAACACTGAATAACTAATGTGTGGTATAGGCAGCATAATCCTTTGTTCTCCTTAGCAGCTCTGGTTTTAGCTTCTCAAGATTTCCTATGGTCATAGGCAGTACTTTGACAGTAAAAGGCACACAGATCTTTAGCTCAGATGCAGACATTTCCATTGCAAGAATATGAAATGACTGAATTTCACCTTCATTAGAGCTGTAAAAGTGTGTTCTGGCAAGCCTAATAATGCCAAAGCCTCAGTGTTGAGCTTTTCACATGGGGAAGAGCTGATCTTTTTACTTCTTCATTCTTCGTGGCAGGGTGCAGTGTGCTCCCTCTGGGCATACGCCAGGGCAAACTGGCCTTTGGAGAAATGAATCTAGTTCTGCAGGTGGACAGCTCTACTCTGGGCTACTGATCCTCATTGCTTCTTGTAGAATGGTCCAAACATGATTGCTGAAGTAGATAGTGGAAGTGGGTAGGCAGCAGATTTGTTGCAGCTGAACAGAACAAGAAGTGAAAAAAGTAGGTTCGCACTGTGTTAGAAATGTGGTTACAGTAGGAGAAGTTTTATACACTTACAGCTGTCAAGGATCTGATTTAAGGCCAGGACTAATGATGTTTGGTATGACATTTTAATAATTCCTCTTATCCAGGTGATGTGATGTCATTGTAATGTGTTTAAATCGCAGGAGTTGATTGGTCTGATTCGACACACAAAGGTACCCATCATTTGTATGTGCAATGATCGCAACCATCCTAAAATCCGTTCCTTGGTTCACTACTGCTTGGATCTTCGTTTTCAGAGACCACGTCTAGAACAGATTAAGGTAAGAAGGCTGTGGCTCTAAGGGCTGCACTGAATTACCATCGGTAACTTCCACCTTCATGTGGGAGAATTTTATACAGAATTGGATACACCACTTAATGGATCATCTTAGTGAGTAACTCTGCTTTTCAAAATGGGTTGTCTGAGTTTTATTTCCCAAAGAATGAAGTATTCCAAAGTCTTTCAGATTTTATATATCTATCTTAAAAGTATATCCAAGCTGTTTTTTTTTAAATGATCACGCAGTTTTTTACATGAATGGCAAGCAATTGCTTATGTTTATGCAAGAGAATTTGAACTACATGTGCTTTAAAAGAATAGTAAAATATGTAGTGCTCTTTTGTAGATGTGTCAGTGTGTTCTGCAGGGGAAAGAATTCATAGGAATTCTGTAGTGACAGTTTCTCAATTGTGTATTACAGGGTGCCATGATGTCTATTGCATTTAAAGAAGGCTTAAAAATTCCCCCACCTGCAATGCAAGAGATAATCCTGGCGGCAAATCAGGACATCAGACAGGTCAGTGGCAGTTCATCATCTGACCGTTCAGATAGCACATCATATACATTGACTTCAAAATAGTATTTGAACAGTATTTTTATGTGTAAAGATCAGGCTGTTTCTGCTTGAGTCTTCGATTTAAATCCTACTATGCTACCAAGTTGTAAATTTTGGTTTTTTAGGTTTTACATAATCTTAATATGTGGTGTGCAAAAGATAAATCATTGACTTATGATGAGGCTAAGACGGATGCCAGCAGAGCCAAAAAGGATATCAAATTGGTAAGTGTCAAATACTGGATTGCTTGTACTATCATATTCTGATATAATCACTAGGCTTTATCAGCATCTTCTGAACTAAAGCACTGAACTAAAGCCTAGATTCAAGGAGCTATCAGATTTGCCACAAACAGTTGAAGACTACTAAATCTAGGACTGAGTGTATATTTTTATGTACTGGTCTCCTACATAAGATGAAATTATGAAGCTTATATTTTTCATCCCGAGTTCTCTGTTTAGGAGATAATTCTCTTAATATTGGAAGTAAAACACAGTTCTTAAAATTGGCAAAGTTCTGGGGAGGAAATACTGAACGTGGAACTTGTACTGATGAGGCGAGATATCCCTGGATACTAATTTTGTTGATATTGTGCTGTCTTGCTGTTTGTGTTGACCTGCTACCCACTAACTTCTTGAAATATCATTTATTTAGGGCCCTTTTGATGTTGTCCGAAAGGTTTTCGCTACTGGAGAGGAAGCTTCTCGTATGTCTCTCATAGACAAATCGGATCTTTTCTTCCATGACTATTCCCTAGCACCTCTCTTTGTCCAGGAGAACTATGTACATGTGAAACCAGCTGCTGCTGGGTGAGTTACTCCATACTCTAAACTGACATAGACTTTTGTGTCAGGAGTCAAAGTAGACTAAAATCTACCTGGATATTTTTGCTTTGTAATATGGTCAACTTCATTTTTTTCCAGAGGAAATCTGAAAAAGCACTTGGTGCTCTTGAGTAAAGCAGCTGATAGTATATGTGATGGTGATATAGTGGACAAACAGATTCGTAGCAAGCAGAACTGGAATCTTCTTCCAACACAGGTGAGCACTTAACACTCATTTTATGTGCTTTAAGGGGCATCCAGTGTTAAAGACTGATCTGTGGAAATTGGTATGACCTGTATAGTTCATACTTCATGTAGTATTCTCAGTTGCGCTGGTGATTTGAAGAGTTTCCCATGTCCATATTGTTGAGCCCATGCTGCAAAATGAAATGAAGCCTTCTGAAACTTTGAAAAGCACGTGGTGTGTGTACTACTCCTGATGTGCAGTTACCCTCTGCTTCCTCTCACCAGGGCCAGATTTCTTCCAAAGCATAGAGGACTGAAGCTTTGTCACTGTATTTCTTTTAATGACCCCTGAAACGCTGATAAGACTTGTGCTTAGAGGATTATAGCTGGAATCAGAAAATGCATTGTAGGTGAAGTTGGAAGGCACCACTGGAGGTTCAGTTCACCCCCTGCTTTGTGCAGGTCCAGAGAGATGAGTTGCTTAGGAATGTAGCTGAGTTTCTGTAGATTCTCAGTGTTCTTTGGAAATGTCTCCTTCACTTTCTCTGTCTGTTGGACATCACAGCACTTGCTTGTGTGAAGGCAGCTGTTTGTCTGACCACACTCTAAACCGAGAAACATGAGAAACAAAAAGGTTTTTTATGGTTTTCAAACCCTACATAACTTCACAGGTTTCCACCCTGTTTGTTACCATGTTCTAAAACAAGAGGTGAAGCTGTAGCCCTAGAGGGATTGAAGAGAAACAAGCAACCAAGAGAGGTTTCTCTTAAAATGAGCTGTTTCCACTGTGGAACTGATTGACTACCCCTTCCATGCAGACCAGTAGGGTAGTGTGTCACTGTGTCAGTGAGATTAATTCAGTGTGATTTGAGTTTGGCATGTGTGTTACTTTTTCAGGCTATTTATGCAAGTGTTCTCCCAGGGGAGCTGATGAGAGGTTACATGTCCCAGTTTCCTGTCTTTCCCAGCTGGCTGGGGAAATTTTCATCCACAGGCAAACATGATCGTATCATTCAAGAACTGGCAATGCACATGAGTCTCAGGTAATACTCACATTCTTCTACTGGTATTCTGTTTATAGTGATAGTTTGTTCTCGTGCAGTTCACTACTTACCATTAATTCCTTGCTGTGCTTGGTACAAACAAGTGACACATTCATATAGTTTCTCAATATGCTTGTATATTCTTGGTGACACTTTTCTTAGTGCTTAATCTGGACAGCAGTCAAACTGAAAACAGTTTGATACAGTCAGCAGTTCTTTGCCATTCTCCCCCGCCCCATGAAGTTGTTTCTGAGTTAGGGACGTTTCCCCAGACTGATTGTGTTCAAATCCCTTGCATCAGTTACCCAACTGCAGTTGTGGCAATAAGAATGGCACAGCACAACTTGCAGTTGGCTCATTTGCTGAGGGCCTCCTTACCTGCTTGTTGCTTGGTCTTTAGGAGTCAGTGGTGGTGGTTGTACAGATTTACTTACTCAATACTTTACTTTCAATTTGACAAAGAACCCAGGCATGCAAGAGGACAGTAAATATGGAGTATTTGTCGTGTTTGCGGGATGCACTTGTGAAGCCCTTGAAAGACTTAGGAGCAGATGGTGTACAACAAGCTATAGCATTTATGGACTCTTACTGCTTGATGAAAGAAGATATTGAAAATATCATGGAAATAAGCACATGGGGAGGCAAACCCAGTTCTTTTTCAAAGCTGGATTCCAAGGTAAAATTCACCAGTGGATTTTTTTCCTTTTCTTCCTTATCTTTAAACAAGAAATCCTAGAATAATAGCTGTGGTATGGATGTGCTGCTGGAAGACTGACGCTGGTGCAGCCACTTATTAACTGTGATTAATAGTAGTCTTTGTAAACCAGCTGTCATTCATACTACTACAGGTTTAGGGATGTCCTAAACGATAGTCAGGCTG
Source organism: Pachyramphus minor (assembly GCA_013397135.1). Classification (NCBI taxonomy): domain Eukaryota; kingdom Metazoa; phylum Chordata; class Aves; order Passeriformes; family Tyrannidae; genus Pachyramphus; species Pachyramphus minor. The sequence goes on along the minus strand of VYXB01007302.1, from coordinate 57,053 downwards.
TGCTTCATTCAGGAGTCTTACACCTTTTGTTCCTGGTATAAGGGATTACTGGGAGTCAGTTGTGTCTGGGGTATAAAGGAACAGAAGGAAGGACAGGAAAAGCTGTACCTTTCTACCAGCAAGTTCCTGACTGTGCTGCATGAGCTGCACAGCCTTCATGTCGAGCCCTTCCTTTCTTACCATCAGACAAAGGAGGAGGGACACACAGCTGCCTGTGTTACGCTATTACTGGATTAAGAGGCTGCCTTGTAGGTTCCATCTTTCACAGTCCAGTTAAACTGAACTGCCAGACCTGGGGTGCTTTGTGTGCTGTTCTTCCAGTGTCTGGCTTGTCCACTGCAATGGTTGGGACCTTCACCTGGTACGAGGTGAGCTTAATCTCAAGTCCCTGTTACAAACTAGGCAGGCGTGAGATCTGAACCATGATCTCCCTCATCCCAGATCAGATGCTCAGGGAAAGAGAAGAATGTGTGAGTAACTCAGCCCACGCTACTATCAGGTGTTTACCCCCAGTCTGAATATGCTGTGTAGTCTGGCAGGTGTTCAGTGCTGCTGAAGGTGGCTCTGGTGTGATCAGGTGGCAGAAGAACAACAGTGCTGCAATGACACTGTAGGTTTAAGCAAGAAGCATCTGAAGATGCATACTCTATCTGAGGGTTATGTGAGACTCAGTTAAAATGAGCCTTCACCGTTCAGCTCTTAGATGCTTTCTGTGTCCTTTTGAGACAGTGTCCTTTTCTATGTATCTTTAGTCACATCTTTCCAAGGGAAAGATGATGTGGAATCTCTAGCTAAGAGCTGTTTAGTAAACAATCTACAGTTCCTAAACTGATGCTCACTTTCCTTCCTTCCAACCTGACAGGTCAAAGCAGCTTTCACACGTGCCTACAACAAAGAGGCACATCTGACTCCGTATTCACTTAGTTCTGTCAAGGCATCTAAAAGGCAGTCAGGATCTGCAGGGACGCTGGAACTGAGTGAAGACTTGAATGTGGAAGAGACCCAGTCTGATGAGGATGAGGAAGATACTGTTGAAAGTGATGCAATGATTAAGGTGATTTAGTTTTCTCAGTATGAAACCACCACACTGGTTTTTTGGTTTGGTTTTAGTTACCTTTCTGGGACTCGTAACATCATCTAAATGATTCAAGAAAAAAAGTATAGTAGATACATAATCTCTCAACTTCTAAATTTTTAACTGCTGGTGGTAGTGTGAAATAGTCTGCTATTTCCATCCATTGTCTTCTGCTTGAATGTTGGACCAAACTGAGACATCACTATAAACTCATGATTGCTGCATCCGATTCCAAAACTTAGTAATCTTTTAGGTGTTGTTGGGGATGGTGGCATTGGCAAAGAGCAGCCCCAGGCCTTTGTACGTGGTTATCAGAGATGACAATCCTAGTAATACCCTTTGTATGTATCACCAAATGGGGAACTGTGGTCAGACCTTAAGGCAGAGTCTGTGCTCTCCATGGCATTTAAAAACCTCACACCTGAAAGGGGATGGAAAGAGGAACCTTTCTTTAGCACTGATTGCATTTTGACTTATGCTTTTGTCAGGTTGCAGCTGGATTTTAAATTGTCTGTATATTTTGTTTGTAGCAAAAAAAGGTGAAGTCTTCCAGGCTACCAAAAAGAGAGAAAAATGAAGAAACAACAAAAAAAGAAGGGAAAAGAAAAGAGAAAACAAGACATTTGGAGTAAAATCTTGCTTTGGACACAGCTTTGCTTATCTAACTTCTGGCAGGAACATGAAACAGATCCAGTGCTGCAGCTGGGAAAGTAGAACCAGGACATTGAAAATGCTCCTCTTATAGAGGTGCTGTACACTCATGGGATGCCCTGCTGTACTTACTCTTAACATGGTAATTGTTACAAACTATAAATACCCTTGTGCAACGAACACCAGGTGCATGAACATGCTGAAAATGATGCTTAGTTACCTGGCACTTCTGCTGAGTCTTCCTAGGACTTCACTTCTTTTTTTTTTTCCCCCTACTAAATCCCCTGGCATTATGGGGGAAGCCTTGTAAATAGTATATGATGCAAAAAACCCTAAACATAAATTGCCTATTTGTACATTATAGAAATTACGCAGTATATAAAATTACAATAAAATGTTTCACAGGACTCTTTTAAAGCTTTGGGTAAGTTCATGGAGTGTTCTGTCTCCCTCCCTTTTACCAAGGTTTTTGTCTTTCCTTCACATATAGGATGTGGTGTTCCTCTTTTCCTAAAACTTTCCTTTTGTTCAGTTAGAAACACAGAAATCAGTGAGGCATTTAGTTCTAAAACTTGAGGAGCCCATGCTTGTATGAGTTGTATCTTTAATCAAAACCAGAAAGGAATATTTAAAGAGTAAGTTTAATAGAAAGTACTCATAACAATTCAGATCTGATATTGAAAAAGAGAATAGTAGGGAGATAGTTTTTCCTTTTTGCTGCTCACACAACAAAGATTGCCCTGTGGTTTGTCTTTGGTGCAGATAAAATGCAAATTCAGCTTGGTAAGAATTATCCATCAGTTTTATTACTACAATAAAACAAAGTACAAATTTATAAAAAGCTAAATATTTACAGATATCACAATAGAAATGGCATAGTTGTTATTACACCGTTGTAGGGAAAACTTGTGATTGAGCTTTCCTTGCTGTTTGCCAGCCAACACAAGCAGTTCTAAAAATAAAGAGGTGGTTAGTCATATCTTAAGATACAGACATGGTGATAGCAGACTATAAACTTTTCTCAATCAGGGAAAAAACCCCCAAACCAACTAAAACCTCCCAAAAAGAAGTTTATTGTGGTATATAACTTAGCACAAGTGCATTACTCTGAACTATGGCTGAGTTTTTATGTAAAGCAGTTGCAATAGTAAATCTGCCTTCAAATGTCAAAATTAAGAAGGAACTTGAACTCATTTTCAGTTACTATTTTTCACAGAAAACCAAAGTCTTTGATCTAAGTGTGTGGTATTGACAGAGCAGTGCTCTCATTCTTTGAAATATGTGTATTTCAAGCTAATACTTGTTGCTGTTATCCTGAGATATATTTTGTTAAATATAAAAGATCAGATCGTGTAACTTGCATTTTAGATCTGCTCCTTCCAGCTAGCACCTCCCTCTCTCTCCCCCTGCATTAACCCTTGTTGGAGGATCTGTAGAAGGCTGGATAATGTTAAGATCTTGAACCTGTTCTCTGCGCTACTAAAGCACAGCTGGTGTTCCAAACCAGACCATCTTGCAGACATTAATGTGATCATAGAAGTAAACTGAGTTAAAGCCCAAATCAACAACAAGGTCAGTTGCAGTATCAACTGCAACTACTTAATTTACATGCCTGAGGGCAAATATGGGAGATAGAGCTGGGTCTCAGTTATCTGAGGCTGTTAAGTTAAGTTAAGATTCTTGATCACAATTCCTTGCTGGGAGAAACTCCCAGCGTCCTCTAGAATGAGCCCTGTTCAGTAAAATGTATAGACTAGCACATACCTGAATTTATTGGTCCCCTTCTCCTGGTTTGAGGTATTCCGTGCAATCATTTATTTTTTTAAGATCAACAATGTTAATCCTTTCAGAACACATGGGACACACATTTTCAGTCTGTAACATGCTGTGTTAAAGGAAGGGATGACTGGTCAAATGCTAATTATAACATTTTTGAAAGGAAGCTGGGCCCAAGGCAGAAAGCCTAGAGCAGAGTTCTGACCTGTGCTACATAACATGTGCAGGATAGAGCAACAGCTGCTTCTGTCTACATGGAGCAAAGGTTGGTTTGGTTTTTAACTAACACCACACCAGAAAGGTTAGTTGCAGTGAACGAGCAAAATCTGGCAATTAAAACATATACAAAGGAGCTTAGGCTCCTTTGAAACATGAAGTTTCAGCAGTTTCACAGTTCCTGACACTGGAATGGAGCTACCCAATCCTGTTCTCACACATGATCATTACCCACTTCTGTGTGTATTTTGTTTGTTTTGGTGACTGCTGCTGTGCCTGTGTTCCTGCCTTGCCCCCATATCAGGCCTTCTTCCTGGAAGGAGCTGAGAACTTACACAAGCTTCCCCTCCACCTTCATTACTGAGTGAAGCCCTGCTGGAGCCCTGTGTCACTTTGAAGCAACATCGTGTGAGTACAGCAGGTGCAACTACCCAGTAAGGGGGATTCCTCTTCCACTCACCCCAGCTGTTACATGTTTTTTGTACCAAATGAAACCATTTGCTGCTAAAATATGAACAAACACTGGAATTCTGCAATAGAAACCTCCCCCCAAACTTACTTTTTGAATTCTGAATAGAGGGCAGGAAAGTCGCAATGTGGGCAAACTGTCCAGTCATCACGTACCATGTGTCGACCCTGCACACAAAAACGACAACTAATGAAGGGATCTTGAATTAAAAACCCCAAACCATAATAGTGTTAACTGTAGTCTGATTACTGTGTAAATTCTGTAACTAGAAAAGGAGCTCTCAAAGAGAGAGTGTTTTCATTATAATTTGTCTTCCTCTTAAAAAAAGAAATCTAACAGTGTATTGAATTACAACTTTTAAAATTATTTTAGTTAGGCAAGTCTGGAATGCTATCTGTAGATCTCTATCCAGAGCTGTACCTAAATCTGCTTGGATTATTGGTGTTGTGTATGACATACTAAAAAATGTCCCCAAAGCTGCAGCACCTGAGCCCACTCAACATTGTCAAGTTTGTTTGTGCAGTGCCTGCCTGGTATTTGCCTCTTTACACAGAAATAATTTTCTCTTTTTGGTACAGTATACTAATTTGCTTTTGATAGAAAGAATTCATAGCTACCTTTTCAATACTATAAAAACACAGCAGTAACTTGAACTACATTGAAAGATTTGTGCTGTAATACAATTTGCAACAGCAGACTGCGTGGTACTGACTCTCATTAGATATTTGAAAATGCCACATTCTTAATGATGTTACAAATAGCTGGGATGCAAATGAAATATAGCCAATATGGACATACATTAACATGTACATTATATTTGGATCATTTATATTTGGATCATAAAGTAATATTTCAAATCCTTTGTTTTTTCCTTAAGATAATACTGATAAAGTATAGCCGTTGTCTTATTCTCCTAAACCAAGAGTAAAAAAAAACCAAACACCACATAATGGATATAAATTTTTTTGGTAAAACTTAATTCTTTAGTTTTAATAAAGAATGTTAACTTTAACATTTGATTCCTGTTCAAATAAATTCTCTTTTGTTCCTGTAATTCTAGGATGACAATTCACTTGAACCTAATAAAAGTAAAGTGCTATCCAGTAGCTATCCAGCAACTTCCCCTGGGAATGTACCCCTCCCTACCTTTTCAGTACACTCCAAAGTATCCTGAAACAAAACGTTAGAACTTCTTATTTATCAGAAATTTAAGAACTGCTGAGGTCACTGACTGAACGACTACTTAACCTTGGACATCCTTAAAGATTCTGTTACATTCTGGCTGTTACATTCTGGGCATTTCCCAACCTCGACTTTAGGAGGTTTTTTGTTTGTTTGTTTGTTTTTGTGGTTTGTTGTGTTGTTTGGTTTGGGGTTTTTTTAATGATTTTTTTTTTTCATTTGAAGTCTTGGCAGCCTGGAATTTAGAGGAGGAAAGCTGTGCCCTCCATAAGCTCCTGTACATGGAAAGGAAAGGGGGACTTGTGTTTGCTGTTAGAGCCTCTGAGCAGAGGGCTGAACTGGGAAGGTGCCTGCACCACAGTCCTGTCTGTTCTCTTAAGTGCACCAACTGTGTGCATGCTGGGATTCCTGGTACTCCACCTGCCTACTCAGGAAGCTGAAGTGTTCCAAAATTACTTCCTGATTTTACACCCTTAAGTGCCTGCTACTTGTAGGTGGCAACTCAGGACACTCTATGATAGTCAAAGAAAACAAGAACATTTTTTACTTATTTAATAACATTAGAAAAAGGCACAAACCCGTGAAAACATCTAGCTTGGATCTACTAGCAAACCAAAGATATTCAGATGAACTTATCTGTAGAAGGGAAGACAAGCTTTGCCTTCATTGTCACAGTACAGAAAGCATGGCAGACACTCACGGTTGCAATGCAGTACGGGAGGTTGTTTTTACAGCCAGGACACAAAAGTTCACACTCTGGGAGCTGGAACGCACAGTAGGGACAGGCTGTTGTTGGCTCTTCTGTCTCAGTTGTGTCTCGATGTCTAAAAGATAAATACAAGTGTGAATAAAACCCTTAAGCTGCCTGAACTTGAACAAAGCTTTTTACAATGTCATTGATATTTAGCAAGTGCTTTTTCTTAGAGTTAGTTGCATAGCTTCTGGCCGCTATTTTATACTCTATCAGCTCATTCCTTTTAACTATCACACAAGTTTCATCAAAATTATGCGAACCTGGAAATAGGTCATTTTCCATTTAATTAGAAACAATATCACCTTTTGAAAGCTGTAACAGATCCTAATACTTTGTAAGCTTTCAAAGATCGAGGTCTATACGTATGGTTTCTCCATTTCAGAGTTTTTCTGTGGCAGGACCACAAAGAACTGGAGTAACCAGAAAAAACTCTGGCTTTGTGGTAGGACTATACAGCTCCTAACTGCCGTTGTTTGTCCAAGCATCTGTCAAAACGACAGGCCTGATACAGACATCATGGCATCTGTGTTAAGGGGGAAGGAGCAGGAGAGAGACCTGTTTTCAGATTTCTTAGGTGACCTTAATGTCTCTTCCAAGAGGAAAACTACAAGGCACCACTTTAAACCAGCTACAGATCAGTCTTGACACAACTGAACATGCTGTCATACAAGACACCTGTTGCTACAAATTTACTTGGCTTCAAGCAGAGAGACTGGATAAGCCCATGGAGAGCTTAGAGACTTAATGAATTCGACTAGCCTCTAACCATTTTGAGACTCAGGGACTAGCTCAGCAAGTCCCTGAGTCTCAAACTGGTTAGAGGCTAGTAGAATAAATGAGAAAGTGTTACATATGCTTGCCCTGCTCTTAAACAATTACCTGTGCTTCCTATTCTGTCAGAAAAATTGACTGCAATCTAACAAAACAAAACTTCAGATAAGGAAGAAAATGTCAAGAATTCATGTGTTTTATTTGCCCTCCCATTTTTTTTTATCTCAGCCATTTAGTCAGTAGTCTAAATCATGACAGACATGACGCTGCAGTAGCTTATCTTTTGGCTGTACCTTCTCAACTAGACCTGTATGGCTGCACTGGCGGCTGTGTGGACAAGACGGAAAAAATTTGAGGAAGCATTTTGCATTTACACTGCATTTAAGATTTATCACATCCAAGGGAATAGAAGATGTTTTAATTTTCAGAGAAGGGTGGGAAATGATTCTTAGCCTTCCAAATTTGAGTCAGAGAAATAATATGAAGAGAGGATTAAGGCTTTATGAGCAAAAAGAGCATTATGAATAAAGCCTTGGTATTGTGTCATGTACATTTGATTAACACCACTCACCTGACCATTGTTTCAATTTTTTTTTTGTATTTAGGATCTATTTTATTCCTATACTCAGGTCTCATCAACATAGCAGCAAAACTGAAGGCTGAGTTCTTCAATCCTGCTCTGTGACACTCAATTACAGCTGAAGTCAAAATTGGCACAATGTCTGTAACAGAATGGAACAATGATGTCAAATATTTGTTCACCACTATTACTGTTGAAAACCTTTGAGCTAATATGGCTGAAAAGGTACTGATGAAAAAATATGGTATTTTTCTTCTTCCTCATGGTACACAGTTGCAGAATTTGGGCCATTCCTGTAACCATATACAAGAAAACCATGGTTTCTCCTCTCACTGCCTTGCACTCCTGAAGCTCACCATGGCAGCAGGAATGTTCTGATTATAACCATTTTTACCAAATCTGGTCTGCACTGTTGAAAGCCTGCATTGTAGTCCACATTTTTCATGTACCCAAAAAGTATTTTCAAAAGACGATCAATTAAAATTTTGTCATGAAGTCCCAGAACCAATCAGTTCATTACACACGACGCTGAGACTTTGTGTTTGGTTCAGGCAGCTCAGTAGTGCGGTTACGGTGGGTGGGGACAGATTAAAGTGCTGCTGACAATCCCATCCTGGAGGCTGTATATCAAAGAGTTCTCCTGTGGAGGGTGGCAGAGCACACTGTGTAGTTGTACTCTGCTGTGTGCCAACAGGATCACGGGAGGAGAATGAGCCTTGTAACAGTGCTGATAAATGAACTGCCCTGTAGAGCACAGAGTGCTCCCCTACGCTGTCAGCACTTACGTGATGGGAACTTGCTGATGTTGTTGGCGACACGTATAAGCATACGTGCTCCCTTCATGTGATCACCACGTTTCACGTGAATCTGGAACATAACAAACATAGCAAATTTACTGCAGCCATTAGAGAGTAATTCCTGCAGCTTGGTCTTGGCATTCATCCTGCTGAGAGCTGCACATCCACAGCTCTTCCATGCAACTGAGGCTGCACTAGAGACTCCATAGTGGCTCTTTCCCAGAACAGTCTCTCTGGCCTTCAGCCTGCTACTTGCAGCCTATTGCCTCTCTGCTGGTAGAGAGGGAGGCCAGAAGCTGGCTGTAGGCTGAACGGATATCCTGATGGGCATCCATGGGTTAACTACTAAAAATCATTTGAGTCCCCTGCTTAATTTAATTTACAAAAAAGCAGTGATCTACTTATGGATAATAACAACAACAATAATAGCAAATAGTTGTAGCATAGTATTTTAAAGTATGAATGCAAAAGAAACAAAGGAAGCCATGTGTAATTTTGAATTATTCAGTATTTAAAAAAAGAATATGCTAATCAAAGAGGCAGAAACAACCATACTGTAATCTCCTGAAGCTCGCAGTTAGCACACATTTGGATTCTGTGATACAATCTATATGACAATATGTATACAGAGCATACGTATATGTAGATGCTCTATATGGATATGGAGCATCCACATGTACAGGTCAATAAATCAGAGAATGTGCAACTTATGCATAAATTCAATTTCTCAATTCCTTACCTTTACTAAAATATAGCTGTGTAGAATCATAAGGTTTGTAGCCATCTCAGAAGAAATTTTAATCTTCTGGGTCTTTAACTCTGAATACATACTGAAAAGAACATCATGTGCATTTCGGTAGTTTCCTTAAGGAAAAAACAACAATGAACAGTAAATGTAATATTTCATAACAATTTCTTTACTTCTGACATAAAGGGAAGCTGAACAGGAAGTCATGTTGATTCTTAGAGTAAAACCATTGCATGGCAATTTCTTTGGAAAGCCACAGGCAGCTGCTTTTCACAGTATCCTAAACAATATCAGCCAGAGAGTCAGGGTAAAAAAAAATTCTCTTGGAGAAGTAATCTAAACAGGAGCAAAATACTTATGTAGATGACAGTTGAATATAATGAACTTTAAAAGTGGAAGATGCTACCAGTACATTGTTTCCACATTAAAGGGGAGAAAAGGTATTTTTAGAGCATTTACAGATATTATTTCTTTTTGTTCTTCAATGACAGATATTCAAAAGCTATTGTTTAAATGTTAGTTTAACATAATTTAACATGATCATTTGCTTTGGCAACTCCCTGCAACCAAAACAAACCAACCCCAAACCTGTTGAGAGATGATTAAAGTTGGAATTCAACAGGTTATACTGCTTCAAAGTTATTGTCAAGGATCGTTCAGAAACCACAGGATTCCATTAAATTATCGACAAAGCTGAAAACAACTAGTGTTTTGTATGGTTAGACTATTCTTAATTGTTTGTTCTTACTTTGTTTTGGGGGCTGCTTGGTTGGTTGGTCAATTGTTTGGGGATTTTTTTAATTATTAGAGTCTGAGGAAGACATACTCTTTGCAGCTGAAGGCATTTAAAGGAAATTTCAGATTCAGTTATTTCAGTAAACTTTTTTCCTCGTCTCCCTATGTTTCTTTATCAGCAAATGTTTTTACTCAAGAGCAACTTGAATCAAATAGAACAATTGAAATAAACTGTGGAATTTCTGTGAGGCACCTAAATATCACTCCAGAATTAGTTGCTGGGAAACAACATTATTTTTTCATGCCGTGCTAATTGCTCTCAGAATATTATGACCAATCCTAAAATGATGTAATTTCACAGATTTCACAGAATATTCTGAGTTGGAAGGGACCCACAAGGATCAAGTCCAACTCTTAAGTAAATGGCCCAAATGGGAGTCAAATCCACAACCCTGGTGTTATTAGCACCATGCTCTAACCAACTGAGCTAATCCCATAAAACCAAGGAAAATTGCACATGAAATGGCATATCCAAACTAAAATACCAAACAATATGACTTCAATATTATTACTACGTAGATTTTTAAGGAAAGAACAAACTATATTGGGTGCAAACTTCAGAATCAAATTCACTGAAATCTGCTGAAGAGGGGGACAATCTAAAATTGTGCCTCATCAGAAGAAACAGTTACTGCAAGATTGGTGATTTTAATGAGACAAATATTGTGCTTCTTTAATTACACAGTTGCAGAACACATCTGCACTATTAGGGAATAAGTGTGCCTTTTAGATACAAGTTTTCAGATTCAGAGAAGCTAGTAAATATTTAAACCCTTGAGCTGCTTCATTTCCTGCTTCTGTAATTAGCACAAATGCATTATTCACTACTATGATGGATTGGGAGATTTGCTTGCCAAGGATTTCAGAGAGGTTTTTCCACTCCTTACCCCAATGCTGAGGAGCAGCCCATAAATGTTAATTTGCCTGGGCTGTTCCCAAGGCTGCTACTTTTCCTTTATAGATTTTTTTTTACATATTTGAAATGAAAAGCAAGCAGTGTTATGCTAGGGTTGTTGCTGGGCTACAGAGAAGAGTGAATAATGGAGATGACAGCTGTTTTGCTTTAGCCCTATCTCTTATTATTTTTCTCTATTTCTAACTTCAGCTACCCATTACAGGGGAAAACAAGGCTTAAGTAAGCACATGTCTGGTCCTTCAACTGAAATCTTCTCCTGTGCACAGATTCCAGTGAAAAAAGTCATGTGCAGAGACTAAAGGATCAGTACCCAAGTCAGAAAATGCATGTAGAAATTGCAATTCTATGACCTCGGATATACAGAAAATTAAAGTCACAAGCTGTCTTAATCACTACACTTACTTGAACATAATAAAGAATACAGATATTTTCCACAAATTTCTTTTCCCCCCCCAGTATATACAGGTATGAGTCCCAATGTTTTCACAAAGGCTACTTTCAATTAAAAATTAAATTTGAATATAATTCGAAGCACCAATACATTCTTCTCCATAATCCCACGTAAATAACAGTACTCTAGGCAGGGTATCTGAGGAAGCAGCATCAGAGATGCTGTCACATCAGGGAAAACAGACTTACCTGAACACTGCTCCTCCCTGGCAATTATTATAGCAGTTCTTCCAGCTTCTCGGTACTGCTTCAGTGCCATATATAAGCGGAACAGGTACTTGGCATCCTTAATGAAATCATACAAAAGCATATTAACACAGCAAGTACTGCTGTACTCCCTTTCTTTACTTGCTCATCCCACCATTCTCTAAAGAAAGAAGATGAGTTGGCTTGTTTCATGTATCAACATGGTTCAGCTTTGCCACATCCACCTGCAAGGCTTGGCTGTCAGTACACTCACAAACACCCACGCTGAGGACCCTCAGGGGGTCCTGGCAGGTCACTGCCAAGCCCTGTCCATATGGATGCAGAAAGCCACAGACCCCCAGGCATATGGAGAGTATTAGAGGTGGAAAGCCAACAGCTTCAGATGTATGGGCAGTTATGGTGCCAGAAAAGAATCAAAGGACTCCTTTTAGAAACAGAAATCTTACTAGAAATGTTTGAAGCGCTTTATGGATCTAGATGCAAACACTGTTAGTGTGGATAAGGATGACAAAGTCTAGCCATTAAAGAGTGTATTGCTCTGGGACCAGATAGTAAATATCCAAGACAGCTAAAAAAATGAAAATCGGGGAAGAATCAGCTAACAAAAAGCATAAAATTTATAATTTGCTATACCATATATTTTGATGGATTATGTGACTCCAGAATGGCAAGTGGAGCAAAGGGTTTGCCCAAAAACTGGCAATCCAACAGCAGGCAAATCAGTGAAATAATTTAAAAACAAAACTAAAAAAACAAGGTGGCAGTATTGTAGAAAACAAACATGAGTTCTCTTTTTGTAAAGTGTACTCAAATTTCTAGTTAATAAAAAAAATTAACCAGAGAAAGGAGAATTGGGTCTTTGATAAGGATTTTTAGAAAATCCTCAAAAGAGGTAATTCATAAAAATGCTGCTAAAATACAAAATAAAATTACCTTGCTTATGTTGAAAAGGAATTACCAAGTGAAAAAAAAACTGGGCTAGTGTCACTATTTTATATCTTTAGCAGTGATTTCTAAAATGGGATCAAGTAAAAAAGTCTGTACATGATAATCTTTTAACTAGTAAATCAGGATTAACTTAAACTGAAACATTGCATATAGTGGTATGTTTCCGACTTGAATGTACAAATTACAAAAAAAGACACTGGTAGCTTTACAGACAGTTTAGCAAAAAAAATCCAAACCAACTAATTCTGTATATTAATAGTAAATCCAAACATTTACAATGTGTATTCTATGTTAAAATGGTATAAAAAATTATATAAAAAGAATTGTATTAATCAATGTGGTGCTGTTCTCTGGAATACTGTGTGGGTTTTGTATGTAAGTCTCAGACAGAGCAAAAAAAGCAGAACTTCAAAGAAACAGAAATATGAAAGATATAAAGACATTTCCTTGTAGAGAGGATGAATGCAAAGATTAACTTGCTGCTTGAGAAGCAAAGAAAAAAATGACAAAAAAAATCACAGAAATAAAAGCAAGAGAGAAAGACTGGCATACAGAGAGAAAAAAGGAAAGATAAATTCTTCTTTTTATCTCGCAATATAAGGAAAATCATTAAGTAACCAAAAGTAAAATGATGGAGCAGAATTTTAAGTAACACATGATCAAACATCTTAAGAACTGTAATGTAACAATAATGAAATAGTTATCTGGATAATAATGTAACCACAACTACTTACATTAGCAGATATCCACTGTAAACTGCCTTAAAAAGGAAAATTGCTATTCCCTGAGTGGGGTAAACCAAAAATTATTTATGATGTAATTCTTCTCAACTTCTGACACCACCTAATGACCACAGATGGCCATTCCACTGATGATAGCAGGAGACTGCACTACTTCCCCATCCAGGCTGCTTCTGCTTTTTCTCCTGATCCAGCAGGAGAGGATTCTGTCCCAGCATCGACAGACAGCCTTACATGGTATTTGCCATGTCCCTAATTATATTTTACTTAAATAATATATTTAAATTACTTACATGGCAGCCATATGTAGGAAAAAAAATAAAAGGTATTTATGGAAAATTAGTCTCATGTTTTAGTTTTATATTCTTACCTCTGAAATCAGTAAGTTTAAAAGCAAAAAAATGCAGGAAAGAATTTTCTACTGACATTTCCTAAGGTCTTTAGAAAAAATTATTATTGTAATCTAACTGATCTTAATATTGGATAGCCATGATTTTAATTTAATTTTCCTTTTTAGAACACGTACTCAGAAAATATGCACGAAGAAAACAGCAGAACCTTGCTAGTTAACACTCTCTGAAAGAAGACAGATGACAAATTATGAATCTTCACATGTTAAAGTCAATTGCAATAGCTGACAAAGTAACATATCTGAGAAATAGTTTGTAATTAGTCAGATAATAATGTATCAAATTGTGGTGAGCATAATAATATTGATTATTCTCAATATATAATTAAAATGCCATATAACTTTGGCCATGGAATGTTTAAAGCAATTAGTCTGCTGTGAGTGATGATCTGGTTTGAAGATCAGTGCTTGAAATGATTAGCAAGTTTCTGCTGCATGGCTACTTGTAAGTTCACTCTTTCAGCTTTACAAAAATGCTACCACATAGAAGCTGCTATTGCCTAAAAACAACTCCACTTGCTTGATAAGTTCAAAACCAGTCCCCATAGCATAATAAAGATGAATTGTTTTTAAAGTAATTTTTAAAACAAATACGTATGATTTGATAAAGTAAGATTTTGTTACTCACTGAGAGAGACTATGGTAGATTGGATTAAAGCATTCAAAAGAACAAGAGAGAGCTTATAAACATGGACAAGAAAGCTCTGCATAGAAGTTCAAAACAATGCTAAATATGGCATTTATGGCATTCACAAAATTCCCATGTGTTTTCTAAAATCTTTAGAATCTCTTCATTATGGAGATTATACTGTAGCTCACTTCCCTTACCCAATCCCACATACTTCTCTGGATAGGCTGCTGTTTTGGGAAGAGACTGGATGCTACAGTTTCTGTCCACCCAACTTCCAGTATAAATATGAAATTAGTCTTGCTTACACTGATACTGCATAGATTTTTCATCCAATGTCTCTTGACAGCTTAATTCTCTTTGGGCTCTTGCAGTTGAATTCTATCTACTTTACTATGTTTTGCTTCTCTGATGATTTCTTTTAATGTTTATATTTCCAATTACAGGTAAAAATAGGAGGTAAATAATAAAGAGCTAGAGGTTTGTTTTGGTTTTGTTTTATTTTATTTTATAAATAATGCAAAGTTTCCTTGGCGATCAACTGCCCAGTGTCTCTAAAAGTCTAAAATATCAAACCCTTGATCTCTAGGCACCATACAGAGAGAAGGGAGAATTTCCAGTTTCCTAACAGAATCACAAACCAGATGCAGATGAAACTGACTCTATAAATAATCAATTCAAACTTTAAACTAAATACTTCTACATCATAAGAAGTCCAAAAAGGAAGACTATTTTGGAGTTTTGGAGTTGCTTTTGGCTGAGTTTGTAAAATCATGGTCATTAATCACTTCGGAAATCAACAGGAAGCTGCTAATTTTGAAAATCTGTCCAACATCGTTTTATGCCTTATACTGATGTGTGAACACAGGAACTAATGCAGCCTGGCCAACTTCAGGTTTTTGACCTTCATCTCTTATTTAGTAACTTATTTTCTTCCACTGCAACAGTTCGACCAATTCTCATACCGCAGGAAGAGATCAGTGCTGTAGCTGGTCTCCAGACACACACATGCTGACTGTCCATCTGGGAAAGGCAACAGCCAGCTGGCACCAGCATGAACAAACACCTAAGTTTTGTCTCCTACCCTCAGCAGGAGCATTAATTTGGACTGCCTCTGTCCAACTACCTGTTTTCATAAAGATGACTGAAGAAAGCTTATTATATCTAAGATAGTTACTTCCTTTCTGTATTTCTGAAACTGAAGTTACTGGGTGAAAGACTCGCAAAGTGATCATCCGAGTCTTGCTCCTTAATGAAACCAAGCTAAAGCACAATCTGTGCCTACCAAAAATTTTGGGACAAGGTAAGGTCAAAATACCTTGTAGCATAGCAATGTGACACAACAGCACTGTTAAAATACAATACCTGGGGCATGCCATCACTCTCTCCCATAAGATAGTCAATCAGCTGATTTGTTAAGGCGTCATCTTTTGCCCGTCCTACCTGTTAAATAAAGACAGAAGAAATCATGATATGAAAGAAGGAAAAATAACTTACTCATAAGGAGGCTTTCCATAGAACACTGAAACTAGGTAGATTTAGAACATGATTTTTTTATTTCTCTGTGTTCAAACCAGATGATTTGTTGGTTCATCAGTTTTAACATGCAGTGGTTCATATTTATTTTATAATGTGTTATGTTGGGATTTTTCAATATGTTTAGATATCATCTTTACTGATACAGTTTTCCTTCTATTTGCATTCTGTCTACTGATGCTAGGAAAATGCCACAATACTGAAGGTAAACTTCTTGAAGAGATGAAGAATTTTTTGTTTTATCAAAATTGCTTACTGTTTCAATTGCCATTTCTATAGCCAAGTTATCTTCAGTGCTTGGACTTTTCATAAAGTGTCTTAATGCCTAAAATGATACAGAAGAAAAGTTAAAACTGAGACACAGAAAATTAGCTTTTTCCTAATTTTTATCTCTTCATTTTGACAGACAAGTAGCAAACTAAATACTTATCTTGGCTACAAAGGTAGCAGCTGCTCTTACAGATACTCCTGCAAGAAACAACTGAGTCTTTGCCAAATCTTGCTGTACACCTTCACCAACTGTGAAAGATGTCCACAGCAATATGGTGAGAAGAAATTAAAGATTAATGTGCACTGGACCCCTCTACACCACAGTTGAAGGAGTTGTCACCTACAATGGCTGTAATTTGCAAAAATCAATCATATTTTTTTTGGTATGTATTCAATATGCAAAAGCCAAATGTTTAATAAGCATCAGTTCACTGATTTGTAACTGATTAAAAAGACGTATGTCAATCAACATACTTTAATTAACATATTTTCTTTAAAAAAAAGCGCTTTTAGTTAGGGTATGCTAAAGTATTAAATGAATTAATTACTTGGCAACCAAGTCTCTGCTAGTCCAGGCAATAAAATGCAAATAAATTCTACTGCTATGGATGAGATATGCTGACAATAGTATTTCACTGATCTACCTGGAGCTTCTACTGCTATGAAAAGGTTATGTGCATGGCAGTGTATAATTCACAGAATACAATCTAGATAATTGTAAATATAAATAGTTTGCTTATGGGTTTTACACTTTAAAAAATTTCAGTATGTCATCAGTTAAGGCATTTAAAATTTACTATGAACTTCCCTCTGATTTTGAAGTATTGTATCTTGAACAGTTTCTATGAACATTTAACTTCCACTGTTTTATTCTTGAAGTACTGACCCGTCCATATTGACCACACAGCAAGAAAAATTTTCCCGCCTGAAAATGTTTCTTTTCTGCTTCAAAATACAGTGCAATGCTCTGATAATCTTCATTGCTAGTACTTTCAGAACCTGCAACAGAGAGATCACAGTGATAGCAGGGTATTCTTATTAAGTAAGATAAAGGCCCTAGTAAAGGAACAAACTCCTATTCTCCTTTTTTTTCCTACTGAGATTCAAAGAAAACCAAAGCCAGACAGACTCGAACTACGTCCTGTGCATTTCTTCCTATTTAATAAGACTAAACGTCAGACATTAGGAGCTAATAATGCAGAGAAATAACTGTTTTCCCAGGTTTTACATCATAATGGGATTTCTGTTTTTCTTAGAATGATTTGGGTTGAAAGAGATCTTAAGGATCATCTATTTCGACCCCCCTGCAATGGGCAGGGACACTTTCCTCTAGACCAGGTTGCTCAGAGCCCCATCCAACCCGGTCTTGAACACTTCCAGGGATGGGGCAACCACAGCCTCTCTGGGCAGTCTGTTCCAGTGCCTCAACACCCTCAAAGTAAAGAAATTTTTCCTAATATCTAATCTAAACATATTCTTTTTCAGTTTAAAACCATACCCCCTTGTCCTGTCACTACATGCTGTAGTAAAAAGTTATAATAAAATGACATAATAAAATGGCATAACTGTGATCTAATAATGAATTTTTCCATCATGCCTTGGCAACAATAAAACAGAGCAAGTGAGTATGAGATTATCACCTGAATTACTTTCACAGTTTAAGAATAGGGAAGAATACTTGTATTGCACAAAGCAAGACTTTTAGGACCAATGTAACCATATCTTTGCAGGGAATACTACTACCTGAGTCTTCTAACCAAGACTCCACTATATTGTACACATATAAAACAAAGACAGCCACTACCCCAAAGTTAGTTTTAAACCCTTTTTCCACCCACTTAGGTTACAACTTGAGACATCCTATTTTGGACAGGAGAGAAAGAAGAAAGCATAAGAACAGCAGAACAATAGTGGCCACCTTGACAAGCAGCTGCCAAGCTAGCTGCTGCCAAGTTTTTATAACCTTCTTAACAAGAATTCATTTTGTAAAGGAAGAGATTAATTGAAAATATGAGATAATTTGGTAGATACATATGTGGAACTGTTTCCACAAAGAATGGTGCTTGACATAGATGAAAACCATAAAATTTAGTGCAAATTGACAAGCTGGACACTGACTGACTTGATGGCCTGAGATAAAAGTCAGCTTCTCAGTAAGGTCTCATTTTGCCTCTCACTGAGACAAGAGAAGGCCATGAAGGGTCTTAAAGGGAAAAAACAGAAAGAAAAGTGACCTATACAAGTAGGAAAAGAGCTGGAACCACAAGAAAAGGGAAAGTGGACAAAAATCAAGAACTGCACCCGTAAAATGCCCAGTTCTGTATTGAGGTCAAAGAAAGCGATTCCTGGATGGACACAAGAAAATAGTCAAGACAAATGTTTTATGTCTATGAATTAACAAAAACAGGTTGTAGCACAGGCAAGATTTGAACACAACCCAGACTGAAGACCAAGGGAGGTACCTAAGTTGAAAGCAAATTCTGGTTTCTAAGACTGAAGTACACAGGTTGTCAAATCTGGCTNAGTCAAGACAAATGTTTTATGTCTCTGAATTAACAAAAAAGGTTGTAGCACAGGCAAGATTTTGTTGTCAAATCTTGCCGCGATGAAGGCTGGGAAACAAAACTTCACATCCCTTGACTTATGATTTCTAATTGTTTCAAATCAATTAAAAGAACAGCAAAACATAATGCAAGCAAAATATGAACCCAGAACACTCACTGATGATATCAGCATAAATCTCCATTTTGTTGTGTTGTTGAGCTAATGTGAAAGCTTCATTATTACACTTGGACATGACCAGGAACTGGATGGCAGAACCATAGTCACCAAGCTGCAGAAAGAATCTAATCAGAATAACAAATTAACACCTTAGTACTAATTAGCATAATGAATACACCAAATGTTTTAGGAATACAGTATATTTTGTGGCATTCAAATATGATACATTTCTAATTAATTTTGTATCTTGATTTTTTATTAGATTGTTTAGACCTTAATTGTTTTAACTAAGTTACTAAAACTACTTTAGTATAAATAATACCGTATGGCAATTTTTATTATTGTTTAAACTTATGGCTTCAGGTTAATATAATTTTAATCAGAAAGTTAAGGAAAAAAAAATCAGTACCTGTTTAGCTGTCCAGATCTTAGAGAACTCAAATCAATACACTGAAATATATAGTCTGGACAAGTACCAATAACCAGAGTCTAACATGTTAGCAAGCCTCACAAACTTGCCATAGGTATGGTCTCTTTCATCTTTTTTTTTTTTAACCCACATAATATGATTGTTACCTGGCCACCATCTTTGCTCCTTCAAGAGACTGTGTTTCCCTCACTATATTAACAGCCTTTTCAGGATTATTAAGGTGATCCAAATATAGTCGAATTACACTATCCCATTGTTTTGCATGTTCATAAGCTACCACAGCTTCCTTGTACCTGCAAAATAATGGTTCCATATCAGTCTTTTTCACTTTTAAATAACTCTTTATAACACAGTGTGAAAGAAGCATACAGTATTTTATTTCTGCAAGATTACTCTGTGACACCTTGCTTTCAGTTTACATGTAATAGCCTTGTTCTGCATTTACAATTCCTTTTTTGGTCTCTATTTCATCTTCCCTGGGGAGAACAAAAAGCAGAGGCAACAGAAAAATATCCACAGCACTATTTTTGACCTACTCTGCCAACATCCCTTTTGGTATATATTAAAAGCACTTCATCTGTTCCATCAGCAAACAACATCTGTTCCATATGAAATCACTTGGGAGTGAGAGAACAATAAAAACCAAACATAACTAGTTCTACAATTTTAAAAATAAAGCCTCTTTTCTGTTCTGTAGACAAGATCAAAAAATTTCTCATTCTCCTACTACTCAATTGACAGAAACAGTATTTTCTAGTCTCATCAATGCAAACATTTAGCTGTGGTGCTGTTTCATGTTATAAAGTATCATTATATTGAAACACACTTACTTACAGGTAAGGACTAGTAGAAATTACATTTTTGATTAAATATAACCTATTTGGGGCCTTCACTTCAGCTAATAACGTCACATTATTCAATATATTGCAAGTGCAGCCATTAAGATGTAACATTAATTTGGTTCTAGAATGAAAAAATTTCTTTCATGATTATTCTCCCTTTGAGTGACCTTTAAAAATCACAGGTAGGGAGTCATTAGAAACCCACCGAACCTGAACATTCCGGTAAGTGGAATACTGCACAGGGTGCCGTACTTTAAAACCTTCAATGGTTTTTGTTAAAAATATATTAATGCTTTGACAGAGAAACAACCAATTAGAAACACACCTTTGATACTGTTATGTTTCAAGTCTTCATACAACAACCTAAGTTTACATATTTTAGAATCCATTTTCACAAGGCTATTCTACGCAGAATTTTCAGTCCGTGTTTGACTATATTTTACAAAAAGACTAATGTATAATAATAATAACAACAACCATAAATCAACATGTTTTATATTAAAAAAGAGCATTCAAAAATACCTGCCATCTGCTTCTTTGGCCTTTGCATATTGTAGGTGAATCTTTGGAGATGAAACGTGAGGAAGAAGTTCACCAACCTTTGCCCTAGATAGATAATAGTTATTTAATAAATATATTCGGGGTTAAATTCTGTTCAGTAAAACTGTCACATTTATATCAACACTGAAACAAAAGCTAAAAAAGTATTGAACACAATGCACGCAAAGCTTTGAAATTTCAAAATTCAAAAACTTTGATATTTTCAAACTGCTGCGCTTTATAGATGTAAGAACTGGAAATTAATTTTAATTTTTCAAATAAATGAATGTAATATTCCAACATAATCTTTAGAGAACTCATATGAAAGAGAAAGGGTTTTCCTGAACTCTGGTCCAATCAGTTCTTAATATCAGGAGTCCATAAAATGTAGTTAGTCAAGAATTAGGCCCTTAAATCTCTCAGCAAATTGTACTTTTGCACTGGAGCCTTCGCAATAATCAAATTACCGTAAAAAAATTTTAAAAGGTATTGAACAGAATGCCAGCAATTTTGGCTATTCATGATACTGACTCCACTTGAATAATTTCCAACTGTGTGAATACTCAGCCTCAGCTATGTATTTTATAAAACCAAAGAAACTTTACGAAGCAACAATAACTACATAAATAAAATTACCAAATTCAGTGTGCATATGCACACATCCAAAAAGGACTCAAAACCGCAGGTAACTTTAAACATAACACACAGAAAAAGGAAAAAAATATTATCTCCAATTTACAGTATACTTAAAACAACATAAGCTTGTGAGAGAATCTGTAAGCTTGGAAGGGGGACAATAAAAACAATGAAACATAATTAACAAGGCATTTGTGGCACTCCGAGAAACACTCCTTTCCAAAAAGTACCACAACAAGTCCTTTGAAATATAACATTTCCCTGAAACCTATACTTACCAGTTTTTACACCGGATATATACTGATGCTGCCTTGTCATAATATTGTCCCTTTTCATACAGCTGAGCAGCTTCTGAAAATTGCTACAATATTGGAAATAATTAAAAAAAAAAAATTCTCAATTAAGATTATAAATAACTAGCTTAGTGAATTCAGATATTCACTTTTAACTATAGTAACTCAAATTTTCATTACCTTCATATTCTCCAGGATAGCTCCACAGTCTCTTTTTAGTGACCTGCTGGGATGTTTAATAGCCTGGTTTACCCCTCGACGGATGTCTCCCACTCGAATGGACATTTGAGCCACTCCAGCAAGGCAAGCTTCATCATGTTCCTGGTACTGGCAATCAAATGAAAAGCAGTAACTATAGATAATACATTAGAAATACCAGGTCACAAAAGCCACAGTAACCAAGCATTGAAACAAACTAACAAAATGTAACAAGAACTTAATAAAAATCAAATTTGTCTCAAAATTCTTGCCTAGCTGCAGCTCTCACTTACTTAGAAGACTTAAGCTTAGTTTTCATCTTAAGCTTTTTCTTTAATTTTCACATTGTGCTTATAAGATCTGTATGGACCAAGCACACACGAGAAGATTGTTTTACAGATAGCTCAGTGCTACTCTCCTCTTTCCTCCAAAACCAAGAGTAGCAAAAAAGAGAAACTACAAGCAGGTGGTAAGGCCACTGATGTTTCATAAAGCCAAATGGCTTGAATCCAGAGATGATTAATATTTTCCCTGTTCCCTATTATAATTTAAGCTGCTTCACAATAGACATTTTGTAAATATGAAGGGAAATAATGCCAGAATAAGGTAGGATCTATTGAATATGATGTTTATTTTCTACCTGTCTTTATACAGGTAACCATCCAGTAAAGGACAGAAGGAATAATTAGGACTTTTGATATAATAAGGAAAATCCCATTAATATTTTCTATGACATTTGTACATTATTATGAAATTGTTCAAATTATAAAAACCTAAGTTTAGTTATGCCATGTTAACACAATGGTAAAACCACTGTATACCTAGAGAAAGCATCTTCCTGTATATTAAAAATAAGAGTACAGACTACTATCCTTAAAGCAATAGGCATAAAGATTTAGAGCTGAATTTAAAAAAACTGGAATCAAAATGAATCTGAGATATGACAATTTAATGTGTATTATGACAGTACAATGCTCTAATTACCTTATTGTTTCCAGTGATCCCCTTCTCATAATGTGCCAGAGCATTAATGTAATCACCCCTAAAAGAAAACTGAAAGTTATACAGAAGAATATTTTTAACAGGAAGAGATGGTTACCTTCCTTCTACACGGATTATGCATATCTGCCTTGCTTTAGACATTATGACTGCACAGAAGGATGTGAAGTATGTGAGATGTGGACAGTTACACAGCATGTGACAGCACTTCCTATGGACTTCATCAAGCTCAAAGTCAAAGAAGCATTCCATCTCTCAATTCCACTGTACTGAGACCAATAAATCTCTGAAAGACAGGCAAAGAATCTATCTGCACAACACACCTTAATAGTCTCATTTCTACTTCCACATTTTTCTGGAAGAAAAATGAAACTAACCTATTAAATTATTTAGAAATCTTGCAACATAAAAACAAAGGCGATTTTTTTCCTGGAGTATATTCAGAACTCAAGTTACAGATGGTTGCATTGCCTCCATTCCCTCCTTTCTGTGACCAAGTGTCCTCTCTCAGTGCCAGGGGCACTGCCAGAGGGAACAAGTTGTCTGAAAACTATTAATAGGTAAGACTTTTTCCTCCTGGTTTAGACATTAAACAGACCAGGTTTTATCTGGGAAGACTTAACTATAAAATATACTTTAAAATCATGGCAATGGTTAATACCTTCTCTCTTTCAGGGACTGGCAACCTTGAAATCTGGCACACATCTACCAGAAAGATTTTTAAAATGAAGGCTAATGGGTATTTAAGAAAAGACAGGCAAAAGGCAAGGCTTTCATCTAAGGTAAGAAGTGCTAAATGATTTGGACTTTTCTCTGTTTTCCAAGCACTTGCCTGCAATGAAGTATTTATTAAGTAGATTATATTATATAGTGGACCTACCAGTTCAAAGAACCCAGATATACTGAAATTAATGAAAAGTAACTTATTTGCTAACATATGTCTCTAGCACAAACTATTCCTTGAAAAACTCCTCCTCATACTATAGCTGCAAGACCTCACAGAATCCTCTCTCAGCAATGCAGTTTACTGAAGCATCTCAATTCTCTGTTCTTCTATTGAACATCGGTTAATATTCTTATACTGCAACTTTACAGCAGAACTTACATGAATTCAAGCTGCATTGCATATTCCTTTGATATGAAAGGGATTTGGTCTGGGGCCAAACGCTTAGCCAGCTGAAGTGCACTGTCCCAGTGCTGCAAGTCTTTTCGCATCTATTAACAAAGAACAGTAACATTTTCTGATGCAGCAAATTTGGAATCCTATTATGAACTTTAAATTATTCTAAATACAAATATTGAGTTAATATTCAAGAAAGATTAAGACAATTTGAGAGACATTCATCCTAAAAGAATGTCTGTTAGGACGATGGCCTACAGGAAACTACAGGTCTGTCAGTCTCACTTCAGTGTCTGGTAAAATTATGGAAAAGATTATTCTGGAAGTTATTTAAAACACCAGAAAGACAACACAGTCATTGGTCACAACCAGCACGGCTTCATGAGGGGAACATCCTGCTTGACAAACCTTGTGTCCTTTTATGACAAAGTAACCCAACTAATTTATTAAGGGAAGCCAGTTGATATGATCTTTCTGGATTTCAGTAAAGCTTTGAACACCATCTCTCACAGGATCCTTCTGGACCAAATGTCCAGCACACAGTTGGATAAACACATCATGTGGTTGGTGAGCAGTTGGCTCACAGGTGGACCACAGAGGGTGATAGTGACTGGGGTAACATCAGACTGGTGACCTGTCACTAGTGGGGTTCCACAGATCTCCATCTTAGGCCCTGTGATTCTCAACAACTTCATAATGTTGAGGGATGCGGGACCCGAAGATATAATAAGTAAGTTTACCAATGACACCAAACTGGGAGGACCTGTTGACTCCCTGCATGGTAGGGAGGCCCTGCAGAGAGATCTTGACAAGTTAGAGGGCTGGGCAATTGCCAACTGTAAGAAGTTTAACAAGGGCAAGTGTTGGATTCTGCACCTGGGATGGGGCAACCCTGGTTATATTTACAAACTGGGGAATGAGATGCTGGAGAGCAGTGCCTTGAAAAGGGACCTGGGGGTCATGGTTAATGGCAAGCTGAATATGATTCAGCAGGGTCCTGGCAGCCAGGAGGGCCAACCATGTCCTGGGGAGCATCAGGTAAAGTGTCACCAGCTGGTCGAGGGAGGGGATTGTCCAGCTCTGCTCTGCACTGGGGTGGCCTCACCTTGAATATTGTGTGCAATTTTGGGCACTGCAATATAAGAAAGGTATTCAGCTCTTGGAGAGTGTCCAAAGGAAGGCAACAAAGGTGGTGAAGGGCCTTGAGAAGAAGCCCTATGAGGAGTGGCTGAGGTTACTTGGTCTGTTCAGCCCGGAGAAGAGGAGACTGAGGGGAGACCTCACTGCAGTCACAACTTCCTTGTGAGGGGAAGAGGAGGGGCAAGCACTGATCTATTCTCTCTGGTGACCAGTGACAGGACCCAAGGGAATGGCCTGAAGTTGTGTCAGGGGAGGTTTAAGTTGGATATTAGAAAAAGGTTCTTCACCCAGAGGGTGGTTGGGCACTGGAACAGGCACCTCAGGCAAGTGGTCACAGCACCAAGCCTGACAGAGTTCAAGAAGCGTTTTCATGATACTCTCAGGCACATGGTGTGATTCATGGGGATGGTCCTGTGCAGGGCTAAGGGTTGGACTTGATGATCCTTGTGAGTCCCTTCCAACTCGGGATATTCTATAATTCCAGTCACACAATGGCAAGAACAAAACCATAAAAGGACAAAATTATCAAAAGGTTATATTCCAACATTAATCTGGAAATGAAAAGAGCAGAAAACATACACATCTTAAACGAATACCTCAAGAGCAGCAATAGGACAGGAGGATGCCAGATACAAATCCTGAGCCAGATTAAAATCACTAGTAAACATTGCAAGATGTCCTGCTAAAAGATTGTGGTCTTCCATTCCCTGTAGAAAGACATAATATTTGCAGAATTAGTCCAAAAGAAAATAAATATTGTATAAGTAACATAATCTAGGAAACATGGTAAAACCAATATCCTTACATTTTACAACCATGTGTATTGGATTCTACAAACCAGAAAAAGCCCTCATTTTCTTATTGTAGCTCAGAGTCACTAAGGTAACACTGTCTAAAATCAGCAATTTGCAGAAGTATAATTTTAAGGTACTACTTCACTTTTAGATGTATAATTGTAATGTGGTTTTGGTTTGGATTTTTTTAAAATAACAACAGTCTGCAACATTTTCTCAAAAATTACAAAAGGAAATCAGAACCCCTGACTTCCTGAGACATGAATATATTCTGCTGCTCTCAAACAAATGCAGAAAGAAATGTTGTGCATTCCAGTAGAGACTGCAACCACTTCAAGAGAAAACCAAGCAAGGGGCATGTAGTTTGGACACTTTATCCTTTCTATTCCTTGAAAACAACTCACCTTCTATTTGAAAAAAAATAACCTCTCCCCAAAAATTAAGAATCCAGCAATTCTTAAAGAAGGAATAAACCACTGTATTTCCTATTTAAAAGAGACTTTACATTTTACCTTTATTTGCTCTAGTGACATCACCATCCCAGCATTACCAGATGTCCGATAAACACGTATTGCAAAATCCACCTCCATATGATGTAAGCAAGTTTTGGCCAGCTCATTCCAACAAGATTGGTCATTCAGAAGTCTGCACAGCTCCCATGCTTCAGAAAACCTATAGAAGGTTAAAGGCATTCAGATCTATTTTAATTTTAGGTATTACTCATACCTAAAACTCCCTCTCAACATTTTTTTCCCTTATGTTAGAGAAAAAATAAACATTTACTTCTAAGCCATGGAGAGAGAAAGATGTATCAGGAAGGAAGGAAAAATATATACATGTATACCTTACAATTCTACTCCTGTTTCTACCACACTTTTTCAGGAAACCACATGCTTTTCCTACTCTGGCATTCTTTCCATTATACTGATTTTGCACTGCTTCATTACAGTGGGAGTATGCAAGAAGCACCTTCAGCCAGTTTTGGAAGAGCCACCACCACATAACCTCAAATCAGTCTTGAAAAAAAATCGCTTTATCTTTTACATTGGAAAAACAAATAAAACACCACTGGGTCACTTATTTTGCTTGGTCACCCTGGACAGCTACGTGGACTCACAGATCAATCTATCAATGTTCAGCAGAACATTTTTAAATCACCAGGATACTCTGTATTGAGCTTAAGAACAGAGAAAACAATTTACAGAATATAATTAAAATGTAAATGTACCTTTTCAGCATCAGAGTCTGAGTAAGCATTTGTCTCAGCTTATTAGGTCCAAAGTCTTTCAAATTGCCAAGGAAACAGTGAGTACTTAGATAGATATTGTTTGTTTTCCCACTCTGAGTCTGACAAGTTATTTCTCCATTATACAACAACAAAGGTTTATGGGAATAGGGAACTTCTGTGCCACCTGCCAAAATAATCTTTGATCCTAGATTCAAAGATCAGGAAGAAAAGACGACATCATATGAAAATCCCAACATGGTAGAAAGTGTAGCAAGCAGTCACAGCTGTAAACCGTGTATATTTGCAGGGCATTAATTCAAAGTCTCTAATTCTGGCAGTCACCAGTGACTGTACAGTGCATATTTTTCGGTAAAGTAAATATACAGGACTTAAATCTTCTAAACCAGTAAGGTCCTTTTCCAAATGTTTGTAGGTAAATTTCTTAACGTTTCTCTGTCACAAACAGAGAAATTGCTATGATTACAATTTTGGTCAACACTGTAAATGAATACAAGTTTTGTCACCCTGATCCTAAGGTTTTTCTCATGAACATTTCAAAATACACAAGCACAATGTGTAACTTTCAAATGAAACAAAAGCAAGAAGCTTAGGGAGTTAATATCAAAATGTCTTGTTAGAGCTTTACAGAGAAACCTACAAAGCAACTTGTTTTCTGTTCATTAGTTGCCCTTCAAAACTTCCGTAGTACTATTTATTTTTGTATGCATTTTATTTAAAAAAAAAAGAAGATTCAGAACATGTTTTACTGTATTAACTAAAATAGGAAATAACTTGTTTAAAAAACTTACAGTACCTTGAATGGCATCCTTATGAAAAACATAAGTGTACACTTTATCGTCATCAAAAGCAACAAAAACATCTGTATCCTTTGGCCAGTTTTCCCACAGGATTCCTTTAATAGTTGGTGAGAAGTCTGGGATCTCATATACTCTATCATTTACCTACATATATTGCAAAAGTAAAGTTACCACCAAGCGACTAATGAGATAAACTAAATATTCATCCCAGTTATGATTAAAACCTTTAAAAGTAATATACATAGTGCAGAAATATGAAAATTGTATTTAGAAAAAGTTTCTTATAAGCAATTATTCTGAGTAACAATGACTTTAATTCAGAAGCGGAGAAAATGCACACTACATAAATGATATTTACTATTCCTAAAAAAAGGTATGGGGAGAGGCAGTGAAACTGGTAATGCTTGTCGATGGCCTAAATTGTCTGTATTTAAATACTTAAACATTTTTGAAAACTACCAATCAGGAACTTAATATAATGAAATTGTTCTGATCTAATATGACAGATTTTATTTCCTTATTAAGTTATCCTCCAGCCTCCTTGCCAATTTCTTCTATCTGCATATGTGCTTGTGTAACATAATCTTCTCACTCTCTATTTAAAACACTATATAGTTAAAGGACATGCTTGTAAACATAAGTGTATGGGTATCCCAAACAAACTTACCGGACAATAGACAAAGCCATCGCTTTTGTCATCTATGAAAGCCATTCTGGTTCCATTGGGATCTGGAAAAATCTTTCTCACACTGACAGGATGCCGATATTCATTCACATATTGCCAGTCTTCAATGTAGAAATAACGAATAACTCCAGTCTAACGAGAAAGAATTGAAAATCTTAATAATGACATCAGTAAGTGGCAAGCAGTTACTTAATTTGGTTGTAGTTTTTCCCATCTTAGAGTGTTTAAAAAAGTTTTCCCATCTTACTGAGTGTTTAAAAAAAAGTACTTCCTCCAGGTGAGTTTTTTTAATTCCTTCTTCATTCACAGCCTGTTTTGGGCAGGATAGGAAAACTTGAGGCTTTGGCGGGGTGGAGAAAGGAGTTGGGAGGTCTGAGGGGTTTTCTGTTGACTTTGACATTTATCTCACTCTGCTTTCTGGAGACAAACTATTTACTGTGCACTTCTCTAAACACAGGAAATGCTTGTCTCATTGCTGAGAGAAGCTTAACCTTCAAACAAAGCTGAAAAATTTGCCTCCAAGGAAGAACCACATATTCTTAAGAACAGATGTACCTAATTCAGGAGAGAAAAGCCATCAAACTGATTTATGATCAAAGCTATATTTCAATCAGTGTCACACTGATTGAAAAGGTGGCTTTTAACATCAACTGTAAAATTTGCACACAATAAAATGATCGGTTGCAAATCAAATTTATCAGTACCAGTTTACGTACTGAGGAGGTGGGAAAGGCCTCAACTGCTGCTAAACCACTCAAGTTACTAAACCAGTGATAAAACCAGAAATAGCTGTTCTGACCTTTCCTCTGGAAGGTCAGTACATCAGTTGATATCATGAGGAGTACAATATTACAATGCCAAATGTGCCCTGTATTCCCAGTGCCAGAAAATAATAAAAAGAAAGGAACTGCCCCCTCATGCACAGGAAAATCTCCAGAAAAATCCATTAAAAAATTCTCTTTGGACAAAAGCTTCAGTAGTAAGTCAAGATTTTCCATTTATGCTATCACACTTGTTTACCTCAGTACTTTTTTGGCCCCATTTATCACATCACTACCTAAATCGACAAATTTGCAAGCCAAGTGCTGTGTTTTTTCCTTATATCTGGAAGATATTTTGATTGCCAACCCTCTCATTAATGCAATAGAATTAAATTCTGCTATTAAAATCAGTGTTTTGCAACAAACACTAATAAATGTAAAACTTTACCTTCCTGCCAAAGCATGTCATATAAATGCAACAGTAAAGAAGCTGGATGCAATTTTGACTGTAGTTGCTTAAAGTTCTTGTATAGAAAATAACCCACTCTGAAGTTCACAGATGCAGGGTTTTTTTTGCTAAAAATATGAGCAGTAATCCAAATAATTCAGATAGAAATACATTCCATCTAAAAAGATCTTTAAAAACAGAATACTCACATCTGTACCATATAGGAGGAAGTCACTAGTTAAAGCATGGCACAAAATTCGGTATTTATCATCATCTGCTGGGAAAAGTCGTGTTTCTCGTTCTTCCTGAGCATCCAAACCTTCACTTTCTATCTAAATATAAAGAATAGAATGAACTGAAAAACTCCACTGTTAACAATAAGGTATCATAGCATTGCCTGTACCAAACTGTAAAGATGTGAGATGAAAAAAACTTCTATGTGCATCCCCTAAAAACCCAGCATCTGCTTCTGTCAGATTCCCAAAGACCTTTAAAATAAAACTTGCAAACAGCTGACAAGAAAACTTTTTCTTCACCTTTTCTAGACTAGGTTGTATTTCTGAAATCTATAGAAGCTCAGCTTCATATTTTAGTTAGCCAGCAAAACAATTTTGAAGAATTTTTAATTTTTACCTCCATTAACTGAAGATCATTCTGTTTTATCTCATTTTTAAAATTATATTAACTTGTTCAACTTAGATCAACTCATTAGTTCAGCAACCCAAACTGCCAGAGCTCTTACCATATGCAACTGGACTTTACCCTCAAAGAGAGCAGCAGCATAATCAGAATTAAGGTGCATACTTGCTACAGTCCCCAGGTACTCCACATCTTTAAGTTTTTTCACATCTAAAGGATTTAAACAGAAAAGGTAAAAGTATTTTGACTTTGTATAGGTCTTCACTTATCATCATTTAAATTTGCAGCTAAGCAGCTGTGAAAAACAACTAAGCAGAGAGGAGACGAGTCACATATAGAAACTTTCTTCTTAGCAGTCAGAGAACTGGTTAGAAAGTAAAACAGAAACTCTTTTCTTATGCAACTCTGACTAGTATTCTTATAGTTTTGATTAATATATTGTTATTGAAAAAAGGTGATGCTTAGAGGAACATGAAAGCTTTAAATCCACTATCTAAAATTTGGACACAGCATAACCAATTTTTCCTTATCCCACACAAGCAACATGAACATCTACAAAACTCTCTCATCAGATAGTTCCTAGGTACTTTGCTGAACAAAGACACAGATATGGAATGTTTTAAAAGCCTAAAACTCCTTCATTGGTTAACAAGATGATCTCAAAAAACAGTCTACATTTCATGACCAATACCTTGAAGTTTTAATTCTGTTATTTACAATGCCTTGTCATAACTGCTTCAGTCTGTGAAGATCATTATCCCATCCTAACAGGACCATATGGTAATTCAAGTTTTTAGTGTACAACGTGGAATGTCCAGAACTGCTTAACACAACACTGAATTCGTAAAATAAGACAGAGCACTGCATTAGTTTTAAGAGAACTGAATTTATGCTTACTATTCTCTCCAAGTGCATAAAACCAAGCCCGATTGTTCATTCCTACAGCCAAATGATAAACACCAATAGCAACAAAACTGGGCTCTACTTCAACAGAGACTGTGACTGGTAGCTCCTGTAAGAAAACAAAACAAAATAATACAATTTTCATCCACTTTTAATACTTACTTTATTTATATCTACATGAAGTTTAAAAGAAAGAGGATATCATACTCTCTCCACATGATTGGCTACGGTAACTTCTAGAAGAGAAGTAAGGTATGCAATCTGTGTACTGCAAGCATCTCCAAGGATTGGAAGCTTTGTCAAGAAAATATGAAGGGATCCTCTCCGTGTAGATACTGCCAACAACTGTCCATCATCTGTCCAAGCCAGCTGATCTACACCTAAAACATTCACAAGTTTTTGTTAAAAATAAACATCCTTTCTTTAACTACTGAAACCAAGATATAATTATTTTGCTCTAAAATGTGAAAATGGTATGAATTAATATATCGGAATATAGGTATTCAAATATAACCAATTAATATAATTCCAAGATTAACTGGAATCACTCAAACCGAACACATAACTTACTAATATAGCATTTTCCTGAGAGTGAAGGCTTCACAGAACCACAGAATGATTTGGGTTGGAAGGGACCTTAAAGACCATCTAGGTACAACCCAATTTCCACTAGATCAGATTGCTTATCTGTTACAAAACTGATCACCTCTCTCCCTGTTTTCCAACACTGACAGTTTATTCAGTACATTCAAAGTGAACCAAAATACTGGAAGCAGCTGAGCAGAATTCAGTCTTATTTCCCTTATCGCCAAATTAGTAAGCACTAAATCCAATAACACTGTTTGGGCCTCAGCGTCTGGAAATGCCTATTCATATTTTAACTAATACCAATATTCCAAGGAGACAGAGGGAAAACATTGTGCTGACAATATCCTAAATTTCTGGAAAAAAAATTAAAAAGAAGGGAAGGTTCTTAAAAATAAAATGCTGGAGGCAACCAGCAACTTGACAATAAATAGAGCATTTACAAATACTACATGAGGAGATAATGGTGGTAACTCATTACTGAAGAAAATAGTTTTGTAACACTGTTCTGGAAGCCACAGACTCAAATCCTGTACATCAGGATGAAAACAGATCAAGTATCATATGTCAGTACAAGAAATGCTGAAAAGCACAAAAAAACCCCCACCAAAAATCATGAAAAGAAGCAGAAACCAGTTAAGTGTATTATTTTAGCAATCTGAATATCCTGTATTACAGATTCAAAACCACACAACACTAAACTGATCAAATATTCTGAGAGCTGTAATTTTCTATACTTTGAACAGATAAAATATGCTCCCATTTTGCTACTGTCACTTAATAAATACAACTTGGGACAGAAGGAATTTTTGAAAAAAAAAATTCTATATTTACACAGTTTTTCCAACAGCAGTACTTTCACTCACAAAAACAGATACCAGGAAAATTCCAGTATACTTAGTTTGTAAAATTTTCTATCCTCATGGAGAATGTTAACATACCTTTGTTTTCATCATCCAAGTTTATTATGGCATACATTTCTCTCAGATCTGACAGATCATGGATTTTAATGCTAAAACAAAAGTAAACAGTTATTCTCACCCATCTAAATCTCAGTCACCATAAACACAAAATGCCTCCCATTTCCTAAAGAGCAACACATACTCACTGTTATCCATCACTCTAAATAGCATATCACTATATCACTGTACAAAAATATTTGCTCAGAGAACTAAAATTTGAGGAAAAGACACAAACCAATTTGAAAGAACTCAGGGTTGGTAAACACAGTTATTCCCTTTTGACCTGTTACAGTACATATTAGTTTAAAAACACATTAGTGATCAACAAACAGTGCTTGAAACACAAGATGCAAAAAAATAACTTTCAATCCTGATCCTGCTTCACATAAAAAGTGACAGTGACAGTTTATTTATTCTGTCATGTCACTCAATATATGTTAAGCAGCCCCTTAAAGAAATATTCCCTATTGTACAATAGCTGAAGTGCTTGAAGTTGCACCGTGCTTTGCTCAGTTACACCACTGCTGATATGCAAGTGCCATATATCAGCAGTCAGTCCTACACAGAGCTGAGCACAGAGAAAATGGTCTGAGTTCCTCTTTTGCTGAAGAACTGAGATATCACAGAATCAGGGAGCTGCAGATGAGGTGCTAAAGAAGCTATTCTATCGTAGTACAGCACATTTTGGAAGAACTCCAGTCTCTTTAATTATTTTTTCCTTAATTGCTTATACTTTTAGAGTATTGTCTAGATTGGAGGTAAGACCAAACACCAGGGAGGTGGATGTCGCTGAGCACAGATACTGATTTTTAAATTAACTGTTCTCCTATCATTAAGCAGATGTTTATGTTCAATCAATAAATCATAGTAAAGAAATTTGGACTTTTTTGTAGTCAAGTAACATAATAGAAAAAGAAAGAATTGAAAGGAATAAACTAAAGTTTAATTAATTTTTGTGTTTACAATTAATTACAATAAAGTTAAATACAATTGCAGAGATTTTCATCAATATTAGCTTCTAACTCAAGGCAGAGCAGCAGCTCCACAGAGCAATTAATCCCATCTTCTTTGCACTCACTTCCTAGGGAGCCCTGGAGCCTTAGGAAGCACAGCTTTAATGCCTGAGAGCTACAGCTACGGGAGATGCATTCTGTTCCTTATGTATAAAACTGCCACTTACCAATTGTCTCCACATGATGCAGCTTTGTTTAATGACTGGGATATAGCAATGCTGCTTAGATTATCCTTATGATTGTGAGCTTGAAAGATTTCTTGACCTATCTCACGAATGTGTGTAGAAATGACTACAAAACACCCTCGTGAGAAACCAATCATAATGTAGCCATCACCATACCTGTTACAAAAAACAACAATTAAAAGATCTATCAATGCAATACGCAAAATACATTTTCTTTCAGGCTGCTGGGGTAATTATTGATGCCTCCCTGTAATAGGAAAAATAAGGAATTTATGGGAATTTATATATATAATATAGAACAATACAGTATAAAATAGGTTAAGGGAAAAAAATTACCAAAGGTTCTTAAAGGACAGAACTATGTTTGCTCCTAGAGTTCACTCATAAGTCATCTTTACTGCATTTTAAAATGCCACTTTACTTTCAGCATGCTGCAAACATGGCAGTGATGCCAGGAGAAAGATTTCTGGTATCTCCATTGGAATATGCCAGAAGATGGCAATTTTCCTTTCTTAAGGTTCTGGTCAATTTGGTCTCATCAAAGCCATGGAAAAACAATAATGCCAGTCACTCTGCCTTTAAGGGCACTGCAAACACAGGGGACATACCAAAGCTACAATCTGTATTTGTAAATCGTCTGTTTACTTTTCACAGTGTCAAGTAGAAATAATGGGATTAAGGCAGAAATAGTTACAGCATTTAAGGATGAATTCAAACAATATCTCATCAGCTGAATTGCAAGAAAAACGATTGCAAGGTATGTAGCCCAGGTATGCCTTGTTACATATGTGGCCACAAATTAAGAAGCATATCACTACAGGTTTTCTTACAGTTATAGTGTAAAGAAATGTAAATTCCATGTTAACTGAACAGGCATTAAAAGACAAGCTGCAGGGATTCAAAGATATAAAAACACCAGTTTTTTTTTTGGTACACCAGTTCTTGGTATAGAGTTGAAACTTCTGGCTTAGGTTTTCTTCATAGGAACATTACCAATGGTGTTGCACAGCAGTTTTTTTATAAGAACTTTGCACAACTTTGCAAACCAACAAACTAGCTGAAGGACACAACTCCATCCCTAGTTCTTTCATCATTTACTCATCCAAACAGAAAACAACCCATAAACCCTTCAGTTTAGCACTCTGTCAGGACAGGAACATATTTGTGTTCTAACAGTGTTTTGAGCACACCAACTGCGATTCTATTTGAAAATACTGCTTTTATAGCCATTGAATCATCAGGTAGAACAATTACAAAATGTAGACTATTTTGTGTTTGGAAAATAATTACTAAAAAGGCTACAAAAGAGCCAGGAAAAATCCAGTGTGAGCAAGGGATAGATGATCTAGTTTCCAGATTTATCAGAACTGTTTGGAAAATACTCAGCTTGTTAATACCACAATGCTTAATTAAGAAAGTTCTGCTCACCATTTGTAGGTTACAATACTGCCGTAAGGCTGCTGAAATTTCAGATCAATTGGGTTATCAGGATCATTCAAATTAAAAAGAAAGAGAGTCTTCTTGCCAACCACAACACTTACCTGCCAACGAATGAAAAGAAAAATTAACTTGGTAAAAATGGCATCACTTTAAAATAAGGCCCTATTTCTTCACTAAAAGGACTTCAAATAATCCTTAAAAATTCCGTGGATCTGAATTCTGAATCTTTATCAATTCAAGACTTTTCCCTACAGCATTAAGTCAGCTCCATTTCCTCAAAGGAAAAGGCAGCAGGTCACATGGAGGTAGATTACTCTCACTTGAACTACAGTATTTTGTAGTGACTTCTTACTGTGCTTTCCCTGCTTGATATTCTTTCATCAGTCTTCATAACTGAGAACTGCATATCACTGGGATCTGAGCTCACTGAGGTCTGCAAGAAAGAAGTTCAGATTGAGAAATCAACAGTTAACATAGCAAATACTGATGATAAATAATTGCATTTGGCATTGCATTTAGTACCAAAATCAAGAAAAAATGGTGGAGAAAAAATGACCTCAGTTTGGATCATGTTAGCACAGAATATACTGAAAAAATATCTAGGAAACACAGTTATGCAACAGTTAGGTACACAAATTCAGACAGAGAAGGAAAGATCCAGATGAGGAAGAAGACTTGCATGATGATATTACACAGACAGTACTAACTGAAGAAGTCATTCTGATGCAAATTCAAAAAAGGAAGACCAAGAATAAGGCATACAAGTTAAATATTTACAATGTGTTTTAAAATGGGCATACCTGGTCTAGGTTTAGCAAGTGATAGCAATCTACTTGGTTTTGTAGTCAAAACTTAATAAGCAAGCCTTGCTTAGATCTCTGCCATTTCAGCTACACTGTTTCTACTCCTTAAGTCGGATAATTTAAAGCACAGACATACCCTATAAATTTATTTCTCCAGTTGTGGTCTTCAGACACAAGGAAGGAAGTATATGAAATAAACTACAAAAGATTTGTGCTTTGAAAATTTTGAGTGAAAACACTGTTCATTAAAGTAAAAATAATAAATTATAATAATTTACACATTATGTAGCAACTGTCATTGCTTGGAAGGACTGTGATATATGTAAACAAATAGAATGCTTAATTTGAGGATTTGAGTGTACTTGGAGAAAGCATTGGAATCAAAGCTCTCAACAAAGCAATGGAGGTCTGGCCTAGGAATAATCCTTGCACATCAGAGCCAAAATCTTTGTTAAACCACTCTAAAGCAAAACCAACAGTAAAAGTACTTCCTAAAGATGTTATGAAGAGTCACATCAGAGCTTTTCTATGCTATTACTGGGAAAGTCAAACTAAGGCTGCACTCATAGGATCCTCTTGCAACAGACACAAAGGATGAGAGAAGCATATTTAGGCAGGACCACAACAGAATTGCAGAGACTCTAATATCATAAATCACATTGCATAACACAGAGGCTCAGATGCTTAGATACATCCTCATCCTACATGAGGTTTCCCAAGGCTCCTTGTCCTTGAAAGCAGAGGGATTCAAAAGGCACAAGCTCCCACAGGCCCCAGCTTTCTTGGGAACAATGTGTATGCCTTAAAATCAAATATGGGTTAGAAATACTACCTGTCTTATAGTATCCCCTTCCTGATTGCTTATAGTAATCATTTTGTCTTCACCACCTAGGGCCAGGAGGTTTTCAGTACTCCAACAGCCACAAGTAATCCTCTTGGTGTGTTTACCTGGAAAAGAAAGAAATCTATCCAATAAATGAACACAACCACACACAAAAAAAAAAATAAAA
This sequence comes from Pachyramphus minor, assembly GCA_013397135.1. Lineage (NCBI taxonomy): Eukaryota > Metazoa > Chordata > Aves > Passeriformes > Tyrannidae > Pachyramphus > Pachyramphus minor. Next base: position 19,942 of record VYXB01007302.1, on the reverse strand, counting down.
ATCTGTGATGGAAATATACTCCACTTTGCCACTCACGGATTGCCAGAATGTGAAACAAGTTGTCAGAGCAACTACAAATTCAAGAGCCTTATTTTAAAATCTTCTACTCCCAGATGGAAGTCTTTTGACCTTATAGGAAACAGCACAGCCCCTATTCTTCCATTTCTTTGCATGTCATTTCTGGGGCCTGTTATATCCTTAGCCTTTATGCCTGGAGGTACTTCAAGTAGGTAACAAAGAGTAACTTAGCAACAAGAACAACCATACAAAGAACCATACATATAGAGAACTAAAAAGGAATCTAAGCACATGAGCAAAATTACACTTTCACATGAGTAAGGGTAGTTTCAAACCAATGCATACCAAGGACAGAAATCTTGCGAGAAGTCTGAGGGTTATATATAAGTAAGTTTCCTTTTGTTGTTCCAACAGCAAGTAAAGTTCCAACTCGAGACCATAACAAGAAAGACATTGCATCCCTGAAATAAAGACAATTTTTACTTTTTATTATAAAGATTGCTTTCATGTGCTCAGATATGAGCACATATTTGTTTTCCAATACTATGAAATCCCACAGACAAGCAGAATTTTTAAATTAGGTAAATGTTCTCTACAAATATCAGAAATATTTAAGTACACACAAAATAGTAAAAGTAATAAAAAGTTGTACGAGGTGATGTAACATGACTTATACAAACAGAAATGTGTCTGCAAACATCAACAGGTAATTTGGTTACATACACAGCTTTACTCAAAGATTCCATGAAGGTATGTGAAATTTTCTAGTCACTTTTTGTAATTTTTTTGTACCTCAACTCAAAAGTGAATAGGACTCATTCTAGTCAATGTAATAGGGAAACTAGAAAGATCTATTTTAACTTGAAGTTTCAGATACAGCAAGGCCTGTTTTGATGTATATTTAAGGCCATGCAGATAGTTACTATACACAATATTAAAAAGAAAAAAGCCTCTTAAGCAACAAAAAATTCAACCAGAATTTTCTAATTAGTGCAGTTCCTCCCATCTTTTAAATTTTACTGTAAGCATGCAATAGCAGTTTGAAACAAATTTCAGATACTGACATATAAAATGACCTCCAACATATATTTGGTATGAGGGATTTTGTTTGTGCTTCTCTAATTTCAAATAGGGAAGGATACAAGAAAAGCCTGATTAGCACACCCTTTATATGTCTTAGTGCTTATTCTGCTTGAGCAATAACACTGTGACAAAAGAAGCACTAAGGCCTCAAACTGATATATATTGTTCTAGCAAGACTGCCTCCAGTAAGAAATTTATCTCTGATATTAAAGGTCCTGAAGGAACTGCAATTACTGCATACTCCATTCTGCTAAGTGCCTTCTACGTTCTTTTTTGTTTGCATACTAGCAAGTTACTCTTCCCCCCAAAGTATTTGTTCACACATGAAAAGGAGGTATAATATGGTCTGTGCATTCACACAGTATAATATGTATATACATCTTAACATAGGACAGATTTGCTTCTACTCTCTTTCTTACAGACAGAATGTTTAAGTAGAATGCAAGAATTTGGTGAAATAGCTTCAAGGAAGCCAAAAGTTTAATTATTAAACCAAGCTTATTCCTTAACCCAATGCTTGATTGTTATGCAGACCTCAGAAGAGTTTAAAGTCTGTGGTCAAATTCATAAATGTAAGGCTCTGAACCTCAGAGGAGGATCGCCTTAGATATCTCCTCCCATCCTAAACCGGTGAATAGTGCTTTGTGAATAATGTTTTAGTCCCCTTACAAATCAAAGAGGAAAAAATCCTAGCACCATTGAAATCGCTTCCTCACTTTTAAGTTCCCTTTAAGGAATGTGAAATACTTAAGAGAAAGTGTAGCCAGTAGGTTTCTACCACAAAGTGAAACATTGAAGAGAAGCTCTCTAGAGACTTTGGCAGTGCTGACACTCAAAAAAGAAACAAAACCCCTATAAACACTAAAATCCCCACCCACAACAAACACTTCAAACCCAGCATATTATTTTAGCAGTATATGTACTATGAGGACTCCAGTAAAAAACGATCTTTCAATATATCCTCCACATCAACAAGTCACAGTGCTCCCAATCTCTAAAGATGTTAAAAAACCATGTTAAAAAAATTTCTTACCTCATGCCACTGTCTACTTGGCTTGTTTTGTTTGTGATCGCATCCCACAGAAATATGGCGCTGGATTTGTCTGTGACTATTGCTAAAGTATCTCCATCCTTATCCCAGTCCATAGCAACACAGTTACTGAAGAGGAGAGAAATCACTAACAATGTTAAAATATGTTTGTAAGAGTACAGAAACAGGTAGAATTATGCAGCTGAACTCCCTGTTCTTCCTTTTCTCTTCCATGCAAACCCACAACAGATTGTAGATTTAACTGTAAACTGTACTTTTATAGCAACCACACCCTTACTCAAATCTCATTGAAATGACAGAGGCTGAAAAGAAGGTCATAAAAGAGAGACCACTACCTTCTAGCACTTGAACTACTGCCACCTTGATTTTTCAAGAGACAGTGAAAATCCCCTGCAAGGTTCTAGTTCATTAGAGGCTATTCAGAGTTGGGATTATTTTTCTCAACAAGCCTAATGAACCTGGACAAGAAACCCATGCAGAAGCAGGAAAAACCTCTACTTGCAAATAGTTCCTGTAATGAAATGGAGAGCAGACTTATCCACAAGTCTCTAGTGAATTGAAATCAGTGTTGTTCACAACATGTACTTCAAGCACATATGCTGCAGACCAAAAACCTATGCCATTTGACACCACTCTTTCTAAATAAGTAAGTAAAAAGTTTCAGGTTAAAAGGGTAGCTCTATAAAAAATCACTACTGTTCAAATGAAAACTCCTGCTGCAAGCAGTTTCAAAAGTGTCCTACAAAAACAGACACTGCTATAGACTAAATTAGTTTATATAACACCCTTCAGTTCCAGGTTCTCCTGTCTTTCTTTTTAAAACCTCAGCAGTTTATTCCAGAGAAAGAGTATATACACTCATGAATACCTAACAGCCAATCACAACATCATGAGCAGGAACAAAGACAAAAAAGAAAAAATTAGGGGAAAATGCAGGTTGCTAAGCAGAAAGCAAACCAAATTTTATCAACAGAATGGAGAGAGGCTTGTAACATAAATAAGTATAGCAGAGAATACTTGACATTCTAAACTCCATTCTTATGTAAGGAGAGGTCCAGCAGTTAACTGCAATTGGTTAACAGTTAACCAACAAATAAAGAAGTGAAGTTTGGCCTGACAGAAGAACCTCCATGTAAGCACACTTATTTCTGATTAAACTGCATATCACAAAAATTGAAATTTATTCCAATAGTAGCAGAGAGAATTTATTCTTCAATCACAGCAAAAGGCTGGAAACAATAATTCAAAAGAACTATCTAGCACAGGTAGAAGATTTCCTGGCAGACCTCAAAAAGTCAACACTATACAATCTACTGTAACCAGATGTTAATTATTTCAAAAAGCCTTCAGGAGATGTGGTTATTATAAAAGTTTCTTCTACTCTTTGCCTCGCTGTGAGAACATAACACTATTATAAAACTGGTTTCGATGTTGTATGTTTCCCTCAAGGAAAGGCTCACATCTGTCCATCGATAAGGTGGTGCTACCAGTGTCCATCAGTAAGGTAGACGCACCTTCACACCACCCTCACCAACCCACATGACAGCAGGGGATTCCCAGTCTGACACAAGCTCTTCCCAGAGTTCACCACGGATTCCACACAGCTTTCCTCACCTTTGGCAGTTTTCTGGAGAGAATGAGCATTTATCATACACAGTGCAAAATACAGCACAGAATGAGTTGGGCTACTGATATTACTAAGCAAAAGAGACTGACAGTCACTCCACATCATGAATGGCTCCTGACCCAAAGGGCAAGAGGTGAGATACAAGTGAGTCTGGTGAAGACAACGAGAATTGCATCTCTTGGTTTGGTGCAACATGGCAAAAACAATGAGCTGCAAAAACCGGATTTCTAGACTTCTTGAGGAGCTAAGTGAATCTACCTTATATCTGCCAAAGACACAGGGATATGCAAGTGGAGTTCTGGAAATTAAAATCAGACTCTAGACTAGAGGCTTCAGTTTGAAAGCCTTAGTGGGAGTTTCACCTGGACTAAGGGCTATACTTTAATCAAAATTAATCAGGTTGTTAGAAACAAAAGCAGGTAAAATAGTAAGAAGAAATAAACAGTAATTGCTACACCAATTGCTACATCAGGTAGTAACGGTGCCCAATATATTTATTGAGCAAAATTATATGATGTACACTCCACCACCACTCACTGACATGAACCAAACCGTGATAAGCAGGAAAAAAAGGAAACTCACTTCAGAAGTACCCTCTCCACCTAAAGCAAAAATGCCAACACATACATTATGGCAGTGACATAAACAGAAGCACTAAACCAAAAGGGCATCCTTCCTCAGTAAAGCTACCATAACAAATTGTTAGAACATCGATCGTAGCAAGAATGCAGTCGCAGTCAGTGTGATGAGGATTATGATCCTTCCTAATATAATGACACAGATTGAGTTTATCACTAATAAGGACTGCTTTGGGTAGGAGAACATATTTTTTTTACTATCCTTGATAGCTTACTATGACTTCAGCTTTTACTGCCTCAGATTCGAACATGCTCAGTTTGTCTTCTTTTCCAGGTATGTTCACCCAAAACAGTATCTCTTCCTACAAAGTTCTCACACTGTCCAAGTACCTCCTCAGAAGAAAACAACAAAAAACTAATTTAAACCCATCTTAGTACTTACCCTGGTAGGCTGATTTCATTTCTCTTCTGACCATGACGATCAAAAATTTTCACAGCACGATCACCTCTACGAAAGATTAACATACAGAATAAATCCTTTCTTCATCAGTAATTTCTATGGACAAACACAATAAATACTTGCAATCTTACCCTGTTACAGCAAGGAAATTTCCTAAAGTTTTCTGCCAAGCAAACTGCACAGGGGAACCAGACCAAGCTTTTTCATACAGACTGAATACTTGCTGGGGAAAAAAAAAGCATATATGGGAAATTACACATCTTAAAATCATAAGCATATAACAGTGCTTAAGCATATAACAACTTTCTAACATGTTAGAAACCGAGTACTGTGGAGGCAAAAAACCCTCAAACCAATTCAAACAAAACTTCTGTGTGATTCTAATGCACCAACATACCAAAATTCCACAAAATAATATATCTATTGGTTTGAGTGGAAAAAACGGAAGTTTCTGATACTGGATGTCTGCATTAAGAACTGTGATTCTATCACAACTACTATTTTTTCTCTTAGTTACAGGAATGAAAAAATTGCATGAGACTCTCCCCTTCCAGTTGAAAGACTGGAATGTTAGCAGTTTTCTAAATTTCATGGAAAAGTCTGGGACCAGAGAGCATCTTTGGTTTGTAAAACACAGAAGGAACAACATTTAATCTTTTACAGACAGGTAACGATTTTGTTATTCTGAACTGCTGGGCCTGAATAGCAAAGACCTTAAAGCAACTTACAGTAAAAAAAGATTCTGACTTCCAACTGAGAAAGTTTCTGAACTTCCTTTTTCTTTCACAATACCTGTACAGATTTTTCTGTAACTTGGGTGTAGGATAAAGCCCACAACTTTGTTTCACAGCTTGCTATTCCGACTTATACCCCTCCCACATCATCCAATAAACAAACATGCGGTGTCCACCCGGTGTCCAAATGTCTGGCAGGCTTGCTCAAGTCTTTGCCAAAAGTTCTCATCTGTTCTTCTGGATGAATGTAAACAGAGGCATTCTTTGCACTGAATTTGCATTTTACTCACAAGAAGTGCACAAATACAACCACAAATTACATTGGACAGTTATGTCTGATTTGGAAAAAAATTTGTAAGAGTCCAGAGTGGAGAGCCACCAAGGTGACTGGAAGAATGGAGCCCCTCTCCTATGAGGAAAGGCTGAGAGGACTGGGACTATTCCTGGAGCAGAGAAGGCTGCGGGGTGACCGAATTGTGGCCTTCCAGTACCTGAGGGGAGCCTTCAAGAAAGACGGACAGAGACTGTTTGCAAGGGCATGTAGTGACAGGACAAGGGGGAATGGCTTCAAACTGAAAGAATTTTAGATCAGATATTAGGAGGAAGTTGTTTTCCGTGAGCGTGGTGAGGCGCTGGAATAGGTTGCCCAGGGAGGTTGTGGATGTCCCTTCCATACTAGTGTCCAAGACCAGGTTGGACGGGGCTTGCAGGAACGCGGTCCAGCAGGAGATGTTCCTGCCCGTGGCAGAGTGGTTGGAACTAGATGAGCTCTCTTCCAACGTAAGCCATTCCATGAGAAAGAAAACAAACACGGGAGTGCAGGCAAGCACGCCAGGCCCCCCCTCTTGCTGGCGCCCGGCACTTCTCCGCCGCACCTTCCTCTCCTCTCCTCTCCTCCCCTCCCGTCCCCTCCCCGCCCTGGATCGGACCCCCGACCACCGCCCATCCCCACGGCGCCCCGGACCCCCCGTACGGCGGCCGGACAGACCCACCTTCATCGCGGCCCCCGCGCCCGGCCCAGCGCCGCCACCGCGCATGCGCCGCCCACCCACGGCGCCGCAGTCGCCCAGGAGACGGAGCGGACGGAGGGGGCAGACAGAGCCCGGCCCAGCCCGGCCCCCTGAGGCCGCGGCCGTCGGGATCGCGTGTGGGCAGTACTGAGGGAAAAGTGGGTGTTTCCAGAGCGCGGGCACACACAGCGGTCTCTAATCTAGGGAAAAAAGGCACACACAGCAACAAAGCCTCTTGAGATCAGCTGTATTCCAACTGAGAAACTTCCATCGCAATGTCTCAATGATTTCTTTTAAAACAATAAATAGTTCGCCGAGAGCGTTAAAATACACGTTTAAATTTACAAATGTACAAAGGACTTAGGGTATCGGACACTTCAAATATTTCAAAAAAACCCAAGAAAAACCATTAAATGAGTTCACATCTTCCCATTTTTCACACGCGGTGCTGTCTGGGAAACATAAGGGACAAGGCACGGAAAAGCAAATACAAAAAGGCTTCTCCCGAGAACATTAAGACCATTCAAAGCAATTTGGTGTAACAGCATAGGGCTCGAGAAAGGCAAATTGCAAAGTATCTGAAAAGAGTAGATAATTGTTAAAGACAGTAACTAATTGGATACAGTCCTGCGAGGCACACTCATGCTCCTGTAAGATGCTGAACATGCTTAAGTGGTGGCAGTTAAGCATCTTGCAGGATTGGGCCCTTTACATTTTTAAATAACCTTACAGGAAAGACAGACAATTTCTTCATCTTATGAAATAATACATTTCAAAGTAGTGCAAAGCCTCATGTAAAAATGTATTTAGTCTAGATGTAATGGAATGCTTCAAAAATTCCAAAGTGCAAATATTAAACTTAAATTGGTTAACTGTTAATCACACTTTAGAATTCTTCCAATAACTCACACAAATAGCTAAGTAAATATAAGAATCAAAGTAGAGAAAAAGCTATGATGTTCTGCATCTTGCATAAAAACTTTGAAAATCCAAAAAGTACACTAGATGTCAAAAATATCTGTCAAAATTATTAAATAGCAGGTTTCTGTTAGCATAATAAGTCAACATTTAAAATAAGGCTTTGGTTAAATAAAAAGTTTGCTAAACTAGGAATGATGATGAAAAGTGCAAAATATTCACCAAATACACAACTTCATTTCCAAGGCAGGCATTATGCCTGACATTTACAATAGTTTGCATTGGTTTGTCAGCCTGTGTTGTAATCACTCAGATACCTATAGCCAAATGTGTTTATTATAGGCAAATTAAATATATGGGGTCCAATCCTATAGTTTCACCCAGATATAGACCCAAATATATCAAAGTATATCCCTTTATAGCATCATTCCTCTGCTTGTTTAGGGAAATCAAGGTCCTGGATCTGTAACATTTGATTATTATAGTGAGTTCACTCATTTTCTTAGCGCTTCCTAAACAGAAGTCCTCTGCTGACAACCGGCAGGTTGCAGATGATTTTCTTACAAATAGAATTCTTGTAACATATGAATAACAAAGATAATTTTTTAAAAAGTGCTTAATATTGGTCCATAAGAACAACATGTTCGCATCAGCTTCAGACGAAACACTTCGCTGTGG
>VYXB01007302.1:0-11188 GCA_013397135.1 Pachyramphus minor | reverse complement strand
AGAGCGTTAAAATACACGTTTAAAATTACAAATGTACAAAGGACTTAGGGTATCGGACACTTCAAATATTTCAAAAAAACCCAAGAAAAACCATTAAATGAGTTCACATCTTCCCATTTTTCACACGCGGTGCTGTCTGGGAAACATAAGGGACAAGGCACGGAAAAGCAAATACAAAAAGGCTTCTCCCGAGAACATTAAGACCATTCAAAGCAATTTGGTGTAACAGCATAGGGCTCGAGAAAGGCAAATTGCAAAGTATCTGAAAAGAGTAGATAATTGTTAAAGACAGTAACTAATTGGATACAGTCCTGCGAGGCACACTCATGCTCCTGTAAGATGCTGAACATGCTTAAGTGGTGGCAGTTAAGCATCTTGCAGGATTGGGCCCTTTACATTTTTAAATAACCTTACAGGAAAGACAGACAATTTCTTCATCTTATGAAATAATACATTTCAAAGTAGTGCAAAGCCTCATGTAAAAATGTATTTAGTCTAGATGTAATGGAATGCTTCAAAAATTCCAAAGTGCAAATATTAAACTTAAATCGGTTAACTGTTAATCACACTTTAGAATTCTTCCAATAACTCACACAAATAGCTAAGTAAATATAAGAATCAAAGTAGAGAAAAAGCTATGATGTTCTGCATCTTGCATAAAAACTTTGAAAATCCAAAAAGTACACTAGATGTCAAAAATATCTGTCAAAAATTATTAAATAGCAGGTTTCTGTTAGCATAATAAGTCAACATTTAAAATAAGGCTTTGGTTAAATAAAAAGTTTGCTAAACTAGGAATGATGATGAAAAGTGCAAAATATTCACCAAATACACAACTTCATTTCCAAGGCAGGCATTATGCCTGCCATTTACAATAGTTTGCATTGGTTTGTCAGCCTGTGTTGTAATCACTCAGATACCTATAGCCAAATGTGTTTATTATAGGCAAATTAAATATATGGGGTCCAATCCTATAGTTTCACCCAGATATAGACCCAAATATATCAAAGTATATCCATTTATAGCATCATTCCTCTGCTTGTTTAGGGAAATCAAGGTCCTGGATCTGTAACATTTGATTATTATAGTAAGTTCACTCATTTTCTTAGCGCTTCCTAAACAGAAGTCCTCTGCTGACAACCGGCAGGTTGCAGATGATTTTCTTACAAATAGAATTCTTGTAACATATGAGTAACAAAGATAATTTTTTAAAAAGTGCTTAATATTGGTCCATAAGAACAACATGTTCGCATCAGCTTCAGACGAAACACTTCGCTGTGGGAGATATCCTGCGCCTGCTGTCGGTGCAGTGGTAGTTTGCTTGAGGAAAAAGGAATTGTCTGAGTCCACGCAGGTGAGTGTCACCTTCACGGAGATAAATAATTTACAGTTTTACAGTCACAACACATGCTCCAGCTCTTCCTAAGCACAGTGGTGCAACCTGTAAATAAAGAAACAAAGCAACCATCCATGAGACAAATGCAGTCAGCTCTAAGTATTTTTTCCCCCTAATTGTACAGCTGCAGTAGAGTGACAATATCACCCATGCTCTGTTAATGTGACTTACAAATTGGTCCAAAAATGGATACAAACTCACAGGAAAGGTAAAGATATTTTATATAATAGAGTTAAGCACTTTGAAAGCAATAGCAAGTCCCAAGAACATCAAGCAATTCTTATTGATAATTTCAATTATTCAGTATCACAGGGAATAAAACCCCTTTGATATAGTACAAACTGGACACCTGAGCTAAGACAGTCTGACAACTGAGTAATGGTTGGCAAAATGATGCATTTGTTACAAATAGAAAATGCCAAAAATGATAGGGGAAACCTCTCCCTTTCACTTGAATATTTGACAAAAATCTGTTAAGAGTTCTTGAAATTCGAATAATTTTCCAGACTTTATTCTTTAATTGTAAACAGAAGTTGCTTCTGGCAAGATCCTTTTCTGCTGAGATTCTGCTGGACTTGAACAGAGGACAGCAGTTTCTAGCACCCTTTTAGCCTTCATTGTATTGGAGTACATGTGAACAGCACACCAAGTAGTACAGAGATCATCCTGAAGGCAAAAACCGCTGTTTATGTCAACTCCCCTATTTATTTTTTTCCCAGGAACAATACACTTATCCTCAGCTGTCTGTGGTCAGACTGCTGACATAACAAGAGAGAAGGAACACAAACATTTCCAAAACCCTCCAGGAAGGGTTCAAAACTGTCCTACATACTGGGATCACGGTATTCAGTGAGATACAGAGGGTCAAGGCTAAGGATACACAGGTACATACAGATGGTCACCACCTGGACATCATGCGACATTCATTTAGGTGCAGTAGTGAGAAGCACAGTTTCTGTCCTCTGGTACCCTGTTTTTTCCTTTGGCTGGACAAACAATGCCAGCGTTATCATTACCAGCACCAGTACCAGTGAAGGCCCCAAGCTCTGAGGAGCCTCCTTGTTGACTTGTGTTTTAAAATCTTACAGCAATATGAAGTGGGGAAAATGGACAGCTGAGTTTTCTGTGTTACAGAGATTCTGGTAGATAGCAATGTAGTTCTCTTTTTGAGTTAAGAATCTGGGGTTATTATTGGGATAGCATATTCAGGTGGTCAGAATTCAGCTGCCTAAATACTGGTGTCTGGTGCTATTTCAGATGACCCTGGACATTCATTCTGGTCTACAACTGGACTTCAGGAGAGCCTTGGCCTCCTACAGATTCTGTGCCGTATCTGTCAGACTTCTCTAGATGTAGATGCCTTAGGGTATCTCCAGTGGCATTAGATACCAAAGGACAGCCAGCTCAGGATGTCCTTGTGTGTGCTCTTCCAACAGAGAGGTACATTCCTGGAGCTATATAAAAGTAACCAAGCTTTGAACAGACAGTAATGGTTTCTGATCGTGAACCAAAGAATTATTTTTTTTTAAAGCTGCATTTTTTTTTAAAAAAAGAAAAATGGGAAAAGGCTTTCTGAAGCCTTTTGCACATACTGTACGTTGCATTCACATCAGGAAGGTATTATTTACCTTCCTGACGAAAACCTTGAAGAAATCAATGAACTTGTTGAGAGACACATTAGAGCTAAAACTAATCTACATTATCATTTATCTTCAGAATGGGAAGTCATGTAAACAGAACCCTTTATGACAGTTTGGGGAACATGTCAATACATTTTATTAAAACTAGTTGAAATTGTCAAAGAAAATAGCTATACTCTTGCCAAAGAAAGAAGGGCAGTTTATTAGAAGTTAACAACTGTCTATTCAAGATAAGTAATCTCAAGAGGGTACACAAAGGAAAAAAAGAGAGAGACTCAAAACAGAATAGTAAGAAAGTGCTTTTTAGAGAAGGAGTATTTGAATTCTCCTTGTAAAAACAGGCACACTTGAAATAACAAGATTAATAGTAGTGCATGGTCTGATCAGAAACTCTACCTGTGTCCATTCATTTGTCTGGGGATCATAAGACTCCACTGTATTAAGGTATGTTTGACCATCATATCCTCCAACAGCATACAACTTGTCACCAAGAAGACAAACTCCCACTGCATCTCTGCTAATGCTCATAGAGGCCACAGCAGTCCACATATCTGTTTTGGGATCATACCTAAAAGATAATTTGTGTTAGGCCTAAAATTGTTGCCGAAGCTCAACAGGAAAAATGTACTGGAATTGATGCTGTCCAGGTAGTAGAAAACAGCAGAGTACAGATTTGGGTGTTAATTTCAAAGACTTTTCCCCCTCAAATTCCCTCCCTTTGAGACTTTCCTTAGTCACCTGGTAACACAGTACTATCTAGGTATCTACTTTGTGCTGCTTTCCATGTATAAATACATGCATGTATATACAGCTGCTCTTACTACATTTTTTTGTGTCTAAACATATCACTGCACAAACAGTTCTCCTCTTACACTGTAGTAGAGCAAGCGCTTGCTTTAAATGATAAGCACTATCAGGTTGTTAAAATTCAGTGTGGTATTAAAGAGAGTTACTTGCCATGAAAGATTACGATTTTTAAAAATATCTCCCCCAAAACACTTTGAACAAATTCTGGGGGAGATGCAAAACACTTAAGATAATTTACAACACTTTTTAAATGAGATTAGCATAGTAAAGGGCAGATAGTTTAATGAAAAACATTAAATGTGATTGTAGAATAGTATCAACAGTCTATACTAGTCAAACTGAGAACTACAAAGGAGAGTTCATGATATGCTTAGGTCAAGGAATATATTTTAACTTGACTGAAAGAGATGATGTTAAGATTACAGATGCTTACAGAAGAAGTAATCTAATCACAGAGCTCTGAGGGGCTCCAAAAAACTATACAAAGAAAATATTTATTTGGCTAAGAGGTCATCTAGATCACACTTGCTAAAAGCAAGTTTTGAGTATGCTAGTCTTAATTTTTTTGCATGAAGAGCATAGATACAATGAGCTCCAACAATTTTACCTGCTGTTCTCTAATCAAAGTATTACATAATTGTGACATAAAAACACTACCTGATGCACATATGCAAATACAAGAGTGGGATTAGTAAGCTACATCTAGAAATTACTTTTCAATTTATTTTATAATTTATAAAGCATTTTATTTATCTGAGAAAAACAACTTTTATTGCAAATGTAGTGGTAGACAAATATTCACAAGTTAGTGTGGTAAATTTTTAAAGGAATGAGTTCCATGAAGTTGATGGTCTGCTTGAAGAGCAAGGACAAAATGCATTACAAGATGATTCCTATTTACTGAAGTCATGTGTTCTGTAAGTTTGCTTCAGAGAATACTAATGTAGAAAAATACAAGGACCTACTACTTTCTCTTGGGCTTCTAATTAAATCTATTGCTCTACAAATCTTGTATTTGCTAAGTTGTAGCTTTGTGTATGCAAACCTTTCTGGGGTCTTTTTAGTGCAAATTCCACATGTTAAGTGGTATGGGCCACGCAATGTATTTTTGGGTCTCCTAGGACTCTGAAAGATTGAAAACTACAGCTTTCTTGGGGTGTTTTTTTGTGGTGTGTTTATTTTGGTTTGCTTTGGTTTAGTTTTTGTTTGTTTGGAATTTTTTTAGTGGAGACTGAAACATATCTCCTGGCATTAATAAATTTAGTAAAAGGAGAATATGGGTGATGACGACTCACTGAAAATGTTGGGAAAAGAAAAAAAGTTTTACAATTTGGGGTGGGGGACAGGGAGAGAATTAAAGCATATTTCAGAAATACCTAACATACCAGTGAAGACTTAATGCCAGTGCATTATGAAGTATTTGCCGTCTTTTAAAAATTATTTTATAGATCACACGTGCTTCTGCAATTTTTGATACAGTCATTCATTAATCACGTTACATAAAGACATACCAACTTAGGAGTGACTGCATTACATGTCAGTTTCCAAGTGTCATCAGGGGATACAAAAAAAGTAAAAACTGTGTGTTAACTCCTTTGAAAGTTACTATATGAATACATACAGACTTCTCATGTGGAAAAGGTTCTGCTCCATTTTTAAAAGCGTTCAATTCTAAGTTGTTCTCAGTTATCAATCATAATTTATTCAATAAAATTGTTTAAAAAAATCTACATGAATTGCATTAGGGAGAATTTGCTTTAAATAATCTGCCTTTGCAACAGATTGAATCACAGTATGATTACACAACACGTTTTTATATGTAAGTTTCCTCTGTTCCTATTAAAGATAACACAACTGTTTTGCCAGGTTACTACTCGCAGCTCTTTCCATAAATCACTCCATCAACTACCACTATTAGAATCACATAGCAGGATACACCTTCATCAGGATATTACCTTTCCACGCAGTCTGACAGCCTGGATGTTAAGTTTGATGCTGGGGCATCATGGCCACCTATTGCATACAAGAACCCGTTCCAGGTGGTTACACCCACACCACCTCTTCTTTTTGACATCTGAGCACAGAGAGTCCATTTGTTTGTATGAGGATCAAAACATTCTACTGACTTAAGACAAGAACTTCCATCTCGACCGCCAACTGCATAAAGCCTAAAAAGTAAAAAAGTAATTAAATGTTGTCTGAACAAGACAGTTTCCAGTGAAATATGATGGATTTTAAAAGTTTGTTAAAAAAGGGAAACTTAGAAGGAGACTTTAAATTTTCAATAGACTGTTCTGTTGCAAAAACTCAGGTACGATTTTTCCCCAATCTTTTCCTGGGCTTTAGTTCATGAATGACAGCACTATGTTAAGTCCCTCACACCCACTAGGTGGCCCAATTTGCTCAGTCCTAACAAAAAGTTTTCCAGCATTTGGTACTAATAAAGGATTTCAACTTTTTGCAAGGGCTAGAATGAAAAAGTTGGTTTAGGAGCAATTCATTAGTGACAAATCTTTATAATTAATCAAATAATCAAACTGGATAAAGAGTTTATGCACAGAGTTTATGACCAATCTAGGCATAGAAGCAGACATGCCCAGTGCTGTTATTTGGAAAAGTAGGAACACAGAAGCCATTCTAAAAGGAAGTAATGTATCAGACGTAAAATCCAGTACGAGAGATCACCTGAAATAACATTAATGAAATACTTTCAGAGCCTAAGGCACATCATAGTATGGTTAAATAATCAAATAAACATTAGGTGCTGTATATAATGGTAGTTACCATGAAGCACTATTCAAGATGTCCACAGTTAATACTGTTGCTTGTCTTTTTAAATATACTGGCCAACAAATTTAAATACAAACATATTGTGAATATGATTTATTGATCTAGTAGTTCTCACTAACAATTTTAATGCTCTTTAAAAAAATTTCCATATAAGTTCCCATGTTTAGTAATACAACTTGTTTAACCTAAGGAACGTACTGAAGGATACTGAAAAACTCTGTTGCAGTTCCATGAAGTTCATGACTAAGTATCAATCCTTTATGCAATGTAATATTTAAAGTCTCCCACTTTACCTTCTCCCCAAAACATGACAGAGTTTTGATCACTTATGCAGTAGTTTCCCATTCTGGACATGGAGAAAGACCTATTAATTTCTCTATATGAAGGTTTTGAGGCAATCATCTGAAATATAGCAAGTTACAGACAGATGTTACTAGAAAGTGCAGAAAGTACTGCTCCTGCAGCTGAAATGCTGCAGGCACTTCTAAGGTTTTCAGCTGTAGGCATCTAGTGTTGTTTCCTCCATTAATAGTCTGCTGAAAGTTCTATAATAATGGAGGCTTTAATTCTGGTGCTTTTCATCACACCTGGAATCCTCTGCTGAATATACAGGAAGGTTTAGACCTAACTGAGCCATCCGAGACTGCAGTTCCAAGACAGCCCAAGGCACTCTGCTTGCTGGTTGTTCAAATTCATCCCTCGTTCCTGAGCATTTCCACTCATTCTTGGAACTTGTTCCAGATCTCACAGAACCCTTTGTAGGTGCATTTCAGCTGTACTAATTTACCAGGAGATTAGGTTTCAAAATAAAATTTAAAAAAATTAAAAATAAAAAAGGTGCGAAAAGCTTTTTGCTACTTGACAACATTCAACTACCTCAAGGGAGATGTGTCAGATAGCATATAAGCAGAAAATGAAAATTTGTGGACAACAGAATGCAAATATTCCATCACAATGACAATGCCATTCAGTGAATCAGTAGCTTTTTCTACTATAATATTCCTGTAGTACGGTAATCCTCCATTTGAGAGGACAAGACCATGACCTCATTTTGGTGACAAGTCAACAGGTTTGCTCCTCTCTCCACCCCCAAAGCAGGGGCACCTCTTTGGTAAGATTTGCACCTTCTTCTGCATTGGGGCATACCTGGCTGAAACTAAGCTTAATTAAAGGTGAAGTGAAAAACTGATTTTGTTAATTTAGCTTGAATTGCTAACTTAGCTTAGTTAGGTACTGGCTAGCCTTAGTATATTTAGCACTGATACAGTAAGTGCATTTATCAACAGCAATTCCAAATCTGTATTTCTATTGGTTCAATAAGCCCCACAGTTTGTGGATCTGTGATCATGTTATTGAACACAACCAGACTTACAGCGCTGAACTGATTATAACCAGAAATTCATCCCAGCTGCACCCAGCCCCTCTGATCTCTGAGGACCAGCTGGAATGCAAGAGGGTTATTTTCTGCCAAATTTCATACTCTAATGCAACAGGCTCTTGGTACAAGAAAGATCTTGCCACACTGGAGCAAAGTCCAGCTGATGGTCATGAAGATGATGACACAGGAGAGGCCGAGAGAGCTGCCTTTGTACAGTCTTAGGAATTCTTGAGACACCTAAGGAGGCATCTTTCTGCTGTCTTCAACCACCTAATGAATGTTACATAGATGTATGTACGATGTTACATAGAAGACAGATCATTCTCAGTGGTATGCAGAGAAAGGAGGAAGAAAAAAAGACAAGGTCAAACATGGGAAATTTCTCCTGAGTATTAATTATAAGAAAAATGTTCAGTACAATGGTGGTAAAATATCAGAACAGGTTGCCTGGAAAGGCTGTTGAATTTCCATCCTTGGAGATATTCAAAACTCATATGATCTGAGTTACCTCAATTAACTTTGAAACTAGATCCAACTTTAAGGTTGGCCCTACTTTGAGTTGGTATTGGATCAGATCACTCCACAGGTCTCTTCCAATCCAAATTATTCTACAATTCTGTGATTCCGACTCATTTTTATTTTCATAATAGCTTGATGCAAGTACACTTATATTTTGGGATGCTATAGAACAATTACACTTAGCCTGAAAGAAAATAATAAAAAGCATTCAAAAGTCTAGGAATCATGGCCTACAAATAAAGACAGAAGGAGCTGGAGTTATTCAGCCCTGATGACAGAATACTCAGGAGACATGTGTCTGTAAATACAAAAGGCTGTTGCAAGTAGGAAAGAAAAGATGCATCTTCAATGTTCACTTTGGATAGTACAAACAATAATAATATAAGTCAGCAAAAGGCATTTAAAACTTGACATCATGAGGACTTCAAAAATGTATTAAAGGTTAAGCGGATATTTTAGGGAAGTCACAGAAACTATACCTGCTGGAAGTTAAGAACACGGTCACTCTGGCTATGAGCATTTTTGATATAATTGATTCAGCTTTGGGGTAGCAGAGTGGATTAAGGAACTCTTTGATGTCCCTTCCTGTGGCTGCATCATAAAACAACCTAGTTGTCTCAATATTCTTTGTATTAAGAACTAAGCATATTTTCATTGAAAAAGAGCTGTAGAGATTTCAGATACCACTCCATATTAGATTAATTTGCCAGAGCTTACTGTTCTGAGTTAATACAATATAACATGAGTACTCCTCTATGACTTTGCAATAGTTTTGGCATCTAAAATCCAAAATTCAGTTCAAACTGCCAAACAAAGTTAAAATCTACAATATAAGAGGAAATCCCTGGGGTCTCAGTGTAAGAGAACAACCATTTACTCCTTTCAGTATGAAGGAGATTGTAACCATTAGCCCATAGAGACAGGACTCAGAAGAGGTATCCGGGGTGCTGTGATGCTGTGGAGAAGCTTGCTTGATCCAACACAGTATATTTTCTGTGAATGAAGAAACTTGGCTCTTAAAGCTAACAACAGGTATTTATCAAGGGATATTATTAATAGTCATTTAGGATGGTCCTGTAATTACATTGAAATAATGAGATTTTAAATTTTAAAATATTCACATACTTTCCATTTAATATTGCTACACCAACAGTACTCCTTGGAGTTGACATACTAGCTACGAAGTTCCACTGACGAGCCTGGGGATCCCATCTTTCTACTGTGTTAAGGTAGCTCCAGCCATCGTGTCCTCCTACAGCATACATGGGACCTTCCAATACAGCTACTCCTAAAAAAAAGATGTGAAAGACAATCACTTCTAGATAAGGAGAATAAAGATCACAATTTCCTAGCGACAGTCCAGTGTGCATCACAAAATATTAAATGAAAACAAAAGAAAAAAGAAATTTTCTGTTGGTAACCAATGCTGAATATAATCTGAAGGAGAGAAGTTACTGAATAAGCAGTTGGCATTAAAACAACATTTCCACCACCCTACATTTAATTTCTGAATGTTTTTTGGCCAATCCTAAAACAGATAACCTTTTAAAAATATGCATTCAGCCTTTACAAAACTGTACATACCAAGACCATGACGATGAGTGGACATAGGTGGCATTACACTCCAAGTTTTTGATCTAGGATTATAGCACTCCACAGTATTCAATGTTTTCAGTCCATCTCTGCCACCAACAACATACAATTTATCATCTAAGACTGCAACTCCAAACTGTAATCTTCGTCCATTCATGTTTGCAACTGGAGTCCACGTATTGGTACGAAGTTCATACTTTTCAATGCTTGTAGCTCCTGAATGACAAGTTATATATGAAAAAAAAAAGGTCTGAATTATTAGGGTAGTTTTTATTTCAGCAATATGCTGATCCCACAAGACATCATGATATCCTGCACCATGTTCTTAACTCTATGTAGATAAACAGTCTTTTTTGAGTTTCTCAGCAATTAACTGCATCATTACAAAGGAGGACTTTCTCAGTGCTTTACAAGACAAAAAGCAGGTTTTTTAACTGCTTTTCAGAGTCAAGCCTTTAGAAATAGAAATATTAGGAATACTGAACAAACCTTGTGAAAATGCAATTATATATTGAAATCAACTCTTTTGTAATATTGGACAAAAAAGCTGAAGGTATGAAGGTAAGCATGAAGTACTGAAAGTCCTAACTTTAAAACAACAACAACTTTCTCTGCCATAACTTTTCTAATTTGCCAGATCTCTTCTAGCTACCATTAAACAGCATGGAAGTGTCAATGAAAAAGATAATCCAAGTAGTTGTGACAAAACTATTTAACAATTAGTCAAAAAGCATTTTTTTTTAAGCATGTATATGTCACCTTTGTGCCCTTTCTGTTATTTTCTTCCTTTTCCAAATTACTGCCCACTCAAGTATATAAAGATTAGTTTTCATTCAATTAAACACTTCACTACTCAGAAATCAGCTACTTCTTTGGTAATTTCAAATCAATCAGAACTCTCAATTCCAGAATGTGACCATGGTGCAAACTCCATGGTACTTACTCTCCTCAAATCAGATGGGCTTCATCCTTCTAGGAAGAGCAAGAGGACTGTAGCCCATAAGTTGGTGGGGCTGATCAGGAAGGCTTTAAACTAGGTTTTAAGGGGGTAGGGGTTGAAACTGG
>VYXB01007301.1:131824-224197 GCA_013397135.1 Pachyramphus minor | reverse complement strand
GGTCCTGAGGACCATGCATGGCCAAGGGGAGCCAAAGACACCCAGCATCCTGCTGCTCCCTGCCCCTGGGGCTCCTGCAGGCAAGATCCTTGAAGGGACAGGGGAAGAAAGGAGAGGAAATATCTCTGGCTGCCACCACAGGTCCCGCTGGAGCAAAGGACCAAGGACTTGACATGGAGTCCACAGGGCTGCCAATGTACTCAGCCAACTGCTGGTGAAGCAGAGATGAGCCAGGGAAGGCAGCCAAGCTCTCCCATCCCAGGAGAGCCCATCACAGGAACAGAAGCACATTGGAGCCTCTTTGTTGTCTGTGCATGGGAGGGAGTGTGACAGCCCTGAGAAGGTGCCACTGCCAGGCAGAGCTCGCCAGGAAACAACACAGAGCTGCACAGGGAAACCAGTGGTGCAGGGCCAAGGTGACTGGTGTGCTCAGGGCAGCAGTGGGAGCTTCCATGGATGCTGTATTCACCTGTGCCCTGCTCCCAGGGAACACGTGGCTGCACTGAGGCAGAGCATCAGGAAGGGGAAGGCTCTGACCAAGGGAAAGCCTCTTCCTCAGAGGGAGAGATGGGGACAGGATGGGGTAGAGGGTGAACCAAAGCAATGGGACCAGTTCTGGAGACTGGGAGAAACAGCTGCAGATGCTGAATGCTGGGACTGCATCTCTCAGTGCAAATCCCAAACCAGGGCCAACATGTAAGAAACACCCTCCTGCCATTGCAGCCACTTGGGACCAGCAGCAAAAGCACCCAGATGTAGCCCTGACAAGGAGCAGCCTCAGTAGACACTGCAAATAGTGCCTGAGAGCCCTTCTTTGACAAATTTGACATGGTTTAGTCAAGATCCCCAGCTTTTCCTGTGCTGCAGGAAGGCACAGGCCATCCTGGTGTTTATATAAGGGATATCTGCATCTGCAGACCTGTTTCAGCAGAGGTGGCAAGTGAAAATATGGTTAGATGGCCCAGTAAACTGCACCTACATGAAAAGTCTGAAATGGGCTCTGCACAGCACCCTAAATTTGTTGATTCTGATTAAATAGCAGAAACTGGTTTAAATGCAACAACTTCCCCTGCACAACCCAAGCCAGAAAAGATGGGTTTCAACACTAGGTTTCCAGGCCACCTTCTGCTAGAGAAGCAGAGGCATCTTCCAGACTCAGAGGATCTGTGGCTGCAGGGAAAGAGCCCTGGGAGCTCATGATGCTGGATGTCAGCCCCTCTGGGCTGTCTGCAGAAGCAGGGAAGAGGGAGAGCAACATGTATTAAGCAGATTAAATTTGTGCCAGAGCAGAAAAGCCCCTGAAGCAGCTGCTGTGCCACAGCTGGAGCAGGGAGCCTGCCCTGAGCAAGGCAGACCTTGCTGCCATGCAGCAGGTATCATTTGACCCTTGCTAGCTGGGTCCCGTGTCTCTCCCCATCATTTCAAAGAGACAAAGAGAGGAGACTGTCTCTTCCTTCTGAGAGATAAATGCCTCCAGATTGTAGCCACTCGACAGGTCCACTGAAATTCATCAGTTCTGACTTGAAATGAAAGCTGTAATAAATCTCTCCGTTGAATAGGAGATCAAAGGCAGATCATTAGAGCTCTTGGATTACCCAGTGAGAGTGCACTTCCATCAGCTGCTGTGCTGCTGGGTCCCCTGTGTCCAGAACGACCCCTTTGACAGTGCAGCTTTGACTCTAAATAAAAGGACAATTTCCCTCAGAGGAGGTCTGGGCTGTGCCCCTCTCCTCTGCCCACCTCTTCCCTGACTGCTCTTGGACAGCTCTTTGTGGCTCATGGCCACGTCCTTGGCAGCCTTTGTGGCACAAGCTGCTGCCCAGAATGGAGTGGGACATTGCTCCACCTCACAGCAGAAGAACTTGGTGTTAGTCCAGTCCTCAGAGGAAGTCCTTCCCCACATCACAACCCCCCTGCATTTTCTTTCCAGGGAAGAAAAGTCCTCCCCAAGCTCTGGGAACAATACCAGCTCAGCTATACCCCTTTAATTAAAGACAGACCTCAAAGCTGCAAGGTAAAGCCCTGCAACCCTTCAGTGGGACCTGGTATCCATGTCAACCCTGGCTCTGGAGGAGTCCTCTATGACAGCATTGTGCTGATTTTCCACTGTGTTCTGTGGATTCCCAGCAGGGATCAGGAACAATCTCTATATCTCAGCCTCTCCAAACATGTAAGACATGGTCATAGTCTTCATGGACTGCACAGGGAAAATGTCTCCCTTTCCCAAATCTTTGTGGGTTAACCCCTTCCCTCTGCTCTTGCCATGAGGTCCCAAGCTCAGGCAGTCCCCTGAGCTTCCTCCTTCCCTCATTTCAACCTCAGTAGCCATGTTCACACATCCAAGTTGGCATCTGCTTGTGGGTGCAGGGGAAGGTTGTGCAGCAGGAGCATAAGGTAAAGGAGGCTTCAAACTGCAGGTGGTGACATCCTGTCAGCCATACAGCTGCTGGTCCACCCTTCCTGGCTCCTTGGTGCTGCTGGGGAGGATCTTCTCCCAGCCTAATGCTGATCTGGTGAGACAGTTGTGCCTGAGCCAACTGGAGGATGCTGGAGAGTGGATATATCAGGGTCAACCCTGACTCTCTAAATGGTTTCATTTCTCTAACAGTGTAAGGCAAGTAGGTCTTTTCCAACGCCCTGGCCTGTGGATTGATAGGTTTTCACCAGAAGAAGCTGGCAAACATCACCTGACATCCCTGGCTCAGCACAGTTGGGACCCAGTGGTTAGCTCTGGGTGCAGCAGAGCTGAATCTGGGCCGTGGGCTCAGCAGTGCCTGGAGAGCTGGGGACAGCACAGGGACCAGGCCCTGCAGAAGCCACACAGAGGGAGCTTTATCTCCGTGCAAAACATGTCGCACATGACAGGGTGAATTTCATTCCCGGAGAGGTTTGGTTTTTTTTCTGCCCTGAGACCAGGTTTGCTGAGCTTAGGTCTGAAATGAGGGACCATAAATAAGTCCATTAGCTTCAGAGGAGTTATCCTGAGCACACAGTTCGACCTGTGATCCCTCATTTTACAAAGGGCTAAACACGGAGGGGATGTAGCAGTGGAAGTGAGAGATCCTCTGCCATTTCGCACGGCTGTGATGTGAAAATCAGTGCTGGGGTGAAATCGGGGTTATGTGGGACTTATTTCACTGACTGAAACACGTGGTCTTGGCAATTGAGCATCTCATTCCCGGAGAGGTCTTCTGTACTACAGGATGGGCTGTGGGGTGTCTGGGGACACAGGGTGTGTGTGGTGGGGGTGTCCCACGATGTGGGGAGTCCTGCAGTTGGGTGCCCTGTGATGCACCCAACCACACAAGGTGTCCTAAATTGCAAGGTATCCCAGAGCATGGGGTGTGGGTGTTGATACAGGACATCCAGCACCCTGAGAAGAGACACTTTGGGTGGATTCATACCGAGTCCCAGCCTGGCTGGCTGCAGGCAAATGTCTGCAGCTGGGCAGAAAGCGACGAAAAAGATCCCAGAAGCTGGGGCTCAGACAATGAACTAACAACCCTGCGATTTGCAGCTGAGCCCACACTTTTGGAAGCCCATCTCGTGGCTTTGGTAGTGCAAGAGCAGCAGGGGTGTCCGCACTGCTCAGCCCGAGAACAGCCCCAGCCCTTTTTGTCACCTCCAGCGCAGGAGGTTTCCCGGACCCCCGAGCGAAGCCCCCGCCGGACGCTCAGCCGAAACTGCTGAGCAAGATCAAACACAAACCGTTCCCCAGGCTCCCCCCGCTCCTCCCCGCCTGCTCCAGCTGCCCGATAATCCCTCCGACTGAAAGGGAACCTGAACCCTGAGTGGTTTCGTGCACTGGGAAATGGAGAGGAGCCCCCGAACCCTCTTTGTGCGGGGATAATGGTGTCGGTGCCTCTTCCATCCCCACGCTGTCCCTCTCCCCGTCAGCACTGACCAGCCGGGAAGATGAGCTCCGGAGCTATCACCGCTCCGAGCTTCAATCCAGCACAAACCAAACTTTTTGTTTAACGTAGCAATTTAAAAAAAAAAAAAAAAAAAAAGCAAAAAAAAAAAAAAGCAGCATATGTCTTTGATCTTGAATAAAGCTTTTATCACAGCGCCTTCAGGCCCGGTGAGCGAAGGGGATTATCTTTCTCTCGCACAAAAGTTCACCTCCCGGTGCAGGTCACGGGAGGAAGATTTCGCTGGAGTGGAAGGCGTTTTCTCCAGGGCATTCACCCCCAGTCCGGCAGGCAGCCGCTCCCAGGGAAAGCTTTTTGTGAGCTAACCTACTACCTCAAGTCCTTTCACGTGCGAAGGGAAGGGAAATAAAAACCCTCCAAAAGAAAGAAGCGGGTGCAAAGTTCCTGGCAATCGCTGGCAGCCTTAGCAGGAAAGACCTCAGCCCAGCATCCCGCCGGCTGTCCTAACTCCAGGCTATCCTAACTCCAGGCTATCCTAACTCCAGGCTATCCTAACTCGCAGTGAACAGCCAGGATTCAGGGAAGTCCTGGAGGAATAGGGTGCTGCCGGCTGCCTCTGTGGCTGCAGCCAGGACGGAAGGGTGCCCGAGGAGAGAGAGGTGGAGGGGCAAGATCCCCCTCTCCCAGGACATTAATCGAAGTGACAAATACGCTTTGACATCAATTATGTTGCTTTCTTGTTCAGCCAAGAAGTAATTAACTTAAGTGAAGCAATTAGGTAAACTCATCGAGTGAGGTTTGCGGTACCTTAAACAAACAGCTAATTGGGCTGGGAAGGAGTGGAGATAAAAGGGGATGGGATGACACTCCCGAAAGAGACCGGCGGGTCCCCAGGCGCTGAGGCTGCTGCCGGCATCAGTTCAAGGGGGAAATTCTGCGATGGGAATGTCTGAAGTGAAACATCCCTCCTCCCGTCCATCCCTCTGAAACGCGCTGCAGGTCAACCCCCCCCAACTATCACAATTGCTGCCCCTCCTCGTCTCAGGACACGAGCAAGAGGAAAAGACACTGCCCCAGGGGTCTGCTAAGAGCAGAGGTAAGAGATAAAGCGATCGATGGGGCCCCCCACCGTGTACAAGAGACTCAGACAAACAGGTCTTGGAGCGTTTGCTGATAATAGCAGGTGAGGCTGAGGATGGAGACGGACGCTCAGTGATGGATTCCCTGCAGGGACAGCAAAGACACAGGCGACTGTGTTTCACTCCCAGCCTCCTCCACCAGAGGAGCAGGAGGAAGGGCTGTTGGGACAGATCGTCACAGGGTAGTGTCCCACAGGAGGGTGGGACATTGGCATGGAGAAAAGTGCTGAGCTAGAAGCCCCCGTGGCCCAGAAACGCTCCTGGAAGCCCCTCAGCTCCCAGGACCCATCACTTCATAAGAGACTTAAAACTCTGCAAAAGCTGCCTCAAGAGGAATGACAGAGAGTCAGACACCAGCCCCCTGTTATGTGGAGATGGGTGGTGTCACCCCAGGCAGTGCCACCCCCTCGGGCAGGGGTGCAGCCACACTGCTCTGGGGCACTGTCCAAAGACACTTGCAGATTATTTTCTCCATGGTGCATCCAGCCCACTGTCCTTTCGAGCCAATTAAACCGGTAAAATTCCAGATTTAAGTTCCAGGTTTCAGCAGAATCCACAGCACAAGCTGTTTTTAAAGGTGTCGAATCAAAATGCAATACTATAAATCATTAATGCACCCCCATGTCGCAATGAAGCTGGAATATTTTAATCACTGAATAATGAAGTCAATACTCACAAATCTCAGCTGTCATTAGAAGATGCACATGGCTCCGTGTGCCCAGCTGGAGAGGAAATCTTGCAAGTGGACTGGATTTGCCCAGTGGAGGTGCACCAGGAGCACTGCAGCAGCAGTGGGACACAAGGGGATGGGTTCTGCAGCCCAGTTTTGTTACCAGCAGTGAGTCAGCAGCCTTGTGCTCTGAGCAGCGTGTTGGACTTTTTAACAAGGGCATGTAGTGACAGGACAAGGGGGAATGGCTTCCCACTGCCAGAGGGCAGGGTTAGGTGGAATACTGGGAAGGAATCCTTGGCTGTGAGGGTGGGGAGGCCCAGAGAAGCTGTGGCTGCCCCAGCCTTGGAAGTGTTCAAGGATGGATGGGGCTTGGAGCAACCTGGGCTGGTGGAAGGTGCTCCTGCCATGGCACGGGGCTGGAAGGAGAAGAGCCTTTAAGTCCCTTCCAGAGCATTTACAGCTTGGATAAGTGATGCATTTTCAAAGTGAACACTACCAGACTGCTCACCTTGGTACCATGAGAGTTTTCTCCACTCCCATTGAGGACAGACTGGAGCTGGTGCAGAGTGGGAATGTTCTGCATCCAAGGCCAGACACCATCCTAGAGCTGGGGAAGCCCTGGAGACAGCAATGTGGAGAGAACCAGAAAGGGCAGATCTGGAAGCTGGTGAACAGAAGGCAGAAGGGCAAAGTTAAAGCAGCTCTGTGAATGCTGGGACATGCCTGCAGGCAGCGAGAGCCGCTGTGTCCCCGGCACAGATGGAGAATGTGGCTTGGAGCTGCAGCAACAGCGCGGGTGGGAGGATGGTCAACCCTGACAGCAACCTGGGGGACAGGCAACAAGCACTTCTGAGTAACACCAGTTTCCTCAAAGAAAGGAAACTCCTGGAAGGACAGAATCAGGCTGGCAAACAGCCACAGCCAGCATGGAGGCTGAACACAGAGCCAATACCTCTGCCTGCCCCCCAGGATGTTCACAGTGCTCAGGTGTGTGGTCCCACAGCTTCTGGTACCTACCTTGTGCTGTCTTGCAGTGTGACAACAAGCCTGAGGCCTCAGCACTGCAGTGCTGGCAGGATGGAGCTGCCATCCAGCTGGATGTTTGGGTACTTGTGGAAGCTGCACAGTCAGATTAATGTCACTGGGACAAGAGGGCAGTGTGAGGGCAGGACAGAGGAACCCATAGTTTGATACCTCCAGAGCTGGGTACAAATCATATTTACAGTAACACAGAGCTGGTGTGGCCTGTGGGAAGTGAAAGAGGTCATAATGGTGCCCTCATAGGGCTACAACCTCAGGCACAGAGCTGTCAAATGGTCACTTGAACCACAGGGAACCTCCCAGACTCTGCACAGAGCAGACCAAAGTACCACACACTCATCTTTCTGGATAAGTGGCATAACTGGGAGTCAGATATTCCTCCCTCAGGAACCAGGTGAGACGAATTGTCCACCTTGAGCTGTCCTGCTTCATTCTTCCTTGACAGTAGGATTGCATTGGAGCCCACACCAAAGGTGTTTGGGTTTGGTCCATTTTTAGTCTAGCAGAAATATGGAAGCAGCACTCTGGAGTTTAGGGTTTGATTAGGTTGGAGTGGGACTTCATTCAAGGGTTTGTAGTGATAGGACAAGGGGGAGTGGCCTTAAGCTGAGGGAGGGTAGATTTAGATTGGATGTTGGGAAGAAATTCTTCCCTGTGAGGGTGGGGAGGCCCTGGCACAGGTTGCCCAGAGAAGCTGTGGCTGCCCCTGGATCCCTGGAAGTGTCCAAGGCCAGATTGGACAGGGCTTGGAGCAACCTGGAATAGTGGAAGGTGTCCCTGCTTATGTCAGGGGGATGGAATGAGACGAACTTCAAGCTCCCTTCCAACCCAAACCACTCTGCAGTTCTGTGATACTGCTCTGTGCTGCAGCAGGGGAACCCAGCCAAAGCCATGGACTCAATCCTCAGGAAAAAATGGAAGAGATCTGCCAAAAAATTGCAATCACAGAATCACAGAGCAAGTGGAGGTTGGACAGAAACTCTGAAGATCATCTTGTTCACCACAGCCCCCTACTCAAATCCTTGCTGGGCCTTTTCCTCCCAGCATCATTGAGCCCTCAGAGATGCCACACTGGTGTAGCTGATCCCACCACAGGGTGTAACAGCACAGAGGCACAGCAGGACACACAGCTGGCATCCTCCTGTGGGTGACATCAACATCAACAGTGCCCATCAGATACCACTTCTGATGTGTCACCCTGTTTGAGGCTGTGATTTCACAGCTGGAGGTTCCTGGAGCTGCAAGGGGCCTGAAGCAGGTCCTGCCAAGTGATCCACAAATTCATTCCAACCTGGACACCACAGGCTTTGCAGTAGTGTAACAGGGTTTGGCCCTCCAACAGGGATGGCCAAAATATTCACTTAAAATCTGGGGGGGAAACCATGCTCTGAAGGGATTTCTTTTTCCCTCAGGCTGCTGCAGAAGTGTTCGTGTGGGTGGCAGAGGATTTTCACCTTTGGTGTGTGAGTCCAGTCGCCTCTGAAGAGAGGACCCTGAGCGAGCTGGACCAGCATGGCAAATTCCATTTCCTCATCGATTTTCTGGAAGGATGCTCTGGAGGAAGCTGGGTGTTATGTATTTGTGTGAGCAAGGGATATTAGAGACTCGTGCAGTGAGATTAGAAGCGACACCGAAGGTCGTTCTCTCCTAAACCCCTCTTTTAAGGCGTTAACAACTTAAAAAAAGAAAAAAAAAAGAACCCTTTGTGCTAGAGATGTCTCAGGCTTCATCACTGACTAAAGGGGTTTTTTTGGGGGGGAAAACAGCCAAAATCTCCGTGGATGTGTTCTGCATTATTTGAGCTTAAAAAAAAAAAAAAAAAAAGGCAGTGGGGAGTGGTGGGGGAGGGCGGGGAACACTCCCTGGTAATACTGGTTGTCATAATCCTCTTTTCCCATCATCCTGCCCAGCAACAGCCGCTCTGCTCTGCTCCTCCTCCGAGACCAGGTGGCCTCACGTGAGCACCTCCCTCCTCTCCCCTTTCCCGCTGGAGCCACCCAGAGCAGAGCAGGTGGGTGGATCAGGGCACCAGAGCCAGTGAGATACCCTCTTAGACCATCCTTTGGGTGGGCAGCTGGAAGATTCTGGGCCCCCATCCTCACCCTCACTGTTGTCTCCAGAGGGGAGTGACCAGGTTGGTTCCCTGGCACTCAGTGCCAATGGCCCCAGTGCCCAGCACGAGGCAGGAGGCTCGTGGTCTCAGCAGTTATTCTGGCCACGCTCCCACAAGGTTGGGAGGGGAAAACTCATCCAGTCTGTGCAGCCCATGAAGTACAGAGCACAGAGAGCACAGAGGAAGGCTTGCAGCCCAAAGATTCCAGCAGGTTTTGGGTTCTTTCTGCTTGCCATTCATGGCAGACAGCAGTTTCCATGTTTAAACCAAAACCAGTTAGTCCCCACTCAAATTACAGGTCTGAGGAATCCCCCCAGCCCAGTGGAAGGGATTGTTCCCAACAGGAGACCTCTCCCTGGGAGCCCCTGGCCTGAGCACAGCCCCAGGAACGAGATTGTGACACAGAAAAAGGAAATTGTGTTCGATCTTTTTGGCAAGATGAGCTGTCTGCTCCCTGAGAGGCAAGGGGAGCACTGGATCCCTGCCAGGGCTGCAGAGTTTTGGGAGGGGGACAGAAGGCTCACAGACAGGAGGGCAGCATGCTGGGCTTGCCCAGGACTGTGTCCCACATCCCTGCACGGAGCAGGGCTGACACAGGGAGGAGTGCAGGGACCCTGACAACCCCACTGCTTCCCAGAGCCACTCCAAGATGCTCAAAATAATCTCTGGAGCATCTGCAATTGTCTGTCAAGTGCTGAATCATCCTCCTGCAATGTTTGCATTAGGAATGCAGGAGTGGTAGAGCCTTTTGCAGTGAGAGCTGGGCAGGGGGGGACAGGTACTGACACAGGAGACACGAGGAGTAGCAGCAGGAACGTGCTCTCTGTGTGTGACCCTCCAGAGCACCAGTGCTTGGCAGTCACCTGTGCACATCCCAGAGGGACACAGCCAGAGAGGCTGGACACATGGCAGGGCTGAGGGTTTGATTTCTTCATCATGAAATAAGTCACTGTGAACCCCCAAAGCAAGTCTGATCTGTCCTCACCCTCCACTAGAGCTATAGGGAGACCCAACCTCACCTGTGCAAAGCTCCTGGGATCCCAAATCCAGTCACCTACCATGGGGTTCCATCAGCTGCAGCAGCTCCTGGCCAGCTGTACCACCAACAATCTGAAGTGGTCCATTGGGGGAACAGCACTGCCTCACCTTTAAAACAGAAAAGCCCCCAGAACCACAGAGAAATGGATGAGTAAAAGGGGTTTATTTATTTAGACTTTCGACAAAACTTTGACAGAATCCTGCACTGGGGGATTTGAAATCTTGCAACATACCCTGGTTCTGCACAAGGACACCAGAACTCATGTGTGTTTAATAGATCTACTGAGATGTGGCAGATAGCAAAGGATTATCTGGGTTAGCTGATGTGAGAGGCTGGAGGGAGCTGCAGAGGGAATTCACTGCTCACAGAGACTGGCTGTTGATAAATGGGAGTTCACACACACCACAGAGATCATCTGACCTGCTCCTGTGTATCACCAAACTCACTATCATCTATAACCCTGCTGGAGAAAGCCCCTTGTGTCACTGGACAGCTCAATAGCAACAGCTTTAAACACTCAGGGACAAAAGAAACAACTACAGGTCTGAAGTGCAATGCACTGAACCAATGTGATGTTATTATGGCATTAAGTATCAGTGGATGGGGCAGCTCTGCTCTAAACAGTGTCTCGTAGGAGCCTCTGAGCTGGAAAAAATAAACACACAAGTTGGATAAAGGGATCAACGCCCACATTTGTGGTGTCCTTACAGCCATTCCACCCATTTTCCACCCAGCACTGAGCCCCCCTGTGACTCCTGCAGAAGATCAGAATGGGAATTATTCACCTGCAATTGGAGACTCTCCAGAAGTGCCCCCCACATTTAGTCTCTACAGAGAGCAGAGCCCTGCATGGGGCAGGAACACACCGAGGTGCAGGCACATCTCTGCAGGATGAGCTCTGGGGAAGAAGGTCTGGGTGATGGAAGATCAGGGGAAGGTGGGTGGAGGGCTGGGGTGAACCTGCAGGGAGACCTAGTCCAGGTGAAGGACAGCAAAGGGGAGGGATGAGGGTGGCTGGAGCTCAACTCTTCCCCACCAAAGTGCTGGCCAAGAAGGCCAAGGAGGAGGTGACATATGGCCTTGGCCTCCTTGGGCAGGGAAAGCCAGATTCACATGTCAGGGAAAGCCATCATCACACCAGTTAGCAGTTTCAGCACAGCTGGAGGGGCAAGGATTATCTCCCCAGGTAGCCTGAAACCTCAGGCAGGGCTCTGCTCACCTTATTGCAGCCAAGACAAAGAGAGCAAACCCTGTCTCCAGCAGGAAGCCTCCAGTGGCTGGATGACCTGTGAGCTGAGATGATTTTGCACAGCCCCAAGATAGATCTAATCTATCAGGACAGACCCATTTGTTGGCAGCTCCTCTGTGCCTGAAGGGAGGACATGCACACCAGACCCATCCCAGCCAGCCCTCCCCATCTGTGGGAGGCTCTGGGGCCAGCAGGAGAAAGTCTGGGAAGCATGGAGAACACAAGCAGCCAGCCTGCCCACACGAGGCTTCCCATATGCTGCAGGGCTCTAAGCATCCCTGAGCCACGGGATGAAGGAATATTGGCCAACAAACTTGATCCTGAGCTCCTCGGAAGCAAGACAGGGACTGACTGCTCCTGCCAGGAGTGGAAAGGTCACTGTCTGGACTGCCCACAATGCCAGGCATTTCCAGGGTGTCCAAGAAAAGGGAAATAAGGCCAAGCTAAGCATTTGTGCTCTGTACAAATGGGCCTTGACTAACACTGATGCAGAGATGGCAGTGAGCACCATCTCCTGGCACAGCCGGTGAAGCTGCCCCCAGGTCACTCCTCAGCCACACGGAGCAGAGAGAGCTCCTTTGCTCTCGTGCTCCAAGGCAGGTGCACAGCCGGTTGACTCGTGCTGTCAGGTAGATGCCTCCTGCAGAGCCTTCAGTTTGTCATTTCCTTGTCACACACTGCTGTGGGTGAGCACCGACATCTCACTGCAGCGACGCTCAGAGCAGGGGCAACAGGAAACGCCTCTTGACTTCTGCCAAAAGCAGCTCCTAAAGCCCCCAGACGTTGCTCAGGGCTCTTGTTCCAACCAGCAGCCCTCAGGATGCTGTCACACATCCTGAGCAGTCCCTCCTGTCCCCAGGCAGCCAGTGTGGCACTTCCCAGGCACACACAGCCTGACATTTAGCGATGCTGAGCTGCACATGTGCCGGGCAGCTCAGATCCCCACTGCTCCTCCAGCCTCTGTCTCACCAGCAAGGGCTTTCTGTTTCCTTGCAGGTCACAGAAACCAGGCATGGTGTGACCCACAGGTGCTTCCCAGCCCCTCTCCCACTGTAGATGAAAGCTTTATCCCATAACTGACACAGCATCCGTGTGTCCGGTGTTAAATGGACTAAGAACTGCACTTGATCAGGTTTGCTTAAACATGATTAGAAACCTGGATAGATTTCCTGCTTTGAGTGATCATAAAGGGTGCAGGGAAGGCAGAGTGAGAGCTTCTGCTTGTGCAGAAGGCTGGCTGGAGACCCGATAAAAGGAAATCAGGAATTGCAAGGAGGTCTTGTGCACCTGACAGTGCTGGGGCTCAGGAATCGATGCTGGGGAGGCAGCCAGACCCCCCCATCAGCCCACTGCTCTTCCCAGGACCCCCCATCTGCTCTTCCCAGGACAGAAGGTTACCAAGCCCACGTCCCAGGAAAGTGCCTCAGCTCCCACTGTCTGCAGCAAACCACCAAAATCTGGGAGGATCCCTCTGGCTGCTGACATATCTCATCTCCGTGCTGTGAAAGGGCACTGGGGTTTTGCTGAGCTGGATGGAGGCCTTTGGAGACATCACTTCCCTTTTCCAGTGCCTGAATTCACTGGGGATGTGCTGGCAGACTGCCAGACCAACATTAGACTTTGCCAAGACATCAGCACCACCTGGGGCTGCCAGGGCTTTGTCTGAACCACACACAGGGTTTTCAGATCATTGGTACCCATTCTCTTCTTCCTCTCCTCCACAAGAGGCTCCAAGCTCTGTCCAAACTCCCTCCATGCTCTTGCCACCTCCTTCTTTAACTCCTGGGTGAGCAGCAGCATCTTTGCACCTAATTACAGACAGGCTGGACTGAAAAATAATAAAAACCTCAACTCAAAAATGAAGCCCAGAGCACTGAATTTGCAGGCTATTTGTTAAAATAGCACCTTGGGGCTGTGAAATGACACTTCACACAAGAAAGGTCAAGTGGCACACAAGGCACCCTGCACTGTTCAGAAGGATCCCACAGCAACAGGGGTCAGAACCTGTGCCAGGGCCTCACCACCCTCACAGGGGAGAATTTCTTCCTAATATCAAATTTAAATCTATCCTCTTGCAGCNCATGCTCTTGCCACCTCCTTCTTTAACTCCTGGGTGAGCAGCAGCATCTTTGCACCTAATTACAGACAGGCTGGATTGAAACTTCCCAGTTTGTTAGAGACACTCTGCCCTTTTCCCAAAAGCATCTGGCAGCTCCAACAGGAGACACAGTGAAGGGCAGGATGGTCCCATGCTCCAGCCTGACCTTCTTCCTTAGAGGATGGCACCAAGATCAAGGGGGGCACAGGACCCAAAACCCAGTGGGTCACCCAGCACCCGGGAGAAGACCTGAAAAAATTGTATTTTCAAGCACAAGGAGCTTTTCTTTTTCAGTGAATTGCTTCAAACAACAATCTTTCCTTCTCCATGTTTTACTCTTACAGAGAAAACAAGGAATCACCAGTGATCAGCACCTCCAGTGTGGTGCACACCAGACCAGGATGTGTCCTGGGAAATGCATCTCCCTCCTGGGCAGGACATGGGTGTTGCTAAAGCTGCAATTTGCTCTGCTGTACAGATCTCATCTATCAAGAAGGAACTGGAACAGGGGGAAGTGAGCTATTATCTCCTTGAAATGATATGGGAGATACTTGATGGGCTCTGTCCAGCTACAGAGCTCTCACTGGGTGTGTGGAGCTGGCAGTTCTCTGCTGAGGATACATCCACACAGGATCTTTCTGGGCAGAAAGGTAGGAGAGATGAGTCTGAACCACCCCTGAAGTGATATTTACAGTGTTCCCCCTCCAGCTGTACCAACAATGAGGAATCAGGGACCAAAGGGATCATGGCCAACAGGCCCCAAATACATGTTCTGCCCTGGCTGAGCTGCCTCTACCCTGTGAGAGGGATAGAAATAAGGAAAACTTCTCCACAGGCCCTGCTAAACCTTTACCCACCCCCTCCACAGTTTTTCAGGAACAAAGGGACATCAGCTTCACCTTAGCTCTCCCTGCAGATATTGGCTCACACATAAAGGCCAGGACAGCTGCCCATTGTCTGGACAATCCATTCCCCACTCCAGAGCCGCCCACAACAGCCTGTGTAGGTTTTCCACAGCTCCCAGCTCCCATGGAGTTAGAAAAGGGGGAACAGCTTCCAACTCCATGAGCCAGTGGGGCAAAATCCACTGCTTTCTTCCCAACACATCTGCTCTGAAACCATCAAGACACAGTTGCTTGTTGTGCCATTATCCCCATGCTCATCCCAAGTGCCAGGCACACATGCCACACCTGAGATGGGCTCCAGCAGCTCCCCCTCTGTCCCCTCTCCTCCTGGTCAAGGGGGATCCCAGGCTTTTTCATCTCTTCACCTCAGTAACAAGCACATTTTACCCTCTCCACAGGTGGTCAAGACCCAGCTTCAGGCTCTTTAAGTGATATCCAGGGTTTGGAGGTGACCTGTCCAGGGCTTGGAGTTCTCCTTCAGCTTGGCAGTGGCTCAGGATCTCTCCATGGTCGGCAGCCCAGGAGCTGGGGAAGGCCTGGGAAGGCTCAGAGGAGCTTCCACAAAGGTGCAGAGGCACCTGGCCACTAGCACTAATCCTCAAGGCCTTGAGCACCATCTCCTGGTCATTCCTGGATTCAGTGGTAACTTAACCTCATGCTTCTTCTGTGTCACCATCCCTGAAAAGCTTGGGGGGACAAATCATATGTGGGAGCCCTTCAAAACATGTGCAACACTTCAGCAGGGTCATGTGCTTGCTGCTACACACACACACAAAATGCCATGAGCTCCCCCAAGCCCCTCTCCTGCTCCCTTTTCCTTACAAGGTATAACAGGAACAAACTCTCTCACTGGCACAGCCACCCTGGCACACCCCTGTGCCACCATCTCTGCCTGGTGGCAGCGAGCAGCCAGCACAAGATGCTGCTGGAAAACTCCAATCTGTTCACCTCCCATGGCTCTGGGCAGCAGGACACAACAGGGTGGGGTCCCAGGCTCTGAGATCCGTCGGGATCACTGCTCCCTGTGTAAATATTGCAGTGGCAGAGTTCAACCTTCTGGCATGAGGGAAAGGAAGATAAATGCTACCAGTCCCCTCAGAGCCACAGGAACCCTGCATCTATCTAATTGCACTTCATAATGGATTCAGCAAACCATTAATTATCAGATTATATTTTAGGAAGCTGCAGATAAAAAAGCTTCACGAAATTTAGCCTTAAAGGGACCGGTGTGCTGCAATGAAGCTGTTGCATCATGCTGGCACCAGAGAAGCAAACTTTACAGTGGGCACCTGAATGCATTTTACAAGGCAGTGCCCCCCGTGTGGCAGGGGAATGTCCACTTGCAGTCACAGCAGCTATGCTACACTCAAACACCTACATTATCTCCAAGCCACTGACACCAGTTGATCCCCATGAGGGACCCTGGCATGCAGGCACAGCTCCTTCCCCCTTTTTCAGCATGTTCCTGCTGAATTAAGAGGGTGGTGGGACACCTCAGGGCTGTTTGCTTGTAGAGAGGATGGGGATGCTCAGACCTGCCTTGGACCCTCCCTCCTAGCAGACAGTTACAGCAAAAACATGGATGGGATGAGAACCTGTGCTGCACAAGGTGCTGCCTAAACAGCACTGAAGTCATTTTGTCCAGTTCCCAGGAAATCCCTGCTGGAAAAGAGAGACCCAAAGCTCAGCTCTGTGCTGGAGGAGGTCTCCAGCTGCACATCAGTACAGGTGAGAGCAGAGGACAAAGCAGCCCTTACACACCCTGCAGAGAAGATACCTGTGACTACATCACTGATTCAGCCATAGAAATCTCCATCCTAAGTTCTCAGGACAGCTTTTTTTGTTGTTTCCCATACCCATACACCCCAGTTTTGTCCTGCACTCGTCCCTTCCCCTCTGTTCACAGCAGCAGAGGGTCACACCCAATTCCCATTCTTTTCCTCTGCTTTATTTCTCACGTGTTGGGAGAGACAGGTGGCCCAGCTCACCTGAGCTGGCAGCTGCTGAATGCAGGGAGACCTCCCAGGCATGAACCCCTCCTGTCCCTGGTCATTCTGTGCTTGCTGCCTGCCTGGGATTGCCTTCCCAAAGAAGCCCTGGATCTCTGAGCTGGAGCAGCACACTGAGCTCCTGAACAAGTTTAGGGGACACCAAGTGGCAGCCAAAGGCACCCCCACTGTCTCCCTCTTGGTTTCTTCACAAATCAGAGTTACTTTGTCATCAAACAAGTCCTCCACAGTCGCTGCCACCTGCTCAGAGCCACTTTGGCTCACATGGGATTCAGGCAACACCACGAAGACTTGGGAGCCATCCAGTTGGGTGCCATCAAAAGAGATGATGTGCTCTGCTGCTCCTTGCTTTGATGTCTGGATCACCTGTGTGGAAGGAAGATGGTGCAAGAGTCAGACATGTACAGCACCACCTTCCCCAGCCTCAGCTCAGGTAATAACATTTAGCTTCACACCACAGGTCTGCAATTACAACAGGCATGAGACTAATGGGAAACACCAAACCACACACACCAGTGATGCAAGAGAAGACAGGAGAGTAATTTGAATATTTCTCTCCACAAAATTGCTATAATTTAGCTCCACAAGCAGCTGTAGACAGTAAACACTCTGTGATTATCCACGGGAGGAATGCCATCCCAGGGAATCTTGCACACTGGGTTCTCTCATCCAAGGAACTTTTCTCCCCTGATGGCTGAGACATTGAAGAGGAAGAGGCTGGATTCAGACCTAGCCCTTGGCCTCCAACAAAACAGCTGTAGTCTCATGGGGTGTCATTGGGGTGCCAACAGCCTGTGAGTAGCCAGGCACCTCTGCATACCCTGCCAGTCCTCCTCCTTGGCTCCTGAAAGCCAGGACTGAGCTGCTTCCCCTCCAGCAAGACCTCCTCCTGCCAGCACAGAAATGCCAGAACACTGTGGGCTTGGGGTTTACATTATGGACCCCTCTAAAACTGGGGAATAGCTTCAACCCAAACCACTCTGGGATTCGATGATTCTGTTCCAGGGGCACCACGACAGCAAGAACTGTGTAGAAAGCAGAAGTAACAGGGGAACTATGCTCAGCAGATACAAGACCTGCTCCTCCTCCCACAGGACAAGCACTTACACCTCACTCTGTTTCTCAGTTGTCCCTGAGGAGCTGAATGCAGCTGAATCCCTGATCCTTGTCTCAGGTCTTCTTTTGGTGTGAATTCTTGTTCCCCTGTAGCAATGTGCTCCCACACACATTCCCTCCAAGGCATGCCATTTGCAACATGACTAGTTTTAATTCCTACACCTCTTGGTAGCTAGAAACTTGGGTGAATGAGATTCCTGAGGGTCCAGATGGGCAGATATGTAGCCCTTTGCAGTCACAGCTCATCTCTCCCCATGGACCTGCCTTTTCCCTATGGACTCTGCCTCCTCTGTCCAACTTATCCCTCTGCCAACCCCAAACTGCTGCACGTGGCCTGGAGAGACATCCTGCTGCAGGAGCAGGCAACAGCAACCTTTGCTTATGAGACCAACTCCTGGCTGCACCAGCTCACCTGGAAAGTCTTGTCACAGATTCCAAAGGGCTTTCCCACCACGTGGAGCTCCAGGAGTGATGGGGCACTGCAGATTTTGGAACAGGTAGGACAGGGGTGGTATTCCTGGGAATGGGCTTCATGGACATGCTTGTGGTGTTCCTGCAGGGTGGCAAAGCTCATCTGGAACTTCTTGCAGCTGTGTCTGCCACCCAGAAACACAGCACAAACCACAGAAGGCAAAGAAACCAAGGGAAAAGAAGAATGAAGAGATAGTAAAAAAAAAGGGAGGGAAATGTTACTTTCCAGGTGGAAACTAGAACTGGAGTTTGGGCTTTACACATAGGTTTTGCTGTTCCTGCTCATGGACAGCTCTCCATGGTGAGCTCCCAGCAGCCTGTCTGCCAGTATTTTTGAGATAACCCTACTCACGCCATCAAACCACTAAAGTCTCACTTTTCCTGGGAGGGAAAAATCCCACTATGAGACCCCCAGCCAGCCCAGAGACACAAAACACCATCATGACCCCAGGGAAGCTGTGCCTCATGGGCTGGGCTGCCCACACTGTGGGGCAGAGGGGTCACACTCCCTGTGGAAGGTCCTGCACTGGCAGCTGAACATCTTCCCTGCAGGAACAGCCCAGGGAGAGCCTGCCCCCAACAGCAGCTCTGCCTGGACTATGCCCGACCTGAGGGGGAGAGGGAAGACCCTGTGAGGTGAATGGGCTTTCCTGGGGTAGCCAGAGCATCTCAGCACAAGGCCCAAAATGTCCTGGAGGTGCCAGCACACCACACCTGCCTCAGGTATCCTGAGGTACTACACACTGTCACCCTGCTGTCTCATGTTCACAATGAATTGCCCAACTGCATCACACTCGTGGAACAGTGGAAATTAGAGCCAAGGACATTTATTACAGCCCCAGCAATGCATTCTCTGTGCCCATGAGCTGGAAGAGCCCTGCCTCAGCCCCAGGAGCTCATGGCACTGAGTGCAGGGGCAGCAGCAGCATGGGCATGAAAAAAATGTGGAATTCAGCCAGAGGGAAGGGCAGGGGAAACCAGGATAACCAGAGGAAGGATGCATTGCTGGAGTCTAGGTGTGATGGGACAGAGAGGAACTACTCAGGAGAAAAACAAGGAAGATGGAGGAGAGGAAGACTGCGTGGCTAATCTGAGGAGCTGGATAAGGGGATGGGGAAAAGGAAAAGTGGGAAGCTACAGGCAAACCCCTGGCACCACTCTACTGTACTGCTGTGTCCACCAGCCATCAGTGACACCAGGGGCCACCAGTGTCCTCCAGCCTGGAGCTCCACCAGGACACCATGAGCTGCCCCAGGGAGGGCAAAGAGACTCAGCTCCTCTTACTTGTCCTGCTACAGCAGCCAGGAACTGGAACAGCTTGGTTATTTTTGGAGGCTTTTAAATTTGCCAGTAGCCCCACTTTTCCTTGATGAGCCATGTGGAAAACCAATTAGGGAAGAACTAATCAGAAAGTGGTTGTGCTCAGTGGGGCAGGAGAAATGAGCTGAGCTGCATTTCTCACACATGGCACTCACAGAGCTGCAGGGAGGAGGAGGAGATTTCAGGCTATCACTTTATTATAATATTGTCCAAACTTTTGCCTAAACATCCTGCTCACACCAACCCTACCTGAGGCATGAGCAAACTCTCTTCCACAGATGTCACATGCCACAGGGAGATGCTTCTTCTTTTTCTTGGCCATCTCCACCACCCCGTGGACCTCCAGCTGATGCTTCTCCAGCTCCTTCTTGGTCAATTTGACCTGGCTGCACTCTTTACACTGGATCTGCTTTCCTCTGGACACCTGACAGTGTTTCATGTGCACCTTCAGGCAGCAGCAGAAGCAGAAGGTCTTCTCAGAGGCTTTGCAGACAAAACTCTTCTTGGAAGAAGCTTTGTCTTGGGATTCCTTTGCTTCTTTGGCAGCAGCTCTTCCTGCCCTGTCCTCATCTTTGTCCAGAGATTTAACTTGGGATTCACTGTTCACCTTCCACTTCCTGATCCTGGGTTTCTCCCTGCTTCTCTTCTACTTCTGGAAATAGCAATTACTGGTTCAGTGGTGACCAGCAGGACTGGGCATCTGCCCCTCAGTCTCCCACCTCCTGAATGCTCCTACACAAGCAGTTTGTCCTGCACAGAGGCAATCAAATACTCTGTGCACCACAATGGTGGCACATGGCTCTGCCCAAAAGTGGCTCTGGCCATGCATGGTAGGATGCATAAAGAGGGATCCTTGATTTTCTCCACCTCACATACCAGGGGCCAAGAACCAGGGCCAGATTGTCCTAAAAGCTTGTTCCTCACACTGTTGCTTCCAAGCATTTGCCTCCTGCTCAGACACATGAAGTTACAGCCATGCCTCAGCCTCAGATATGATACTGCCTAAATCTGCCACTGAGAGTGGATATCCAGCCCTTAATTACAAAAAATCTCAGAAACACTTCACAAACACAAACTCTTTGAAAAGGAACAGCTAATCTCACTACGACCCTTTTGAGTCTTCTGCCTGGGGCCCTGAGGTGTTTTAAATCGCTCATTATGTTCATTTCTTACAAAGCTTAATGCTTTCCCTGTCCCTGTAACACCACCATCTCAAAAAGCACAAGCTGGAAAATTCACCCAGGATCTCAATCTACAGAAAAAACCCACAGGGAATGTATGTATGGAAGAAATCAAAATACAAACAGATACATTTGTCTTCTTTGCTATAATGAGAACCAGGGAACTGTGTGGCCATGGAAACCAGCACAGACTTCTCCCTTTGCCAATGTACAGGAAATTCAGTCTGTGCCTGCAAAACTTCATCTCTGCCTCCTTCACTATGGGAAGAACTCAGAAGTGTCTCTTCACACACCACTACTGCCCCAGACATCCAACCAACTAGAAACTAAGTGATATATTCCAACAGGCCTGGAGATCTTAAGATTCCAAATGGTGAACTATAACCTGTGAACACATCAAGGGAGAACTTCCAGCAGACTGGAAGACTGGTTTCCAGTTTGTCCTGCTCTGCCAAGGTTGCCTTGACCTCTCAGGTTTCTTCCCACATCCCTGCAAGCAACATTCCATGTTGCACCTCCACCAAAGGAACCAACCCATTACTTTGATAGTGCTGAGAGTGGTTGGGAATGGATGCAGCTTCCTCCACAGCGCACTCCAAGTGCTTCAGCTCACCCAAATGAATTATCAGAAATTTTCGAGGGCTTTTTTTGCAGTAGAGATGCAAAACCTGTTGTTTTCAAGTGGAAATGCAGACTGTTCACATCTCCATGTGGCACATACGTTCTCAGAAACATAAGGTCTCCTCAGCTTCAAGAGGAAGCTCACACCCCTGAGACATGAGGCCTGGAGTTATCACTCACATCTCATGCCAAGAGCCACGCAGCTATCAGTCCATAAAGTCACCTGCAACATTTGGGGCAACATTTGGGGCAACATTTGGTAAGCAGTGGTGTCAGTGCTGAGGAGCCTCAAAATTAAGATATTGAGGTTCAGCACAAAGATCTGTAGGATGCCAGAAAGAGGTTGGTACCTGGCAATTCTCCTCTGGACACTTCATCCAGAACAGATGTTTTTTTTGCCAAGTAAATACCATTTTCCAGGGCTTTTGTTTTTGATGTTGCTTCTTGCTTGATTTCGTCTCAACCTTGGCTTGATGCCCTGCAAAGACACTCAGTGACAGCAGCTCTGCTCTCTTTGGTGTTGCTGCCAGGGAGGCAGGATCTGCCAGAGCCATGGCATCAGCTCCACTGCAAGGTGTCCACAAGTTTGTGTGGGCTGCACATTCACAGACACATGAACTGCTGGTTCTCCTGCTCCACAGTCATCAGGGCACCAGCCCTGGCACCACACTTGGCCACACAGGGTCAAGGGGAGCAAGACAAGTGCCTGCAGGGTCTGAAGGAGACAGAATGAATGGCAGATAAGAAAGAATCACCTTTTCTCTGGTAATCAGAGCCATGGCCAGGTGAAAATGCCAGCTGGATTGGTGGCAGCTATTGGTGGAGTTAGAAGAGAGGACCTAGATCTGAACTGGGTGTGGGACATGTCTCAGGAGGCCACTGAGGCAAGGAAGGGGAGCAGAGCATGTGCCTTGACCCTCCAAGCCCTACAGCTAAAGCAGTCATTGAGATCCTAGATTTCTTCTACCTGTGCCCTGCTCCCAGACACCCAGTCCCACCTTCCAGCAACATTTCCTCACTGCTCAAGACTGTGGGCACACCAACACACCCAGGGTGCAGAGGGTGACCTGCCCCTCAGCACAGGGGGGCTTTGCCTGTCCCTGCCAAACACAGAGTGATGGGGAGTTTCAAAGCCACAAGGTTTGTGTTCATTCTTCAAGACTCACAGCCCTGACCCATATTTTCACACAAAGTCATTAAACCTTCTACCCCTAAAAAAAGAGGAGACATTAATAGCAACCTGCTTACTCTAACTCCCCAGCAATCTACTGGCATTTCCACATGAGGAAATAGGGGATGGATTGAGCTGAACCAGCACCTGTGCTTGGATAAAAACCACACTGTGCACATCCCAGTGGACTCTGCAGCACAAAGAATCTGGATGCACTCGGAAACACGATGCCATGAAAATGTATGTGAGCAAACAGAATTAGCAAGTCACATTTGCATCTTTTCCAGGAGAATGCATACCTGCAGTTACCTTCCTGGACCTCTGTTATCCCTGTCATTAAAGCACCAAATTCAGTTCATCATTTTTCCTTCAAATGCAGAGACACAACTGGGCTCAGCTGGAAAGCCTCCCACAGCTCAGGGCAGGGCTCACACGTGGTTACAGCTCTGCATTTGTTCTGGAATTCATCAAATTGCTCTCTGTATGGGATGGTGGATGGTGGCACATGGCACACAGCACAGGAACAGACTCCATTTTGGTTTTGTCCAGGGGGGGCCAGGCTACAGCTTGCCTTTGTTGGTTAAACCATTCCCTCTTCTGTGCAATCTTTTACTATTACTATTGTGTTTATTGCAATTTCTTCAGTAAATTGTGACTCCAGTTTGTAATCCTCTTAGGATTTTTTTTTAACTCCACTATCAAAAAGGGGGCTGTTTGCGTGGGTTTGGTCTTCCTGCTGAGATTTAAAACCAGCACAGATCCTCACAGGGGAGCATTTGCTCTGTAAAGTGCATATGGAGCAAGGCCAAATTAAAGCACTCTAAGAAAATTAACTCAGGAAGCAGTCTTGGACTACAAACTGTGCCATCATGGTCATCTTTGCACAAGACAATGAGCTTTCTGCAGCCTGTGAAAATCCACACATAGAAAGGCAAGTGACAGTCAGATAAGTCCAAATTCATACAGATCCAACAGCACAGGAAGAGCCAATGAAACCCCACAGCTTAAGGATAATAATTCTGAAAAATAATAATCCAGTATAGATACAAATTACAGAACTAAGCTGGTTAAATGCTTCCAGAGCAAGGGCTGGGGTGGAAAAATATAAACACAGTTAAAGAACACCAGTATAGGGTCAATTATGGGCTCTACAACCTTTGTAACACACAAAACTTTGACATGGTGCATGTTACCAGCAGGAGAAA
This sequence comes from Pachyramphus minor, assembly GCA_013397135.1. Classification (NCBI taxonomy): domain Eukaryota; kingdom Metazoa; phylum Chordata; class Aves; order Passeriformes; family Tyrannidae; genus Pachyramphus; species Pachyramphus minor. The sequence goes on along the minus strand of VYXB01007301.1, from coordinate 200,974 downwards.
CACACAGTCCAGTGCCTGGAACCAGAGATCACCCCTGCAAATCCTCCTGCAAGTACAACCCCAACACTTGGCCAGGGCATCAGGCCACCAGGACACTTGGTCCAGCACCAAACTGTCACCCATAACCATGTGTAAAAGGGTGAAGCCTGTGCTTCTCTTACCCACATGGCCCAGCTCCTGCACCACTGGCTGCAGGTCTGGGAAGGACTCATGGACACTGCACAGCACCTGGCACATCTTTGTGGCCAGGACACACTTCTCCTGGGCTGTGCTCAGAGCTGCCTTATAGGAGGCCTCTGAACTTTCCTTCTGAGGAGAAATACTCAGGAGCTGGAGAAATAAGAAAAGATCACCTGACAGAGATTTTGGGCTGTGAAAGGTCAGGTTGGTCTGGGAGTGAGGGCACATCCTTCCTGATTCATCCCTGCTTTGAGAAACCAGAAAAGAAATCCCTTTCCATACAAGTCTGTCCCTCCACTGATACATGTGCATGAGCTGAGAGAATTTCAGGATTAAGAGCAGTTATAACAAAATAAATTCTCAGATTTTCTCTTTTGGTATTAACCTACTTTAAACTACCTTTGCATGGAAAAAGAGGTTGTTCCTCAACACCTGGCAACATTGCCAGCTCACCTAACTCATAAACCTGTGCTTCATCAGATCTCTTCATCACAACTCACATCTAATCTTAATCTGCCCTCTGTAATTTAAAGACCATTTCCCCTTGTCTTGCCACTTGCAAAAAGTCCCTCTCCAGCCTTCCTGCAGGCCCTCATTTATATAAAACATCCAATAAATCATCCAACACACTCACTTCAGCAGAGAGGCACTTCCAACTTCAGATGGCTTATGAGGGCCTGTCGACCCTTTGAGCCCCAAACCATGCCAGCTTCAAGAGCATCCCCTCATACCTCTTTCACTGCTTCTGTGAGCCCTGCCTCCCTCAGAGCCAAGCCCTCCAGGTCCTCTCTCTGTTGGATGGCTTCTGAGATCAGCTTGCCATGCCACAGGATGAGCTCAATGCCTGTACATTCACTGGCGTCCACTGAAGGTGAAAATAAAAACTATTGAAAACAAAAACCCAAGAGAACTTGACAGTGAGCTGTTAACAGCACTGAGTGACTTCAGGGCACAGAAAGCAGCAAACTGCTACAAAATTAAGCTTTGGTTATCCTAATTGCAGCACTGACACCCAGCATGAGGCCCCAGCAGACCTCCCTTCTCACTGCTTGTCCAACTTTGGGTGAGAAGATCGGGTTTTTCCAAAGCATGTTGCTGAAAGAGACAGTAACAACCTCAAAAGGCAGGCATGGTTCTCCCAAGACTCACCTGAGTCTCAGTTCAGGTCTGAGCCCAGAAGAAGACTCAGTTTTCAGCCATGTTCAGCAGATGACCATGTGGTTTTGTCTGTGAAGGCAATACCTCAAGATGTTCATCAGCCTTTTCTGATTGCCTGGAATCACAAAGACCCCATTACTGATTCTTAATTGGAGTTTTACTGCAAGAGGTCTGTAAGTCAGTGTTTGATGCACTCCACCAAGAAGCAGCTCTGAAACTCCCCAGTTCATGTCTCTCTCATTCCCTTGTATGACTATCAAACACATAAACATTTTACAAACACCCAGGTGGTCCAAGGTAACTGAGAACTTTTAATCATTCTGGTTCAGTACCAACAAGAACAATCCATGATTCTCACAGAACTACCTGGGAGAAAAGCAGCTAAACACACACAGCTTGGGGAGGAAAGATAAAGTCTGTGGGACCCAGAAGACACACAGTGCTGGGTAAGGAGAGAAAACTCTCTGGGATGGAGAAGGAAGCAATGGCAGGCTGGGGGAATATTAAAGGAAAGATTCTGAGCTATTATGAAAAGCTCCCTGAACAAAGATTTCTTGGAGACATGAGTCTGATCCCCAGCAAAGCCAAGGGAAATTCTTGGATTAATTATTTCCCTCCTTCTCCCATCAGAATGTTTCTGATTTTATGGGGCAAATTTGAGTTGTTACGAATGCACTCTCAACTCTGCTGCCAAGGTGAGCTCCAGAACCAGAGTGTGCCCTGTGCCAGGTGCAGGACCTCCTCCTCTCCACCAGCAGGACAGCACCGTGACACCAAAGGTGCCACCAGCGAATCCATCAGCCGCCGGTAAAATCAAATTATTCCCTCCCTCTTCATTTCTACGATAAGAAATATTTGTGCTTCTGTTTGTTCAAGCTGCAATTTGAGGAGATTCAGCTCTGTGTAATTAAGGAATGCTCCTCCTTGGAATGGGTATTACCACGAGATAATTAACCATGCTGGGAGTCTGGTGTTTCAAGAAAGCAATCGTGCTTAACAAATGACAAAGCAAAGTGCCTGTCGGGAATGTTTGCTATAGAGGAAATTATCAGCATTATGAGCACAGTTTTGCTTTCTATTAAACACTCATTTACATTTCACTGCATGTTAATTTAGTTTTTAATTTTTATGTGACTTCAGAGTCTCTTGATATGAATTGCTCAGGGTATGTCTGAACCCACCCAAACTTGGAAGACTGTCCCACCAGGCAAAAGATGGGGGCTCCTGAGTCCCTGAAGCACCACAGGCAGGCAGCAACAATAAAACCCCACCAAAATAAACAGGAGGAGGGACCTGCCCATCCAAGAGAATGATGTCTAAGTGTGAGATTCCCATCAGCACACTCTGCTCCACATAAGAGACCACGAGCTGAAATGCTACCTGGATCAAGGACAGGAGCACAGCCCAAATAAATTTCGCCCCCATCTCCCTCAATCACAAGGAATTCCACATATGAGACTGTCTGTATTTAATGTCAACATCTACAGCTTTGGGGAACTTTTAGTTATTTGTTTTCAAAGCCAGTCAGTACCATAAGTTAAAGTCACCAATGGAAGTTTAGTCTACCCATACCTTTGCTATCAGAGATGTTTGCTGTTGCCACCAAGTTGTCCAGCAGAAGCTGGAGCCCAGGGAATGATGCTTTCACAGCCCCCAGAAGTTTTATCAAGCTTTCCACATTCCAGGTTTTCTCTTCATCCACCTTCCTGAGCAGGTTGTCCATGGCTTCCCTTTCAGAGCTGCTTCCACAGCAATCCAAAACTACCTGCAGCAAAAAAAACCAGCCACAAACCTGTCTGTGAGAGCTTCCTGCAAACTCTTGGATTTGAACTGAGATCAGAAAAACAGGAGCAGTATCACAGTACTGCAATAAATCCATACCCACTGCTTCCACAGTTCAACTGGGAGGTGTTCCAGGGTGCTGGTTGCAGGAACACCTGAACATGTCCCAGGTGTAACCAATGTGCATCAGCTCAAAGACCACCCTGGTGGGTTCTTCCACCAAGTCCAGCTCTTGGAAGCAGCTGACAAGCAAAAAACCAGTTTTTTAAAGGAAACAAAACCAGACTTAAAGACAGTGTTCAAACCAACATAACATTTTTAGTAAATACTTTTAAAATTGACAGTCTCTTTTCCCTTGTCTCCTTGCTTTTTCTGCTTGCCATCAAAAAAACAGGTGGGACAGACAAAACTGCTCTCTTTATTTAAATAATCATCTATGAACTGAATTATTCTTTCTCCAATGAGGCCACATGAGACATCTCTTACATCAGATGCAACCACTGTAGCTTGGAAAAGCTCTAGAATACCAGTAAAATACCCCCAAGGGAGAGGCAGGTGACAAATACAGGTTGACCTCTTCTCCACCAACTGTGCTCCTGAGCAGAACCTCTGCAGGGCACCAGCTCAGTTCCCTGCTGACAAAAGCACTACACTACACAGTCCTATCAATAAAATTATTAACATCTGTCCTAAAACTAGTTGCATTTTTGCTCCCTTTCCCCTGGTTGAAAAGCTCTTCCACAGCTTCATTCCCCTGCTAATTCTCCTCATTTTCAGCTGAAATTTATTCATGGCCAGTGTATGTCTATTTGTACATGTGCCAGCATTATCTTTCAGCTTAAAAAGCCTTCTAAACTCTCTGAGGTCTTTACCCTTTCCTCTCCAATTTCATTATAAGAGCACAATCATATTCCTTTTCAGTCTTTATTTCCCTTGTCTATATAAAGCAGCTTTTCCACTCCCCTGATCTTCCTACTGCAGATCTGTGAAGTTCCAATATTAATGTTATAGTGTCAAAAGCCTTTTTAAAGTCGAGGTAGACACCATCCACTGCTCTCCCCTCATCACCCCATCCTGCCATGCCACCCCAGAAAGCATCAAATTGGTCTTAACTGATTGCTGAGAGATGTCCTTGGAGCTGGGATTTTCCTTCAGCTGTAGGAAGTTTCTGTTTCTGTGTTTCTCCTGGATAGGGCCCCAGGCTCAGAAAAGAGTTTGCATCTCCTCTCCTTATTCTTTTCTTTTATTTGATCAGAGAAATGTCTGTTGCTTGTCATGATATCTGCCATGATGCCCAGCAGCCTGATGTGCCACAAGCCTCACCACAGCTCTACAGTACATTTATTTGCCTCTCAGATGTTTTGGTCATTCCCTGCAGGTCCTAACACCTTTCCTCAAGTTATTCACTCACTCAGGTCTGTAACCTCTTATAGAAGTTCTCCTCTCTCATTCAGGATGCAAACTTCAGACAGTTCTCCTACCTTTAATATAAAAGAAACTAATCCAACAGCTCCTCCTCCACTCTAATGAGCACCTGAACTCCTTAATTAGTTTCTCTCATTTCTAAAGATCCATCCTTTTGTAGCCCAAACTCCGTTAGTGAACCTGTTGATGTATCCTCTCATTCAATTCACACCAGGGTGCCTCTGGATCCCTCAGTCTGAAGTCCTCTTCTGGGAGAACACAAAAAGATGTACAAGAGCAGCATCTCTTGGGGAGATGTATTGTGAGATGGTCACTCTGAATTCTGCAAACCTAAGCCATGAGACACCACGAATGAAAGGTTACCTGCTCTTCCTTTGTATCCAACTTTATTTCTTTTAGGTGATAATCTGCATCCAAATCCTCCAGCCCACCTCCCCACATTACAGAAACAACAAAAAAGCCACAGAAGTTAAGCACTCAAAAAAAAGAGTAAGGCTAGGTTAAAAAGTTCCCTGGAAAAAACCCAGAGATTTACAAAGAGGCTTCATAAAATATCATGTACTGGTTTTCCAGCAAAGAAAATCAAACTTGCTCCATGCCCAGCTCAGACCAGGCACAGAAAGAACCCAGCTGTCCAGAAAAGAGGCTGTTACATGAGAAACTAGCACTTGTCTTGCTGAATAATTGTGTAGCTAATGAGGCAGTGACTGTGAAAAGAAAAAGGAAAGCCTCATCTTCATGAACCCTTGGAGAACCAGATCCTACCCCTGCCAGCCCAGAGCTCCAGTGCAACACTGGCTGAATCAGGTAAGATGAAACCTTCAGAGGTGGCTGCTAATTCCATGTTCTTTTTCCCAGTCCCTGAGATACCAGAGATCCCACCTGCACATGTGCTATGGGCCTGCCATTTTAATCAATGTTTCTGGAATAATTAAACACTTTTCCATTGGTCTGAGGGGAGAGGGTGGAATTAAAAAAATAAACCAAACTTGAAAACCAGGAAAGCTGTTAAGATCAAGTCTACACTTGGCAACTTCTGCCTTGTTTTCCTGTGCCACAGCAGGACAGAGCTCTGCCCCCCTCCTTACCAGAGTGCTCCCCAAATACAGCCCTTATTTGATGGGAAACTGTGGGCTGAAACAAGAGTAGGAAAGGATCCCATAGAGAGGAGAAGGATTTGGTATTCGGAGCATGGTCTGGAGGCTCTGCAGCAAACAGAGCACACAGTGACTGACAAGGATGAAAAGAAACATGGAATAACACTGCTCCTCCACCAAAGGAGGCAGGAGCCCTGCAGCACATGATGATGCAATTACAGGCTGTATCCTGTGCCCAAGGAGCAGAATTACAATGGCAGAATGGTTTTGGTTATTACTGGGGGGTTGTTTTTTAATATAGGAAGGGAAGCAAAAAATGGCTGAATTTTAACTACCTGATTCCACGAAGACAAAAAGAGCGCAGGGAAAAGGTGTGGCCTTTGAAAGAAAGGCCACACTGCAGCATGAACAGGCATATAGGAAAAGCCTAACTTCCCCACTGCTGATGAAGCTGCCAGAGCCTGGTGCTCAGCTGTGCCTGTGCTCAGGGATGCTCCACTCTGAACCCAGTGAGGGACCAGGAGCAAGGCAGATCTTACTCGAGGGGCTTATGAGCCAGGGAGAGGTTCTCAGCCCTGCTGTGGGGGCTCTGGTCAGGATCACTCAGACAGAAAGCAGAGATCATTCATGCCACTGAGCACAACTTTCCACCCACTATAATCCTGTGTCAGAGGAACTAACTGATGTGACAAACTAGGACAGGAGGTCCTGAGCGCAGCATGCGAGGGCAGCCTGTAAGTTCCAGCTGCACAGGGTACAGCCAGCTCCCCCCAAACACAAAGGAAAGCAGGTTAGACATAGAATTTTGTCCTTTATGGCTTCTGTAAATCAGCACACATAGTGCAATTGCTTACAGGAAAGGAGAGCAACAGTCCTCCCCACCAACTGCTGCCTTCAACACATAAAAAGTAACACCAAATCAGTTAGTCTTGCAGACAACTGTGTGGTAAGAGCCACACAAAAGAGTTAAAGCTGGGAGTCAGCTGAAAGGGAAGCTGGTGATCAGGAACTGGCAAGCAGGTAGCAGAGTGGTTCTGCTCACACACCCCTACAGAGCCTTCTCCATGCTCCCAAAAAGGCATTTTCAGGGCTAGGAGGAGTACCCAGCACCTCCTCTGCCCCAGGCTCCACTCACAGGGGCAGCCTGACACAGATCCTGGTTTTGAGGTTGCCTTCACTGCTCACAGTCCAGCACAGAAGGACCTGAGACCACACACAGGCTCTGCAGAAGGCAGGTGAAACACCCAGGTGAGGCAAACCACGGTACGACACTGCCTTGCATCCCCCCGACATCCCACCTCAGCCACGCAGTTTGCCTCATTCCAGATGTTTTTACCCACTTCTCTGGGGTCAGGAATCCCTCTTCTGCTGCCACCAAGAACTCCACAATGGGGCTCAGCTGTGTCATGCTCTGGATCAGCTCCTCCCTGCAGCCCAGCGAGCAAGCGGTCAGCGCCTCCTCCTCGGCTCTGCTCTCTGGGGGGAAAACGATTCAGAAACACAAGAGAAGAAACAAGTCAATCTGAAGGAACTGACAGGCTCCTGAAGCAAGGGAGACTCTGTGAAAGATCTAAGTGAATAGCAAAGCTCATCCCAAGCACAAGCAGCAGAGGAAAATCGCTTTACTATTCTCTTTAAACTCTATGAAAGGAAAATGTCTGATTTATCTAACAGAGCACAAAGCCATAAAGCAAGCTGGAGGTTAACACCAGGTTTGCAAGGCCACTGCTTTGTGTCAGGCTCGAGTAAGAAAGAAGCCTTCAATCCCAAGCCTCAGCTGTGCTCTGGCCCACGCTGGCTGCCAGCCATCGATCCAGCCCTCCGGGCACTGATGGGAAGAGCCCTGCACAGCTACACCTTCTGCTGCAGGCAGAAATGCTCCAGGATCTTGGCCAGCATGTGATAAACCTCCTACATCCAAGGATACAGGGTTTCTCTGCTTTGCCTGTAAGATTACCCACTCAATTTGCAAGAGGCAGCACACAATTTCCAACTTACCTCCTTGGTGTGGGGCTTCTCCAGTGCCCTGTTCCCTCTCCAGCAGAGATGCTCTTAGCCTGGAATTCATGTGTTGAAACAGCTTCAGAAAAGACAGGAGGCTCTGAGTGTCCAGGGGCCAAGTGTCCTGGGTGTCACCATCCTGGGTGTGAGCATCCCTGAGCTGAGCATCCTTCACTCTGCTCAGCAACTTCTTGACCAGTGACTGTTCCCCTGCCTCGGCCAGACAGGCAGCCAGAGCCTAGAGCAGAACAGAAATGCAAGAAGGTTTGGATGCCAGAGTGAACTGCCCTATACAAACACACACAACAAGCAGAACCTTGAGTTTTGTTCAGGGGACAAAAAATTAAACAGAACCAAAAAAAACAAAAACCCCCACATAGACACACACCACTGAACCCAGGCTCCAGCCCTGGGAAGGAGGGCAGCAAGCCCTGCTGCCAGCCCTTACCTGTACAGCAAACCCCACAAACTGCACCTGGTTCCAGCACCAAACCTTTGTTCATGTCTTCCCCAAATAGCCACGGGCCAATAAGTGTAAGGGACCTGATAAACCATGGATTATCACCACTGCTTTGGAAGGCCAAGGCTAAGGCAAGGGATACTGGATCTCCCTGCACAACAAGGAGGGATCACTTGCATAGAAAGGGACTTTCGGGAATCTCCAACCTCAATCACAATGGAGTTTTGTCTCCTAGAGAAAGCTCTGGAGAGGAGCCACACGAACTCTTGAGTGCTGTGGGCTCCCAGCATGCTGGGCAACCAAACCCAGAGCTCCACTTCAGTGACCTGAAACAGCAACCAGAGGCAAACGTGCCTGTGGAGTTACGGAAATAAACGGCAAAGAAATAAGCTGGAACTCTTGCTCCCATTTCCCCAGAGTCCTTCAGTGCTGCAAACATTGCCCCTGCAGACACAGCTCTCCAGGAGAGACATCAGCCTTTTGGAGCAGGCAGCCTTTACTGGAGACTCCAGGGAGGCTATAAAGGTACCTTTGAAGTGGGGAGTTCAGCCCCGCTCCAGGGAGAACGGCCACTTTCTGCTGTCACTGTCATTTTTATTCCAGTGATAAAAAGACTGGATGCAACTGCTTGGGGCTGTGCCGGGGGAGGGAGGGCTGGATCTCCCAGCAGGTGGAAATGCTCACTGATTTGGGGAGCAATGACCATCCTCAGAGGGGAAAAGGAAAAGTCCCAGCCTCTCCCACTCATGTTTCCTGATGAACAGAGAGCATGGACATAAAGGGCTCTGGTGTAAAGAAGAAAGGAGATGCTGCAGATGTGCTGGAGAACAAACTTAAAGGTATTTTTTTTAATGCAAACATTAATCTGTAACGAGACTTGATAACCAGATCATGTTTGTTCTCAAGGTTTGCGTGCCTGGCCCCTTCCACATCAAAACGAGCCTGTTAAACACAAAATACCTGTGCTCTCACCATCCTAAAGGTGCTCAGATCCTGCCAAAATCCATGTTTGTACTAATATGGATGGAAAGTAGCTTGCATTGTTGCAATATATTTTTTAATTTGGGGATTTTTTTAATTCAAATAGCACAGCATTGCTACCCAGAGCCCCAGGTAACATCCCTTCCTCAGTGCGTGGACTTGGTTAATGGAAATGACTTTTCAGGAACTGAAATGCTCTGCTATTTATAGGCTCTTTCCAGAAGACTTTTCCTTGGGCATGTTGCTCAGTGGGAACAGCAGCCTTTTAGCATTGCTGTGAAAGAGCACACAGTACATTTTAGACTTACTTCGAAGCACCATTCCCAAAGATCCTGGAAAAAGATGGAGAAATACTGATCTTAGGTGGAATCCCAGCTTCCACTTAGTCATAACAATGCCCCCACACTACACCTGATCCACCAGGTTTTCACTGCCTAAGCAGCTGCAGAACCCTTGCTGGCCAAGTTGGCACAAATTAGCACACATCCAGCTTCCAGATGGGAGCAAGAGGGAAACTGAGTCACCCAGACCTGGTTTAAGCTTGAGCTGTCCCACCAAACAGGCTCCATGGCGACTGAGAAGTTTGGTCCCAGTTGAGGGTGTCAGTTCTGGAGGCCACAACACTCCCAGCTCAGCACCCCAATGGTCACACACCATGGAACAGCCCTCCCAGTTCACCTCAGTCCTCCCCATGTCCACGGCAGCCCCAAGGCAACCTCTGAACAGGAATCTGTGCAGGTGAGGGCCCAGGAGGCAGGTCTCCTATCTCTGTATCATCTTCACATCTTCCATGTTTTTCCAGAGAAAACCTCAAGCAGATGGGCAGGCAATGTACATCCCCCCAGGCAATGTGCAGTGGCCCATAACTGAGACTAAAGAGGGAGGGCAGGGCAGTCACTAGCCCAGCTGGCCACTAGCTCTCCCATGCAGGTGGGAGACCAGGGTTATGGCTTTTCATCCCTTATCCATGCTCCTGTTCTCACTCTGAGAGCAACATCCCAGCAAAAGCCACTTCAGTGACTATTTCTGAGTGATCTCCTTCAAGAATTGGCTTTAGAGTGAATGCAAACTTCCAGAGGGTGGTGAGGAGGGATCTGCAAGAGACAGGTTGAAAAGCATCTGTTTGGGGTGGCAGAAGCAGCTGGTTCCCTTCAGCCCCCTCCTGTGTGAGCAGAGGGACACTCAGGGACACCACAGGAGGCTGTGGCACCATGGGGGAACGTCCAGAGCCACATCATCAGTGCTCTGTGAATGAACACTGCTTTGGGGTTTATACTGTTGATTTTCAATGTGAAGAAGGTGAAAAAAAAATAATAAAAAAGTCATTGTAAACCTGCACAGACTCTCAGGGTTGGTGCACAGACAGGCCCAGGACAGGCTCCACACACCTGGCCCTGAGAGAAGCTCCTTGGCTGTGACCCCACCGTGAAGTCAATCAACTATCACTGTGCATATCATAATCAGGAAAAAAACAACTATGTTCCCATTTCTCCTTCAGAAACCCAAACTGCTTTTTTTTCAAGCCTGCATCTGTGTGTGACTGATGAGGGAGACCCCATGTGCAATGCTGACCTCCTGCTTGCTCCACACAACTGGAGCAAAAGCTCAGCCCAAACTTCTACACAAGTACACCAGAATAGGGGGGAAAAAAAGTTCTCTAGCTCTGTCACTAAAAATAAAAACAAAACCCTCACAAGCTTTTCCTCCTAATCAGGATGCAGAAGGTAACAGGAAACTTCTTTCTTCTGCTGCATCCAGAAATCTCTGCAGCTGCAAATGAAGGACAACAATGACTGGACAGGCCCACAAGCAATGGAAATGATCCACAAGCACAGTGACATTTATTTTACGTGGGAGCATCAATGCTCCCCCTCTTCATCTGAACCCAGCAGTACAGGGAACAAATGAGCTGTGCAATAATTTGAATTGAGTTTCTCTAAGAGAGCACAGGAAGATAAGACTTGACACCAGCAAAGCTCTTCCACGCTTCCCCAAATTACTGCAATTTCAGTCTTGTTCTCGTTTCCAAGCAGGTTTCATCCAAGCCGGAACCAAATTAGATAGGAATAGTTTATGTGAGATATACAGAGAAACTCTAAAGCAAAAACAAGCCCCAAAATCACATCTCCCTAAACTGAAAAGCAATTCATCTGCATTTTTCAGTTCGGGGAGCAGAACAGAACACCAAAATCAGAAGAGAAGCAATAGTTCTCCCAAAAGCCAGCCTTGTACCACAAACCTTCGTGGGGAAAAAGCCCATGACCAAACAAGTGTCTGCTCAAAGCAGGAGGAAACAGGTAGGGACAGCACAGGGGAGCAGAGAGGAGTGCTGCAGGGAACAAGGCACCATGCAGGGATGAGCTCAGCAGCAGCAGAAGAGAAATAAAGAAGCATCCAAACCCAAATCCTACAGAAATCAGGGGAGCCTGAACACCACATGACAGCCTTGGTGCCAACAGGCAGGCTTGCAAAAACCCCCTGCACCCTCACACTGCCCAGGCTTTGCTGCCCAAAGCACATCACTGCTTGCTCAGAGAGATCAGCCACCCCCAAAAGGCTCCCAAGTGGAAGCACACGAGGGATGGGAGGTGATCCCTGCAGCAGGACAGGCACACCCAGCAATGCTTTCTGCAAAGAAACCACATCTCACTGGCTTCCAGACCTGCTTTTACTTGCCCCGAGGCACCCAAGACTTCAAGCAAATGACCAGCAAAGGGATACAAAGAAGGGGAGGGGGGGAAAAAAAAGGAGAAAGAAAATCCATTGACATCTACCACTGGCACAACCTCAGCCTGAATTACACATCCGAGCTGGGCTCTTAGGAGCTGAACTTGCACTTCAAGCATGACTTTAAAAACACACTGCTGTGCTTCCCCCTAAAGAAAACACCAGGCCCTTGATGGAAAGAGCTGCTCTGTGTGCTACAAACAGAGCCCAGACTCAGTGCTGGTGCCCACAGGTCCCGCTGATCCCAGGGGGGAGCTCAGAGAGGGACAGATCTGGCTGAGCCCTTGCTTACAACAGGCTGCAGCCTGTTCCCCCACTGCCCTGGGGCTGACACTTTTCATGCTTGTCACAGCTGAGAAGTGATTTTTCGGGAAGGCTTAAAGAAAATCCATTTCTCATTTATTCAGCATTTATTTATAGCTGCAGAAAAATTGTCCAGCTACCGCTTTGCAGTCAGACACCCAAACCGGCTCTGAGCACCACAACCTCTCCACTTGGCTCCTGCTGCAACAGCTCTTTTGGGAGCACAAAGGGCCGGGAATGGGTCTGTAAAGCTTCCCTGCTGGGTCTGAGGTGCTGAAACAGCAGTGACTGCAAAGAAATAGCAGTGGAGAAGCTGCAGCTCACCTTCCTGGGCACTCGGCAGGAACAGCTCTGCCCTGCCCCGAGCAGCGAGGGAGGCAGGAGACAGAGGTGGTGCCTGCTGGCACTCCGGGGGCACCGAGCTGCCAAATCCCTTCTGGTCACACCCATCCCCACTGCACAGCACTCACCCCAGCTCTGCTCCAATCGTAAGGGTGGAGAACAGTAAAACCTTAAACCTGACACATTTATCTGATCACGGCGACAAATAAATGTACAAAAAACTACTAATCCTTCTCTGAGCAGGGCACTCAGAGGTGCTTGTCAGCCCAGCCAGGCTTGGGCTTGCTGCTGCAAACACAAATCTGTCTCCTAAAGGCCACAAGATGTTATATTCAATACTATCAGGAGAACCAGCAGCTAAAGGAACATGGGCTTCCCTGTGTGAACATTTAAGGGCTCAGCAGAAAACAATCCTGTGCTCCCTAACTCAAGGGAATTCTCCTCCCTGTACTGATCTACATGTTTGGGGTTTTTTTTTTCTAACAGACATAATGCCTTGGGCTTTTAGAAGCAGAATCCATCACAGCCAAAATGTTGCATGTCCTGCTGTTTCTGTGGTGGCTCTGAGCTGGGACAATGGTTGGCATGTGGCTACCACTGCTCAGAGCCCAGAGCACCCTTCAGCACACTGCAAGCACCAGGCTCAGCTATCTCCCCTCCAACAGTAACCAAGCATCATTCACCAGCTCTGACCACTCTTAAAGCAGCACACTGCCAGGAGGAGCATCACGGGGCAGCACCTGGCACCCCCCTGCCACCCTGCACTCCACTGCCCCCTCAGCAGCTCTGCCATCCACAGAGCACAGCAAGGCAGTGCCAAGAGCTTGGGAAGTCTATACTGGGATCTCATATGTCAGTTGTTTACAAGTCGATGCAGTTCCCGAAGCAAATGCCACAAACAGGAGGAAAGAAATCTGTGCTGGAGCTCTCCTACAAAACAAGGATGTCTTCAGGGCAGGACATACTTCTTTATCTGTGTGCATGAGCAGCTTGCACTTACAGATGCTTCTCTCCAGGGTGGTGCTCAGGTGAGCACATGTTGCCCTTCAAACAACCAGTTTCCCATGCAACAATTTCCTGAACAAGGCACAAACTATTCCAGCCCTTAGCAGGACGGGCTAAGAAAAAACTTGTATCATTTATGGAAGTAAACACACCTACCTCCTTTTGAGAGGCATCAGTTTCTCTGCTCGAGTCTTTTCAGCACAGCCTGGGCATCAGGAAGGGCCTCAGAGAAAACACTTTCATATCGAAGAAAGAAATCCAGTTTACAGCTTTTGCTCTCTGCTGCTGTGCAAGAGAAACAAGATGAGTTATTTGCTAATTGAAGGGATTCACAGAAAGCATGATGTGACTGAAAGGCATTGGTTTGTAACCAGTACATTGGCTATAATAGGAAAACTGTGACTTACAAATCCCTTCTGAAGATATCACACAGCCTGGAGGGAAAACCAACGGTTTATTTAACACCAGTTATAAATGGAACATTTATTTTAAACCCAGTACAGCCTCTGTTTTCCTCCCATGCTGAATGGGAGTTTAAAGGATAAGGCAGCATTAGCAGGCAACTCTGTTCACTTGCTGTTAGACAGACTGTCTGATCAGCCCCATGTCCTGCACACACACACAGATCCCACCACATTGCAGCTGCATTCACACACCTGGGCAGGAAAAATTTTGCTCACTACAGCTCTGGCAAAATGGTCAGTGTGAAACAACTGCAAAAGCCAAAGGAAGAAAATCCCTGCAGAACACAGGTGTTGCTACCAACCCAGGGCAAACTAAGAAGATCAAACATAGAGGAAAAGATGCCCCATAACAGGAAAATGTGAGTGGATGTGTTGCCAATAGGAGGCAACTGTCTGCTGTGCCCAGACCTGTGAAGTCTCACCTAAATCCCTCAATCACCCTTTCCCCTCTGGAGGCTCAGCAAGCTCTGAAGGCTGTTCCACACAGCCATGGGCAGGCTGGTCAGGGCCAGAGCTTGAATCCTTCCTGGAGGGACCTCAAAACACTCGACATCAAGGCCAGCAGGAGAAATATCTGCTTCCATTTCTGCTTCTACAGGGCCAGGTTAAGGGAAAACTCTCTGAGTGAAGAGGATATATGTTTTTTCTTCTTTGGGTTTTCCAGACTGGGGCAGGTTATTAGCTTCAGCTCTGTTTTCAGACAAATCTGCTGCCTGGTTGGAGACTCCTCTCACTACCTGGTCCTGAGGAGAACAGCTTATGAGGTCCCTGAGGAGCAGCCACATCACACATCTGCAAACTGTCTGCCACAGAGATAACTTTGGTGAGATTGTGTTTCCCCAGTGGGAGTTTGCCACTGTACATCATCTCCAGCAAGAGTGCAAACTCCTCAGCAATCACCACAGAGGCATCAATGGAGATGCTGTCTGTACTGTCCAAGTGGGTTTTAAACAGCAGGCTGGCAGCAGTCAAACCACCTTGTGTGCTGTAAAATGCACATCCCCAGTGAAGATGTGCAGTCACAGAAGTGCTGCTCCTTGCACAGGGTGCACAGCTGGGGCAGCAGCTGCCAGCTGTAACTGGGGAGCTCCATGGCACCCACTGGCCTCCTCTCACCGTGGTCTCCACACTGCTCTCACAAACCCAGGTAATGAGAAGGAAAGGGATCCTGTCAGCATTTCGCTCTGCAAGACAGAAGAGAAGTAACAATTACTTTTCAGTTTACACATCCCAGTAGTTTACTGTGCTGCAGTTCTGTGGTTACAGCAAGATCCCCATTTTGAACTCACACTCCACGAATTCAGAGACTTAAAGAGCCTCAATAGTGTTCAAACCTCACTAAGCAGATTTGGATTGAGTACTGAGTCCCAGTAAAAAGGGAGCAGAGCCTCCCCAATGTGCCACACAGCTCATGGAGGTGTGAGTGCCCACCAGGTCAGGCACTGCAGTGCCAGGCTGTGCCTGCAGCCAGGGCTGGAGCTGATGCTGAATTCAGCAGCTGGTTTCTGAAAGGACAGGTGGGGAAGCAGGGCAGGAAGACTTGTTCTGATCATCTACCAAACACAGAGGAGAACCTGAGAAACCAGTTTTGATCTGCAAAGCACTAAGTGCTTTGGGACCAGTTCATTTTCTTCCCACATCACTGGTAAGATGAGCATGTGAACATTAGAGATAGAGGTCTGCTTGCAGCCCATGGCCTTCAGCACCCCCTTCTCAGCACACCACGGTCCCAACTCACCAATTTACAAGTCTTTGCCCCCAAGCTGTGATTTTGTTGCAGAAGTCCAGAGCCCTAAATCTCACCTACCAGAGCCTTCTGTAAAATTCCTCCCTCCCCACCCTGTTGCAGGAGGGAGAACATATAGGACATCTGCCAACAGAATTTTGTATCAGCGGGATACCTGGAGTTTTTATCTAAGCTAGACAAGATAAAGATGTCACTTCCTTGTCTACACACTTGGATGTCTAACACTGGTGCAGGCCACAGAACAGCATGAACACTGGAGAAACAGCACCTGGATGGACACGACTGACCTTCAATGCTTAACATTTTTGCACTCAGCTTCCTGCTCTCTTGCAGAGAACAGGAGTAACACTGCCTGTCACCAGGGCATGAGCTTTAAGGAGCACATACCCACCTCAAAGTGCTGCCTCTCAGGAATGCAGGCTCAGAGCAACTCCCAACACTGCAAGTCACAAGCAGACACTGGGCACAGGCTGAGCTGGCACCTCGCTTCTTCAAGGCACAAACCCCTCTGGAGCTCAGCCTTTGTGGGAAGCAGGACCTGCTGTCCACAGGCAGGCAGGACCCCAGCTGTCCTTCTGCATGGCACTACCTGTGGTGGCTGTGGGAAGACAGAAGAAGCCAAGAGGCATCACCTCATCCCAGAGGTACAGACAGCTGAGCAACTGGTTGGTGGATCCCAGCCACGCAGGAGAGCTCTCCTGAGCAGCCAAGAACTCCCACAGGCTCCAAAGATGAAGTGCTACAGAACGTGTTTTTCAATCACCAGGGGAGGATCTCACATGGTTTTGACATCACCTCAAAGCAGAGGTGTCCTGCTCCCCATCTAGGTACCTCTGAAGCAAGAGCACACAGTGGTTAGGTCCTTCTCTGGAAGGTAGGAAAACCTGAGTGGGATGATAACCCACCCTCCTGCTTCTCAGAGGCAGAGCTTCTCCGGGCACATTGCTACCAAAAGTTAGCTGGTTTGCAGCTCATATTTGCAAGTACCAGATCCACCCCTTCAGCCATGCTCAGGGCTGGCCACCTGCACTTCCAGCCTATCCAACATGTGGGCTCTGCTCTCCTCCCACGCTGCTGCAGATCACAAGGAACCAAATGCCATGAGCAGAGTCACTGCTGGCTGTGGGACAAGAGAAAGACCTGGTTCTTTTGCCAGGCTCAATGTAAATAGCATTTTTAGTCCACCCACTCTCTCCTGAAGCTGAAGGACTTCCAGCATCTGAGATGAAATTGGGTCTGCTGGTTAAATAATAATAGCTGTGGCTCTTCCCACAAAAGGACAAGCAGGAAACATCGATGTCCTGGAAGAAATGTCTGCTCACTTTGCCATGAACAGCCTTCTGCATGAAACCTATTGCCTGCACTGTGGCAAGCTGGAGGAGGCAGCAGCACCGTCTGCTCCCTCTATTCCTGGCAGGAATATAGAAGACATATTTGCTCATGACAGCTCGAAACAGTGAAGCTCTAAGCAGCCTAGCAGCATGTCCCCTTCTTCATTACAGCAGCTCAGAGCACTGGAAAATGTGTCCTAAGCAATTAGCACAGACATATTTGTTTAAATACATTTTACTTCTTTAATTATAGGGACCCAACAACACAGTACTGCCAAAGAGAACAGGCATTTTTAACAAGGGGTGATGGCCTCAAGAGCACACTTAGAGCACACTTCAGGCTTTTATTCAAAGCTTAGAGCCAGAAGGGACCACACCAGCAATCTGATTCCTCATCCATCACTGCCTCCCAGATTTCCAGGCTCAGTAACTTGGGTTTGGCTCAAGCCTCTCTTCCAGCAAGGTGCCCAGTCATGATAAGAACTGACTTTTAGGGGGAGAACCCTCCACCACCTCGTCCTTCCAGCTTTCCAGGGAGAACACCAAGATGGTTGAGGAGTTTTCCTTCTGCCAACTTCCAATGAGACTGTGAAATAAGCAATTTAAGCCACATTTTCAACAGTGCCTAAAATTCCTAAGGCTCTACCTGACAACATGTTGATAAATGTCCCCCATCATCCTTAAGCAGCAGTTGCCATCTGTGACTGCTCTCAGGACACCCACTTCAGCAAAGATGCCCCTTCTTCTTCTGAACTTCCAAGTAGAGGTGGTCCAGAATAGGTCTGCATTACCCTCCACTGTTCAGTTCCAGCTCATTCCACTTTTTCCTAGGTATTCCTACCCTCACACAACTCCACAGTTTGAGGGAATCATGTCTTTTTCTTTAAACTATATTAGAACAGGAAAAAGATCTGCTGAGAGCAGCGACCTTTCTTCACAGAGAAGGAGGAGAGATGGACACCCATTTCTACCCAAATAACTAAAAAAGAGTGCCAAAATTAAATTACTTCTCTTTATTATTCATATAATTACTTCCATCTACATCCAACAGATTCAAAAGCCACCCACGTCACAAGGTTCATCAAAAGATAATTGAAATTTAGGACTGAGCACTTTAGCAATTAAGACTCTGCAGAGACAGGTGCTCCAAAGGTGGATGAATGAGACCATCCTTCCTTCAAAATTCCTGCTGCCACAGTGCCCACACCTTTGGAATACCCATCACAAGGCACAGAAAGAATTTTAATGTCTCTATGGCCTTAGCAAAAGGATTCTGTATGTCCCTCACTGCCATAACTAAGGACTTTTGCAAGGTGCTGGTCAACACAGCTTCTGCCATTAATAACACTAAAAGCTCTTCTTGCACTGCTCTCAGTGGCCAGCTTGAGGATGTGTTCCATGCCTGAAATTCCTCCTGGAGTAGGCTTTTTGTAGCTTTAAAATAACCCCAAAAACAACTACTACTGCTGCACACTACCAAAACTGAGGCACTCCCAGCACAGTGGTTCTGAAAGGCACAAACCCACAGCCTGCTGCTCCCTCTGCTGCCAGCACAGCACAGCCCAGTGCCAGGCAGAGGTGGATAACTCGCCCACATGGATAATGAAGCCTCACAAAATCACCCTGCACACCCGATGTAAAAATAGAAGAAAGCAAGTTCCATGCGAGTTCTAAAAAGCTAAAACAAAGTAGGCAGAAAACAAAACACAAAAGGTGGACAGACAGAGAGAAGCAAAATGCAAGAATCCAACTTCCCTGTCTTAAGTAGTTGCACTGGGGGCGATGGGAGGTGCTCCCAGGAGCAACCCTCAACCCTCCTGCTCCCCAGCACTCTCTGCTCAGGGAGCTAAAATCCAAAGTGGTCACCGAAGCAGGTGCCAGCCCACAAAGGCTCCTTGCCCTGTGAGAGGGGCTTACCCCATCTCAGCCCACTTGCACCCACTCAAAGGCTCATTTCACAGTTCTTATGGAAATCAGTGAATTCAGCAGGAGGGAAAGCTGGGATTCATCTCTCATGTTCCTCGGCCCTGGGAATGACAGTGGCCTCTAAAGGAGGGGCAATGTTTTGTTTTTAGCTCTGAGGAGTTAAGGGCAGTGACAGCCTTAAATCACAATCTGAATATTTTCTGCCTGTGTTTACCAGTTTCCTGTTTTCTTGTTACCAAGATGATGATCTTACAATGAGGCCTATTGGAAAGCCAGAAAAATCAAGGACTGCAATTCAATTTTCTTACCTCTCCCACCAAAAGTAATTCTGTCTTTGAAGTGCTGAAAGAGGCTTGAGGGGTCATTACTTGTCTCTGGGGTGCTCCAAAGGGGCAGAGCAGGCAGCTCGTCCAGAGGATAATGTGAAATCCAGCACAAGGAGATAGGGCACACCAATTTGTTTTTCAATCTATTTTGTTGCAGTTCAGAGCATCAGTGCAGACTGATAACAGAGGAAAATAAGCAACACTTTGACTAAATTCAGCGCTCCACAGTCTCTAAAGGCAGCAGAATATACCGCTCGAAACCCACGCATTTTGTCTGCTCTGATGCTCAGAACAGAAATATAAACAGATTGAAAAACAAACAGCTCTGCTCCAACTCTTATCGTTAAGTTTTTCTGTTACTCTTCAAACCAAGGGCTGCCCCAAAAAGCAAATAAAATCACGCAGTGGAAAACCTGCACAAACCCAAAGAAACTGCCAGTTTGCTCCAGTCACTGCTCAGCCACAGATCACTGTTTCCAAGAACACTGAAAAGTGCTAATTATTTTTTGCAGGTCCCCCTAACATCCTCAAAAAACAGAAGCTGGACATCTGAAGTGGTTTGTAAGGTAGGTTTATATCAGCCAACTGTGTGTTGTAATTTATTAGTGACTTGCCAAAACGACACTAGACCAGTTTTTGTGACCCATTTTGCATCAGAAGAAGCACAGGAGACATCTGGTCCCACAGCCAGGGGCAGACATGGCTCAACACATCCCTGAGGTGCCTTGATCCAAAGGCCTGTTTAAGCACACAGGGAATTTAAAAAAAAAAAAGAGCTTGAAAATGACACTTCTCAAGTGTGGTCACCCCAAAATGGATCCAATTCCCTCGGACTTCTTAGTAAGTACACACAACTACTGTGAGCTGAGTCTGTGGACACCTGGACTTCCACCCCTGTCTCCACCTGCTTCAGGCCATCCGAGGCACCTTCTCAGCCACAGAATTCCACAATTAACACAAAAGGCCCTTCGACAGCTCTTCAGATGTGAGTGCAGCTGCTGGAACACACAGCAGAGGAAGATTCAGCACTGTGAAAGCCGAGCGGGGTTTACCCCAGGAAGCACACGATCTTCCTCCACCTCTTGGAAGAACTCTATAACTGCTGAGCTGCTTTTTAGGTGACAACGGGCTGATCTTTCACACCTTCTGTAAGTGTGTGTTGAGGCAGTTAAAATATAGTAGAAAGAGATGAAACATGAGCAAATGAACAGGGCCAAGAGGCTGGGAGAGGACCTCTGTTCCAGTTTGTATTCTGACAGGCTGCTCCTGCATCACCCTGTCTTTGAATGGGGGTTTTAACCCAAATTCCTCCTCAAACACAAGACGCTTGGCATCTCTTAATTAAAACCCTGCAGAATCCTGCTGCCTTATGTCATGTCTGGCCCATTAATTAGGTGTGTCAGCACGGGAGACCAAACTGCCCTCCCGACTCACCCTCTGTAGGGAAGAGCTGGGCTTCACTGACCAGGACCCACCACAGCACTTTTCTGTAACACACCTAACCTGACCTGGGAACAGGAACCTGATGCTGTCTTCTCACCACTCCTCTGCAGCAGCTCTGTTGAGCTGGAGATCACACAGGAAAAAATGGATCCGACTGCTCATTTTTTGGTATTGTGCAAAAAACGTGTTTATTTGTCTCTTGAAGGCCCAGTCTTGATGGATCATCCCAAAGAACAGATGTGATTAGAGAGGAATGTGCTGTGGCCAAAGGTGTGAAAGCAAAAGATAAACCCCCTTCCAAGCCTACGTTTAAAAAACATCCTGCAGAGGGTCACAGCTCAAAGAGGCCCTAATGCACAACTAATGACAAACACCTCTGGAGGGTCAGTGGTACTCAGCGGGCAGGTAGAGCCAAAATTCCGGTGGGAGCATCTTTTATGTGCAGGTTACAAAAGGGAAATCCCCTGCCACATGGGATCACCCAGCTCCCTTTAGCAGAGGGAACGGGGGTAGTGTTTCAAATGAGAGGCGAAGCGGGTTTTTTGGGCACCAGCGGAGCACCTACAAAGGTTTACTCGGATTTAACACAGCACCCACGGCTGGGGCGCGGGGGTCCCCCCTCCCCGCAGGGCTGCAGGCAGGGGCATCCCCAGGCGCCCTTCAACCTCCTGAAAGGCTTCGCCCTGCGGGCGACGGAGGGACCCTCCCGTCCCCCGGCCCCGCGGGACGAGGCGAACCGCCCCATCCGCGGCGCGGGTCCGGGGTACCGAGGGGCGGCCGGAGCCGGGACAGCCCGGCCCTGAGCCCCCATCGCCATGGTTTTACCTTTATGGGGAGCGGCGCGACAGACACGGCAGGCGGGAACAATAAAAACCCTTAACAACAGCCGCCCCCGGCCCCGCCCGCTCCCCCCTCACGGCGCCGCCATCTTGAGGCCGCGGCGGAGCCGCAGCCTCCTCGCGATGTCTTCAGTGGTTCCCTGTCCCGCAGGCTGACTTTTCTCACCTTTTGTAAAGGTGACTGATGGAGTCGGATGGCTTCTGCAACAAAAGTTGCTTAATGAGGGAAAGAACTCTGTGTTCTAAGCATCGCGTGAGGTCACAGCGCCCAAATAAATATGGATTAGATAGGCGGAGAATATGTGTTAGGCGGGTTCATGCGAATTTTACTGTGTAAAAGATGTAGGCTTTTACCCCTTGGTGTACTTGGTTTGTGGAAACCTACACATCGCACCTGGAGCTGAATAAACATAAACTCCTTTCTGAGCTAGAAACGCTGTGTCTATATTTTAAGAGCTCCTGAAGCCGCGGACACCAGCCCTGAGGGACCCGCCACCTGTGGCGGCTCCTCTTACCACACCCTCACCCCGTGCCCGCCGCCTCAGGTGCTCTCGCAGCCCCTGCGGACAGACACCGGGACGGTCTGCCCGGGGATGTAGGGGAATCAGAGTCCCTGGAGGTGTTTAAGGAAAGACTGGACGTGGCACTTAGTGCCATGGTCTAGTGGACAAAGTGGTGTTGGGCCATAGGTTGGACTTGATGATCCCAGAGGCCTTTCCCAGCACCAGGCCTAAAACTGGAGTGGTGAGGGGTGTGAGTGTCACAGGCAGGGACGCCAGGGTGTATGTATGGCTGCCCCAGGGTGTGCAAGGGGCAAAGGAGCCCCCAGATGCTGAAGGCCACCGTGGTTGCCAATGTGCAATGCCATGTTCTGTGCGTGTCAGCCGTGTGTCGGCGTGCAGCAGGATGAAGGGTGGGATGGATGCAGGCTGTTTTCTGTCTGTGTGCTGGCATCCTGCTCTCGGGACAGGGGTGACAGGACCTCAGTCTGTATTTCTGCCATAGCACGAGTGCTCCTTGCGCCTCCTGGAGACCTCGGTGTGTTTATGTTCTGGGTCTCTCTTGTCAGTAACCTTACCCGGCTCACACAAGGTCTCTGGGTGGCAGGGCTCTGGGGAAGCTTTGTTTTTGACTAGTGTCACTGGGAAAGGAGAAAGATTTTGGCTGTGTTTTGCATGAAAAATAATAATAATAAAAAAACCAGCCTTGCCTGGCAGCAGCAGAGAGCAGCAGGTACAGGTGTGACCGTTCACATTCCCAGGCCTGGAGGGGGGGGCTTATCTGCTCCATCTATTGATAGATTGAGGAGGAGAGCTAATGAACTGGCTTATTTGCATAAACAAGTGCTAATTGCAGGATTAAGTGCATGGAGGTGTGGAGAGTGATATCCTAGGCTGTGTGTGACCTGCTATTGGAGCACCAGGCAGGCAGCAGGGCCTGGGACTATGAGTCCTGGCGACTGCCAAGCCCTCTCCACAGGGATGCAGATGAAATTCTGGGGCTGGCATGTGGTCAAGCAGATCAGCTTGCAGACAAATGGGTATTAATTAGAAACCCACAACGTCATGATGAGACCTGCTCTGCTCTGGGGCCTCTGTGCTCTGCCAGGGAAATGCCTCTTGGCCAGGATTCTTGGCCGAGAGTGGCACAGCAGCTATTCTGCCAGTACAATAGAAACGGCATAGCAGCAGTAGGTTTCAAGGTCACTTTAGATGAATGCAACAAAAGCAGGACAGGCTGTTTTCTTGTGGAGTTGTGGAGAGAGGTTCCTGGGGACCTGTTCAGGCCACAGTCCTTTGCCAGTCTCTGGCACTGAGTTGTCTCTGCTACAGCTGTCAATGCCTGCTCCACCAGTTTTCTCCTGAGTGCTCCTATTTCATGTGCTGAAGGGATTCCTGTGAGAAAAGATCCCCATACACTGCACCCACATCTGGTTTTTTTTATCCCCAGGCTGCTGAGATGAAGGGCAGTGACTGCTACACGAGGCACACCATCCCCATCACTGTCAGATCTGTGCTTGCTGCAGGGCCACCTTGTTCTGTCCGTGGTGTGATGAGCAGGGGCTGTGTGTTGCATCAGGTGCCTTCTCAGCAGCAGCAAAACCTTTCCTGCAAGACTGTCCTTGATAGCAGAGAAGAGTCCTAATGTCTCTGGTGCCTTCAGATTTGGTCCTTGGGGGAGAAACTTGCAGTTCAGGCACTAAAAGCAGTGAGGTCTTGGCTACATGCTTCTGAGCCTGATTGTGTAGTGTCTGGCTTTGTTTTGTGGTACTTCCAGCAAGCTCCTGGAGCAGGCACCTGTGGGAACAGCTTTTCACCAGAATTAGAGAGAGGAAAAAGCTGAATGTTTATCCCTGCCCAGATTGAGCCAGTGCAGCAGAAGGTTATAAAGGGGTGGCTCTTTACTGAAACCAGCTCTGCAGCTGAAATTGCTGTTTGCTGGACAGTGTCTGTGATTCAGGGTGGCCTGATGGGATGACAGCAGCCTGCTGGAAGAGCAGCTGTGGTCTCCTGCCTTGTGGGGGATGGACAGTGGTGTAGGAGGTGACAGGACAGTGGCATTTTGAGAAGTGATGGAAGAGAACAACACACATGCCTTCAGAGAAGCTGGGCAGACTTTCCTCCAAGGGCTGGGGTAGGGTGTTCAGGGACACCATGACACTCTGGCTGCAGGGACAAAAATAGAAGTTTGCTTCCCCATCTCCCTGTTTCTGTCCCCTCTGCTGCTTAACTCAATGGGATTTGGGTCTGTGCAGTGTAAATCAAACCAACGCCATGATCCAGGAGTAGCCTCCCCAAATAAGGAAAAGGGTGAGGAAACAGGGAACAAGAAGAGTGTCCCAGTATAGTTTTGTTAATTCCCACCACAGTGACTCCCTGTTGTCCCTTGGAATCATCTTAATTCTTGTACAGCAAGTCCTGGTGAGTGAAGCTATTGCTTTCCCCAAGGTGTAGGACTGTGGGATACAGCTGTACCACATGACTCTCCAGGGAACCCACAGGAGAATCCCTGAGTGAGGTGAGCTGGTTTTGAGTTCACCATCCTGACAGGGATCACCTGAATATCACACAAAGGAGCCCAGGTGAGCATGTCTCCAGCTTCCACTCTTACTGGGAGTGGAGTCAGAGATCCCACACTTCCAAACAGGCCTTATCTCTTGTCCCTGGAAAGAGCCCCTCTTGCTGAGACCCAGCCCACTGAAGGAGTGAGGACAGCTCTGCCTTGCTCTGCCAAAACTGCCTCCACACAGCTTGAAAAGCTCACGGTAGTGAGTCAGAAGGGGTGAAACTCAACCTCCCCTCTGGAGCTGGGACACTGGGGCGCAGTCCTTTCCTCTCCAGAGGTCACATCTTCTGAAGGAATGGGCCCAGGAGGTCTGACTGGGTGGGATCGCTGTGGTGGCGACATCCAAACCGTGCTGTTTTCACCAGATTGTGACGTGTGCATCTTTTCTGGGCAACACAGACCTTGAATCTGCTTTCGAAGCTCTTGGAGCATCCCTTGATGACAGATGGGCTGCCACACGGCACAGATCCGCCCATTCAGGGGAAGAGAAGTAGGAAAAGACGCAGACATCTCAGCTTAGCTCAGGCAGGGACAGCAGCGAGCCAAGCTCAAGGCCATGCGACCACATCTCTCCCGTCCTCGTTCACAGTCTCTTCTGCACCGCAGCCCGGGTGGCAGCGAGCTCCATCCCCGGCTTGCGGCTTCTCCTCTGAGCACTTGAGGGCACTGTTGGCGTTTGGAAAGAGGCAGATTTCTGCGTGAAAGATTTGTTTCGTGCCACACCATGCAGAGGCACATCAGTTTTGTGGCTTCCAGTAGAACATTGCTGTTCTCAGGGGTTTGTAGCTTTGGCCTGAACGCTCCCTCTCAGGCAAAACCTTTCACAGAAAATATCAAATCATGCAGACTTCTTTTATCTTTTTTCTGTAAACATTTCTCACTTCCATCTTTTTAACCCCAAGGCTACTCTCTTGAGGGTCAGGTCTCTGGGCTGCACAGTAGTTCTCAAGGGGAAGCAGAGAGTTTGATCACATGAAATTACACTTCACCTGCACAGATCCTTTAAGTTTCCAAAGCACTGTTGATGCAAGAGGCACAGCCTGTCCATGTGTGGACAAAAATCTCCTTGCTCCTGGTGTTGGTCTCCAAGGGAGCTGGAATCACAGGGTGTGCTGAGGGTCAGTGCTGCACACAGCTCTCTGCTGGAACCTGTGCCAGAATTACTATTTACATGTGCTGGCATAAAGTAATAGGTAATGGAGTGGAACACCATGCACAACCCCTCTGAGCTGTCCCAGAGGACATGCTGGGAGTTACCAAGCAAAGTGCACTCTCCATGTACCAAACTCCAGATCTCCTCCCACCTCAATCCTCCCCCCTCCTGGAGCTCTCACTGGAGCAGCTGGTTTATGGCAGAGAAATCTCTGCTTCCCCTTTTGCCCCATCCTCTTGCCTTTGCCAGCACATTCCAGGGTTGTACTCGGAGACTGTGAGTTGCCCTGTTATTCCAGCTAAATTGCCCTCCAAACTGAGTTGGATGATGTTGTGGGGAAGGGGACATTCTCGTTAGGAACAGATTGTAAATGGGTTTGGAGTACTTCACTGCTGTGTTTCTCCAGCCAAAGTGAAGTTTCACTGAAGAGGTGGACTGGTGGCACCCAGACTGACTTTGTAATGCCCTCTTGTAGTTCCTGGTCCACCAATTTCCTTGGTTTTTACTTCATTGCTTTTTTTGCAAGGATTCCCAAGGGAGACCATCTCTGTGGCATTTGCTATTCCTGCTCCCTTCTGTGGGGTATATGTGAAAAGAAGTCTTGTGTCCAGGTTCCCACAGGATACTGGACTGTGTCCACTGTTGCTGAGTGTGGTGGCCCAGTGTCTGAGCAGAACATGTTGAGAACATCAGGCTTTCCAAAGGCACTGCCCCTTCTCCATCAGATTCTGACTTGTGTGGCCTCTAGAAAGTCCAGTTCCCAGGCTCTGTGGTTGCTATTGCAGCCAGTACATATCTGTGATCCATTTAGTAATGTGATCAGGTTTCTTCCAGTCTTTCCACAGACAGGTTGGAGTTTCAGGAGGCTGCAGAGATTCCTTTCAGGATGGGGCACAGCACTCGTGTTCAGCTGAGCATCAGTATCCAGTCCTGGCACCACTCCAGGCATGTCTTCATCCTCCACTCAGCATGCCTAGGCATCTGTCCATGATGTCAGCTCTTGCTGTTAGTGCCTGGCCTCTTTTAAGCAAAATCCCACCCTAAATGTGACCCAAAACTCACCCCTCACCTGCTGATAGGAACTACTGGTGCCTGTCACATTGATTTTCTGTGATCTCACCAACCTTGCTGTACAAATTGTTGTTCTGCCATGGTACTCATATATGTTGGGATCTTTGGGACATCCCTTGTGTCTCTCCTTCCAGCCACACTAATGCTATCACAAAGTAACAGGCTGCAGATCCATCTGTGTGCGTGGTGGAGGGGTTGCCCAGCTCAGCTTGAACTCTTTTCTCTCAGAGCTGATCTCCAAAGCTCCTCAGGAGGGGCTTCATGGTGAGCAGGGGTCGCTCAGCATCTGCAAGGCAGTGAGCTGGGGGTTCAGAGGCCAGAGGCCACAGTCAGCAGCCTGAGCACAACCTCCCTCCTATCCATAGCTGCTGTTAGCAGAGCAGCAAGATCCTGGCTTGGCAGGATCCCTGCTCCAAGATCTGCAAGCTGCAGACTGTCCTGGACACTGAGTGCATGCAGTCCCTCCACAGGCCCATGCTGCTGCAGAGTTCCCTGCTCCAGAATCGAGTATCTATTTCTTTCTCCTGTGCCTTGGCTTTAGGTAAAGCCCAGTATCTCTGTACTCTCATTTTTTCTCGTGACAGTGCCCATCAACACCTCTCTCAGCTGTTCTAGTGCTTCAAACACCATTCCTGAGCTGAAGAGTCTGTTCTTCCAGAAATTGTGTCCTCTTTTAGATAATAAAAGGTTTTCCTTTCATTCTCCTGCCTTTGCTCCAGGTGGCCAGCTCTGCTCACGGTCTGTTTTCCCTTCCGTGCATGTGCCTGGGTTTGTCTGCGATCCAGCATCCCCGGTGGTCTGGGTCCCTACATGTTGTCCATTTTCTCTGTTTCTAGGTGCTGATTTGTTTTCCTATTAATCTGCCTCCCTCCCTTCCTCAGCTCTCCCTAGACCAACCACTGCCAACATGTTTCATGTATCCTGTGCTGTGTAATAACCCGAGGGAAGGGGGCTCCATGCCTGGACCCCGGGGCTCTGTAAGAGCTATTTCCAGAGGTGGCAGGTGCTGGCAGGGCTCCAGCCTTGCTGATTTAGTTGCTCTCCCTCCAAACAACTCCCCATGGCACGTGTCCCTCTGCACGTCCCAACCCAGTTGCTGCATGGACCATGTTCCTGCTGGGGTCAATCCCTCTCAGTCCCTTTTTGGCCCTCAGCACAGACAGGCAGCTGCACACCAGTGCCTGCTGCTGGCTGGAAGGCAAGAGAGTGCTCAGCCTTCCCACCACCTTGCTTCCACAGGGAATGGAATCTCCTGCAGTTCCTGATTGTTCCAAGACAGTGCCATGGTTTGGATCATGAGCTCCTCCCTGGGCAGCAGTGTTGAGCTGCAGAAAACAGAAGGGCTTGATCAAAGAATCATAAGATGGTTTAGGTTGGAAGGGTTAAATATAACACCCCCATCTGCTTTCTATAGCAGTCACAGTCAGCTGGATAGGAGCAGTGGAGGGGATGGCAAGGCCCCAAGGGGAGAGAAATTATTAAAATCATCTTTGTCCCCCAAGAAAACATGCTTCTGGGAAGGGGAAAGGTGACCTGAAACCTGGGCATGGGAAGATGGGATCAATCTTCTGTGTCCAAGGGTTACCCCCAGCTCCCTCTGCCATCACAGAGAAGCCCCCAGCTCTTTCTCATGTGGGACACCAGCTCACCACCAGCCAACCTTACTGGGCAACGTCATCCTGACTGGGTTGGCACTGGCACTGAGTTCCCTCAAAAATTCATCATGTTTTCACGTGGGAGGAAAGTTCAGGCTCTGTGTGAGCTGCCCCTGCCCAGCAGCCCAGACCTTTTCCTTGGGCTGCCCCAGCCCATCCTGCTTCCCTGGGAACAGCCAAAATTATGGACACTCTTACTGCCCACAGACCCAGCCAGGGCTGCAGCAGCCCTGTCCAACCTGGGTCCTGCATAAATCACCAGGGCCTGGAAGTCACTGGAAGTCACAGCTTTTATAAATATTGATCCCATCTTTGGGGAAGCTCACCAATTTCAGAGAAGGAGGCTTTTCTGAATAGCATTAAATAAAGATGCTGGAGTTATTCTTGGCTCTGTACACAGTGTGGATCTGTGTGGCTGCCCTGTGTGTGGGGCTGAGTGCTCTGGCCTGGGCCTGCTCCCTGCTCCCACTCCTCTCTCCCCTGGGGCTCCCTGCCTCGGGGTTATTTATTTTGGGATCTCTCCTAGCAGGGCAGACAAGGAAAAGGTCAGTCTGCCATAGAGCCCTTTGCAAAGGAAGTGTTTTAGCCCCCTCTGACTGTTTTAGCTCTGTCCCCACACACTGGGGACAGATTGTGCATGACCACCTTCCCCTGCAGAGCTGGCTCAGGGCAACACTAACCCTGTACTGGTTGTGTGGTCTCTGTTACAGTGTATGGGACCCAGCAACAATCATCCTCTGGGAAAAACTCCTCTGGCACCTCCTCTGTACCTCACAGGCACCTGCACCACCTGGAAAAATGGAGGGGAGACTCAGAGATAATTTTCATATACTAAGGGCAATTCAACTCATAATTAAAATGATCAAGAAGCTGGAGGAGTTGTCTTGTGAAAAGCATGACAAGACTGGAATTTGTAATTTTGAAGAGTAGAGAAAATTGGGAGGGATGAGACTGAAATTTGCAAAATCCCCAAGGGAGTGAATCAGGTGAAACTGAAATCAAATCCTGAGACCAAGAGCTGGGAGCAATCAGTGGAACTGGTAGGATATCACTCTGAAACAGAGAAAAGGAAAGATCTCTTCATCCAGTGAGTAAAACTCAAGAATCTGCTGCCACAAGAAGCTGTGGAGGGAGATGCTGTCAGCAGGGTCAGAAAGGGATTAAAGCTAATGGAGAGCAGGGCCATAAGGGAATATCCAAGGAACAGTCAAGCTTATGTCTTCTGCTGTCCCAAGCCCAGTGACTGTGAAGGCTGAAGTAGAAGGTTCTTAGCTGCAGAAGGCTCCCCCAGAACAGCATCTCCTATTGCCCCTGTTGGTTGCAGGGTAACTGGGCTGTAGCTCTGACCCAGTAAAGTTCCTGTTCCCTTTCCTGTTCCAGTTTTCTTCTGCAGGATTTTTCCTTGAGTTAGCATTCAGCTAATGGGGTATCTCAGCAGTGGGGCTGAGGGGTGTGCCCAGGAGGATAAATAACCTCCACCCTCATCGTGGGAAGGACAAGCTCATATTGAAAAGGATGGAGCAGGTGGTGTGTGCAGTGCCCGTGTCCAGGCAGTGAGACCATCCACACTCAGCTGCAAACACAGAACACCCTTGGCAGCTCCATCCTTGCCTGCAAAGCCCTGAACTGCCTGTGCCTCATACTGGAGCCAGAGGCCTTGCTGTGCCTCTGTGCTGCAGGTGCAGCCCGGGGTGCATCTGCTTTTCCAACATATTACCCGTAAATTATTGAGACTTTGGATGGGGCTTGGAGCAACCTGGTGTAGTGGAAGCTGTCCCTGCCCATGGCAGGGGCTTGGACTGAGATGGGCTTTAAAATCCCATTCAACATAAACCATTCTGTGATTCCATGATTCCCAGCTGAACAGGAGGCATGGTGTGACATTGAGGCAGACCTAGGAAGGAAGTGCTTCCAAAGGATGCAGCTGTACCTCTGCAGGATTCTATATCAGGATGCAGGACTCCTCCCAGCCTCAGTAACATGCTTAGATAAACCTTGTCTGTAGCAGTGAGCTGAGGGGTGCAGTTCAAGCCCAGGATTTCAGTTTGAACAAAGCATCCACTCTGGCTTCAGGCATGAGAGGCGTTTCAAAACACAACTAGTCAGGTATGAAAGCTACCACTGTCCGGCAACACAAAGCTGCAGATGAATTTCCCTCTCTTCCAAGTCCTTCCCAGGGTGATCGCAGTTCCTGCCAGTAACTTCCTCAGTCATGAGTCTTGGTCAAGTAACGTGGACAAACAAGGGTTAGCCTTAAACTATTTTGAGAATATTTTCTGCTTGTTTGCTGTTTGTTCACCACACTGCCTGTCTGGGCTGCTTGGCCACATTTGGTGGCTTCTGCTCAGAGCACCAGAGACCTGACCAGCTTGGCTGCCCTGTAGGGAGCCTGTGGTTTAAGTCATGTCAGTGTGAGATGCCAACCTTCCTGCCACGATGTTTGTTGAGCCCTCTCACAGCAGAGAAAGGATGATTTAAGGTGCAAAGATCACCTACACAAAGCTTCTTCATCTGACTGACCAGAAGGCATCTTACTGTGGCAGTGCTGAGACTTTCTTAGTGCCATGACACGTGGAGGAGGAGCCTCTGCAGAGCAGAGCTGCGTTATTTGTATGCTGTGATTGTTGTAATACCCTCCAGTAATGCCCTGGGAGCCCCTGCAGCATCTCCCAGTCTCCCTAATTCAGACACTAAGAGCTGTTGTGATGCCATAGAAGGTGCCTGGAGAAGTGATGAGTCCACTGACTCCTCCTGGGCCAAAGCAGCCTGTAAAGGGCTTGTGCTACATCAGCTGCAGCCCAGCAGTTTTCATCACCATGCTCATGAAAGATATGACATGATATTGTTCCTTCCTAGAGGCAAGAGAGCAAAGTCCTCAGATGAGTCTGAACATATTTTTAACCCTCCAGTATAACTGGGAAGAGGGAGTTCCTTAGGAAGGGTGTCTGAGGAGAGAGGCAGACCTGAGCAGCCCCATTGGCACCTGCTTCTGCAGGACCCAACATCCCCTCTGCTGGCTTTTGAGCAGAGCATGTCAGGGAAGTTCCGGCATGGTGATTCCTTGTTTCATGTTTTCTTTGAGAAAACTTATTTTCAGTTTTGTCCTGAGAAACTTAACCTGTTGCCTTCCCAGAATAAAGTTTGGCTCTCTTGTTCTAGAGCTGCCTTTTAGGAGAATCACAGAAATTTCCAAACGAGGCAACCCAGTGAGTTTGGGAGTAATGAGACCTGGGGGCTGCCTGGGCAAATTCATTGCATGCTGAGGGAAAGGGGGACCCCCTGCCTCCAAGGGTCACCAGCCAGGATCTTCTCCAAAGGTCACAGTCTGCACATTCATGGAATCCTGCCAGATGAGCTCCCAGTAACATTGATGGATCAATGAAGAAGGGATCAACAAGGAAGAGTGAACCACAGAAGCCAGGTTCAACAGCAGAAGTTTTGCAGTCTCAGGCAGGACTTGGTGCAAAGGAAGAGCAGCTTTGTGCCTCTCAGCCTTTGCCAATGTCAATGGGAGCATGTGATGGAGATGGAGTATCCCTCTCGTGCCACCACAGGTCATTTCAGGTTTTCTTAGCTGAAAATTCATGTTTTTAATTTAACCAAGACCAATAGCTTATATGATTCAGTTCACATCCAGGGAAGAGTGGCCAGTCTACGTTCCAAGGCTGTATGGGATGGAGAGTTTACCATGTCTCTGAGCTCCTTGTTCCAGTGGTCAGTTATTCCCACTGTTAAAAATAGTTACTTTATCTCGAGCCCGACAACCACCAGCTTTGCTTTCCAATCCCTGGATCTCTTTCTATCTTTGTCTGCCCTCTTAAAGAGCCCTTTGCACTCAAAGTATTCCCCCACATCAGTTCTCACAGACCATGATTAAATCACCTCTTAAAAACCAGATAAACTAAACAGATCATGTTCCATTAGTCTCTCACTGAGAATGATTTCTAACCCTGGGATAATTTTCTAGTTCTTTCCTGAGCCTTTTCCAAGTTTTCACTGTGACTTCCAAGCATAAGCACTAAACCTGAATGTGCCATCTTGGTGATGATGTCACTATAATCACATGCAGCAGCAGTGGGACTGTCTGTTCTCTGGGTTTCAGCTGAAGCCTGAACCCTCTCCAGAGTCCCCACTCTCTCTGTTCCATCATCACAGAGTGGCCTGCACATCTGATATCAAGCCATCATTAACTAGTGACTGAAATATCCCTGTTTTTCTGTATTCCAGTGCCTATGAACCCCTCATCCCTCCAGCTTGATTTTTCCTGTGCCACCAAGTATCTGTCTGTGTTTTTCTTTAGATAAGCTTTTATCCCACACCAGACAACCACTCTGTGCTGTCATTAATCCCATAAACAAGCTTTTCCCATGATGTCCTTGTGCTTGCAGCATACCAGTTGCTTCCAAGAGGGAAAGAAAATCCTCGCTATCCCTTTGCAGTGCAGCCCATTCCAGGTGATTTCTGTAGCATTAAGTCAGGTATTTCTAAAATGAGAACTTTTTAGGAAGCATCAGAGGCAGTCCCATGTTTGCATTCTGGGCAGGGTGTCATGGGATTGGCAGAGGCAGTGCATCCCACTCTGAAAAGGCATCTGAAGTGTTGAAAGGAATTGGTATTTGGGGGGATCCACCTTTCTTCTCCAGCTGCAGAGAATCCCAGACAGCTCTTAGACTAGAGGGCAGAGTGAGGGGAAGCCGAGTGACAAAGTCCTGCTTTTCAAACAGCCAACAAGAGGCATAGAATTATATCCTGAGTTGGAAGGATCCATCAAGTCCAGCTCCAGGCCCTTTACAGTACACCCCAAGAATTCCCTGTGCCTGAGGGTCCAAATGCTCCTGCAGCTCTGGCAGCCTTGGGGCTGTGCCCACTGCCCTGGGGAGCCTGGGCAGTGCCAACCACCCTCTGGATAAAGAACCTTTCCCTGAGATCCAACCTGACCCTGCCCTGACACAGCTCCTTCCCATCTATCTGTAAAGGCTGTTAGTTAAGAGGTTTTGATGCCTCTTAATAATGCACTTAGAAATACCTTTGATGTTAAGAGGTGAACTTGAGTGAAGTACTTTGCAGTGGGAAGAGCATGGAAATGTCAGCTGGATCATACCTGAGCTGTACTGCTGAGGGGACAGTGTCAAACCCAAGCCTTGTGAAGCCAGAGGCAACCTGGGAGGTTTCAGCAGAGGAGCTGGGTGGGCTCCAGAGCCACCAGGGTGAACCCAGAGCCCTTTGCTGCCTCCCTGCACATCCCACTTGGCTCCACACGTGGCTGGGAGAGGGGTGGACTGAGGCTGCATGACCTGTTTGGTAGATCATAAGTTGCTTTGTCTCAGCCATGAAGAGCACAGGGCAGCCTGGCCAGGCTGGGTGGGCAGAGGTTGGTGGATTTCTAATGAAATAGTTTAAAAAAGGGCATTTGAAGTTGGGGGGGGGGAGAGTGAAGTCAGTTGAGAAGAAGGAATATTGTTCCCAGACATTAAGGATAATGGAATGGGGAACTACCACAGGCTGGGAAGTCCCCACTCCAAACCCAGTCCTTTATCCCAGGGAAGAGAGGAGCATCCCAGCATGGCTGCCAAGCAGGTGTCAGTCTGCACACCTTGGACCATGGGAGGAGGTCTCAGGACCTGAGAAAAGCTTTGTTTTCAGAGGAACAGACTTTCCTGAGGGTTCCCTTTGGGGACAAGATGGATCTTTACTGGCACTGTCTCAGCAGAGCTGTGCTTTCCCCGAGCACCAGGAAAAAGCACTCATTTCTTTCTGCTTGTTCAACTGCACCTAAATATCCTGCTCCTTCCACCCCTCCCACCATCCAGCCACAGGAGCCTAGCAAATGCCAAGAAGAGGAAATAACCCACTCTGAAACAACTGGGTCTCAGATGGCAAAAGCTGGTGAGATGCTCTTCTAGCTCTTCTGGATGGCTTTTGTACCTGTATTTCCTTCACTCCTTTGCTAAGTTCTTGACCCAGGACCTGGCCTTTGCAGCCCAGGCCACCCTGCAGCCCCCACACCAACACACACAAGCTCTGTGAGGAGGAGAACCTGGCAAAAGGACTGGGAAATATTGTCACTTCAGCTGAGGTCACTCTACAGCCCATATTCTACCCAGAGACCTCAAATGAAGACACAGGAATATAACCCTGGAACAAACTCAGATGTTATTCTCCAGCCTGTCATTACCCTGAGTCAGATGGAGATGAGTGAAGAGCCTCTACCCAGGCTGGATTGTAATCAGAGTGATGGAAAAGACCATTAGGTCATCTGGGCCATCTGCCTCCACCAAAACACGCCTGTTCCCTGCTTCATGTTATCTAGAGCTGAGCTTGGAGTGAGTCAAGTGATGCAGCTTCCAGTTTCCCACGGGAGACTTTTCCTAATAAAACCA
Source organism: Pachyramphus minor (assembly GCA_013397135.1). Lineage (NCBI taxonomy): Eukaryota > Metazoa > Chordata > Aves > Passeriformes > Tyrannidae > Pachyramphus > Pachyramphus minor. The sequence goes on along the minus strand of VYXB01007301.1, from coordinate 166,112 downwards.
ACAGCTGAGATGGAAACGTTTCCTGATATCCTGCCTAAATATGCTGTTGCTCACACACATCCCATCAGTCCTGCTGATCCTCCCGTGGGACTCTTTGAAAGCACGTCTCTCCTTGGTGTTCATACCCATCACCTTCCTGCTGACAGTTATGGTCAGATTTTCCCTGAGCTGCCATCTGGACAAGCTGCATTTTACTGTATGGTGGTAAGAACTCCAGACCCAAGGCTGCAAATAGCTTTCTGTATCCTTGGAGCTTTTGGACTCCTCCTAAGGAGCTGTTTTCCCCAGACGTTCTGCAAAGAGGAATATTCTGGGGAGGAGGAGCTGGGTGGTCTAGGATGAGGCTTAGAGAGATGGGCCATGGGGTCAAATTTCTCATTATAGTTCTTCATCTTTTCTTCTGATCTAGTTTTCTTTCTTTAAAATTTACTCTCTGATTGCTCCAGGGATCTTCATCCCATTTCCACACTTAATTAGAGCTTGAAGCTCCAGCAAGGCTCATGGTGCCACTTGAAGGAATGCTCCAGGTGCTGGGTGACTTAAAGGTTTGCAGTTTGTAGAGAGACACAGGTATTTACTTGCAAGGTAGAAGATGATTAAAAAAAAAGCATGATAGGTAGATCTGTAGATTGAGTGGAGCACCCATTGCTCCTTGCAGCTTCCCCCAAGGACATAGAATCATAGATTCATAAAATCATAGAATCAATTGGGTTGGAAAAGACCTCAGAGATCATCAGGTCCAACTGACATGACTGGGAGCACACAGGTGGCAGTGAGGTGCATGAAGAGGAAGGACCCTGAATGAGTCAGGGACACACACACACACAGGGTGTGCAAAATCGCAGGTGTTTCCTCAGAACTGGACCTGGCTTTCAAAATACTTCTTGCCATTAACTTCTGACAAAAACCTTGCCAATCATCAATCCTGCCAAGCTGCCTCAATGCCACCAGCCTGGGGATGCCACAGTCCCTGAGGGGAACAGTCTCTTGAGAGGAGCAGAATGAGCCACAATCCAAGATGGAGACCCAGTGCAGGACACACAAACAGAGCCGTGTCTGCAACAGGAAATTAATTTAAATTTAGAAGAAATAATTTTTTCCCTTGGTCAAATGAGATGGGAGATCCTCCTTCTGTTCTTCATTAAGCAACAAAGGGTGAAACCAACAGCAAATTGTGTGCAAACCACCCAACTGCGGCCCTGAACTCCTGAAACATCTTTATTCACTTAATCTGGGATTCAGGAAATTCTCGTCCAAGCCAGTTTTATTGGGTGGTTTGTATTGAGCTCTCAGCCTCCCAATCAGTAACAGATGAACAATTTTGCATAGCATTTTTCTCCTGGATTTTTGGCTCTGCTCCTCCTTTCTAGCAGCTGAGCTGATGAAACAGGCCTGTTGTTCATCCTTTTGGAGATACCAGCTTTGCTCTGATTCCAGGAATGACCACGGGCTGCCCTGGATCTTGATCAAGGTCAAGTCCTACCTTTCTAGATTCACCTCCATTGGTGGATCATCTCTGTGTCCCCTCTCATCACCTCCCTCCTAACTCCTCCTTCATGCTGCTTTCAGGGTACTTCCCTCAGGTACTGAGCCCATAAAGATGAACCCAAACCAGGTCCCAGGTGCTGAAGGGCAGCAGTAGATGCTGATAAACTGCAGCACAGCCTGACTGTGTGATAAAACACATCTGCTGATAAAACACAAGGTGGGGACAGGCCCCAGATGTGGCTGGAGCTGCATGGTGAGGAGTGGTGCCCTGCAGGCTGACCTGCCCTCAGCACCTCTCCAGGCAGGTGGCTGCTGGGCTTGTTTTCAGTGTTCTCTCCTAAGCAGAGCTGTTGTGTTTTGGAGCAGAGCACAGATGGGTCTCTGTGCCATTGGGATACCTCTGGCACCAGTGTCCATGCTGCCCATCACCCATGGGCACACCTGGCACCACGTGGGACACGCTGTGCCTGCAAACTTGTGCCAGAAGTGGCAGGAGCAGGGGGCATCTCCACTCCTCCCCATGGCCACGGTGGTGCCAGTCCACAGGGCTCCTCTGTCCCACTGGGAATGGATGGCATTTGGACCACGGAAAAGAATGAGACCCTGGAGAAAAAGGAGGACATAAAAGGCCTGGAGAAACCCTGGCCCTCTGGCAAGGGGCTGTTTGTGTGTGTGCCCAGGGTCTGTGCACATGTGACTTGTCAGCATCCCTCTGCCTCCACCCCTGTGCCTTGGCTGCCCGGAGCTGCCAGGACTCAGTTGAAGGCCAGTCAGGAAATGAAATAGGTGCTATGCACCCCCCTTGTCCCCCCCTCGTGGGTGGGCTCCCTCACCTGCCCGTCACCCCCCGCACCCCACCGGCCCTCTGGCAGCAGATTTCACCGGATGATGTTGCCGCCTTGATGTTTCAGCGCTGCCAGTTCCCAGAATATCCCGCTCCCGGGGCTGGGGAAAAACACTTTGCTCAGCCGATGTGTTTGCTCAGACGCTTCAGCCCAGGCTTTTATTATTATAATGCCTTGGAGATCTGGGGCTTAGAGGGGGATTTGCTGCCATGTGCCTGACAAAGAGGAGTGACCTCAGCGACACCGGAGAGCAGAGAGCGTATAAAACCTTGCTGGGCTCTGCGTAGGAGTGCTGCTTCCCTTCTTGGCTGCTCTCAGCTCCATCTGCTCTCTCCACACATGGGTCTGCCCTCATGGTCCCTCTTGGGCGGAGAGAGGACCGGGCAGGAGGAGAGGAATGTTCACAAGAATGGGCTTCACATTATTTGCAGAGCTCCCAGACTCATGCCCTGAATTTTAAGCAGGAGAGCGATTCCCATCACTGCAGCAGGTCTGCATCATCTCCTCTCCATCCTCCTTCCTCTCCATCCTTCAACCAACCCATCTGCATGAACTGCTCACCCCATGGGTGGGCTCTCCAAGGGTGGAGGAGCCCCCTGCCCCCTCTCTCAGGTTGCCCACAGGGACCTGACCCTGACTCTGTATATTCTACCCAGGTCTCTCCTACATGGTTGGGTGATCACCACTATGCTGTGCAGAGTTGGAACTGTGTCAAGTCAACATGTCAAAGATCATATTAGGCATTCCTTCACTCATCCTGTGAAATATTGGCCATTTTCTGCCACATGGAGCAAAGTAAGTTGCAAACCCAATGGGACACGCAGGAAAAACAGTCATTAATAACTGTACTTAATTACAACCTAATTTCTTGAAAAATGTGTTTGAAAGCAGCTGGCAACAAGTTGAACTATGTGGAAAGTTTGAAGAACACCAGACCAGACATTAATTAGTCAACAGCCTCCAGAAAAGGTCAGGCTCTGGAAATATTTAAAGGCCCCATAATAAAATGAATTTTAATTCCAATGCTGAATTAAAACTTTATTGCAAATCCCAAGAAAATAGACTCTCTCCCCACAGACACACTACACATGTTTGAGGGAGACCTGCTCTCCACACACCACAAGTTCCCTGTGGAGTTTCCCAAACAATCTCTTCTAGTAACCATCTTCTGATTGGAAATGCCCCACAAGCACCTTCTTTCCATCAGGGGCTATTGTTGGTGTGAGACCTCACACATTAACCTCTCCAAATTGCCAACTGGCCTCTGCAGTGCAGCAACTCCTCTCTAGAAGCCTGGTGCCATTACTGAATTCTCATCTGAAACCTACCCTTGGGTGTGGAGAGAGACAATCTCTTGGGAAGAGATACCATAAGCAGCGTGATCAGGGATGTTTTTTGGAAGTGACCACACATCACTTGCTTCCAAGAGTATCCCTGTTACACTGTCCCTGTTGGTTTAACTTAGCTGAAAAACAAGGACATGGACTGGTCCCGTTGTATCAGTCCCTGCAGATCTGGCAGGAGCAAGGACCTTTCCCTTTGCCACATCAGTGATGACATTCTGGGGGTACAAGCTGCTCACCAAACATGAAAGTCCCAAGAAGGCAATGTGGTGATAAAGAAAACCACTACCAGCAGACATGTTCTATGCCTCTGTGTTTGCAATATTTCCTTGTTCCTGGCTTGTTGGTTCTCCAACCCTGTCCTTATCCTGGCCATCTTCACAGCACCCCTTAGCAAGTACCCTGCAGGAAAACCTGTGTGAGAACACTGGGAATGTCATGACATTATAGTCAGTGGAAGATGTCCTTGTGGGAAGACAACTGGCACATACCACCAATATAAAGTCACCCCTCTCCAGGTTGTGTGGCATTGCCCTGAAAGCAGGAATTCCAGGTGTGTGTGGGAAGAGTATACCTGGTCCTGCATTGTCTGAGCCACGTGCTGAGCTTCACACTGAGTGCCCAGTGCTCACCCATCCTGGCTGCTGTTCCTCCCTGCTGCAGCCTGAATGACACACATCTCCTGAGGAGGTGGGGCTGGGGCAGATGGTTTTTGGCAGTGCCTGACATCGTGCACATTTGACTGAGTGCAAGCTGGTATCTCTGAGCTTCCCCACTGCCCTCCTGGCTCTGAGGCAACCACAAGTCCCAGACCTCCCGTGCTCCTCAGCCACTTCCAGAGCAGCTGGCAGGAAGCAGAGGCTTCCAGGTTTGCAGGAAGTTGTGAATAGTTTGGGTTCAGAAATAGCAAACTGTTTGGACTGCAGGTATTTCCAAAACAAAACATCTCAGTGGCTTTCCTTCTATGAAAGGTTTCGTGAAGTTTGTCTCAGTCCAGCTCAGAAAAAGGCATTTTCCCAAGATTTCAAACTTTTCAGGGGGGGGGCACTTCTGCCATGTGATGCCAAAATACTGCCAGTGCCAAGAATCATAGAATAACAGAATGGTTTGGGCTGGAAGGGACCTCCAAGCCCATCTCATTCCACCCCCTACCATAAGCAGGGACACCTTCCACTAGACCAGGTTGCTCCAAGCCCCATCCAACCTGGCCTTGAACTCTTCCAGGAACAGGGAGTCCACAACCTCTTTTCTCAAGAAGCTGGCAAGGCTTTGGGGGCACATGTGTGACCACCAAAACATTGCTCTGTTCCTCTTTTCTCCTCCTGGCACATCTCCTGTGGGAGAGGGAGGAAGGTGCAGTCTGCCACCCTGTCACTAACAGGGAGGTGGGAAGCAGCAAACCAAAATTCCCAAGCCTTTCCCACAAGTGGCAATGTTTTTCAATAGAAATTGTGGGGTATCCTTTTTGAATCCCAACCTTGGACTGCTCTGCTGGAGCTGGGAGAGATGTTTCTGTCCTCTACTTGCCATTCAAAGGTGCCTGGTCCATCTCTGATGTATCTGTACAAGGTTGCCAGAGAAGCCAAGTGGCAAATCCAGATCTGAGTGTTGCAAGGAGCAAACAGAAGGGATGGGTTTGTTTGTAGTTCATTTCAGAGGAAGTTTCCTTTCCTTCTGCTCCACATCATCTCAGCCCTCCCTGTTCATCCAGGACAGCAACTCCTGCTTCTGAGGAGACACAAGGCCCAGCTATGTGCCTGGAAATCCTGCTTCCAGATCAACTATTCCCTTGTGCCAGACAGACTGTGGTTGGCTCATTGATACATGGAAACATCACAACAACAGTGAGAGAGAGGAAAAAAAATCTGCTGTAAGCCAAGGAAAGGAGATGCTTGAAATTCACTGGAGAAATTCTGCAGGTAGGGAGAATGGGCTCAAGTCTCTGGGGATCCCTTTTTTTCATGCCAAGCCAGCTGGCCAGAGCCTTACTCCTGAGTCCCAAACTCAGAACTGATGGGAAATGCTGCAGCCAGCCTGGAAGGAGCTCTGCAGCACCAGGCTGCAGAAAGGCACCACTGACTCCATCTGATACAGGCAGAAAGCTCCTGGGCCCCACCTGCAGCAGGGAAAGTGGATCTGCTCTCTGGGAAACGAAATCTCTGGGCTGTTTCAGGGAGCCTGACCATGACATCAGCTGGGGCAGTCCCAGCTCAGTCCTGTGGCTGCCACCCAGAAAAGCCAGTGTGCCATGTTCCCACCTCCTCTGCCCAGAGACCTGCACAGAGCATCCATGGGGCTGCCAAGCATCTCCTTCACCTTGACCCTGAAGCCCCTGTCCCCACACGGGGCAGCAAATGCTCTCAGCAGAGCAGTGGAACTGGGTGAGGAGTAACTCAAGGGCTTGGAAGATTTTCCTGTGTGCAGTGATTCATGGCTCGTGTTTGTCAGTAGATGGGAGTGTTTGGAGAAGAGCCAAGTCATCATGAAAACATTTACAAATCCCAGACGTTTTGTGGATTTCACCACAAATTATCTTCTGTCCAGCACAACCAACCCACACGTTCATCAGCATTTCTGAGCTGCAGTTTATTAATCCTCTATTTCCAGCAATGGTGTGAAGATAGCAATGGCCAGCAAGGGGGGACATGCCACTAGAGTTGTGCCAGCTGGACAGTAGAGGGTTAGTGGTTGGAAGCCCAATGACTCCTCTCTTCACCATGGATGCTTCACCTTGCCCAGGAGTCAAAGAAATATGGATCAAGGCTTCCCTGGGGGACAAGAAAGAAAAGACTGCTCCTAGGAGGGCAAAGGCCATGCCAACTCCTTTAAAAGACCTGTCTGAGAGTGTCTATGGAGAGGTGTAGTAGAAACATAAAGTCTCAATGAGGGGGTCAAAGCCCAGGAAAAAGTGGCAAAAAGGGATAGAAGAATATCAGGCACTGATGGCACCAAGGCAATTCAGGTTGCAGCACATCTGTTTTGGGATGTAAGTGAGTAGATGTTCTTCTCCCCAACCTTTACAATGCAGGCTGCCTCTCCATCACAAGGTGGAAAGGAAATTTGGCATGCTGGAGATTTCCTTCAGGGCTTCTCCACTTACAGTGACTCCCTGGGGCAGGACACAGCTCAGCTTTTCTGCTTGTTGAGCATGGGAAACACAGATCCATGAAGGTCATGGAAAGCCATTCATACCTCTCTGACAAAGTGAGGGCCTGGGGACACCTCTCATTTTTCACCAGGCAATGAAGGCAAGGAGTCAAGCCCATGAGGAGGATTGGTCCTTGAAAGGTTCATCTGAGAGGGACAATCCCTTTCAGGGTGATGCTGGGATGCTTGTAGTGTTCAGGAAACAGCAGTCTCCACTCTTACCATCCTCAGCTCTCTCCAATTGCTTGATTATTTCTGATTCAGATTTTCCCTCTTGCCACAGCCAATGCCTGTGGCAGCAGCTACAGCAGCCAAGACATTTCTCTGTGCATCTTTGTGGAGTGGCTCTTGGCTGCCTCCAGCCTTCAGTTTTGGAGCTGAAAGTGTATTTCTGATATCTTAATTTCTATCAGCTCCAACATCTCACCGATGTGTGTAGATAGTGAAACAGAGCAGGGAGAAATGAACTGTCCCTCTCCGTGAGAGCCCATGGTGAAGCCATGGTGAAGCCTGAAGCCAGATGGGACCACACATAGTGGCAGGTGCTACAGGTTGGTGTTGGCTTGCTCTGGCCACCTCTCCCCTCCAGACACACGTCCCCCACCCTGTGTGGCAATGCCAGGTTTCTCACCTGTGCCATGGAAGTGCTGCCAGGACCCAGCGAGTCGAGCCCAGGGTGCCTCTTCACACCGTGAACAAGCAGCAGGTCCCATTGCACCTTTTGGTGGCAAACTCTGAGGGATGTCCATGCCAGCCAGTGACTGAGATGTCCCCAGGTGTCAAACAGGCACTTACCAGGAGCAGATCCCAGGGCTCCCATCCCATAGCTGAGAGCCAAGACCTCTGGACTGCAGCCAGACTCTTCCAGGACCCTCTCAAGATCGTGTTGATTCCAGCTAACAAGGCTATGCAAATCATGAGAAAAGTAGTAAATCACCTAATCCAGCCCCCTAAGTATCTCAGGCCTTTGATATTTGCCTTGATTTTTCTATTTTAGAGCTAATAATTTGGCTGAAGCTCCTCTTCCAGATAGCAGCGCTACTGGATTGCACCGGCACTGCTTCATTAAACAAAATCCTTGCCTCACTCTTCAGTCGGGATTTCATGGTGCTGACAGCAGGGCCATTAATAATGCACCCTTTTTCTGATGTATTTTTTAACACAGAATAATTTTCCAGGACTTTCACAACAGTTTTGACAATTGGCTCCCCTCGGGGCAGTGTGGGAAGCTGCAGGCAGAACTAAGTCCCAAAACTGGCAGGAGGAAGAGATGTCCCGTCAATCCAGGGCAGGGGACTGCCAGATCATGGGGGACAGGGCAAGGTGGAAGACAGCCTAACCCCTCAGGAAAGGGACAGCATGGCTGTGAGGGGAATTTAAATGATTGTGTTCCCTCAGCACAAGTCCCAGTATGTCCTTGATGATGAAGGACAGAGGCTGGATGTTTCTCTGGAGCAGAGTACATCTCAAGCAGAGTGATCATAGTAAGTCAGAGCAATCATAGTAAAATTACATAAGAAGGGTTGGCCAAGGGATCAAATCTCCTGATCCAGGCTTTAAACTGGCTCTTTGGGGTTAGCAGGAAAGCAGCTTTCTTGCACCATCCAGGGTTTTCCTCAGCCTCCCTCCAACCGGTCAAGAGCTCAGGGGGGTGCAATGCAGCACCTCTGCCTCTCACCCCAAATCCCAGCATGAGGATAAGCCCAGCCTCCCCCTTCCCAGAGAGCAAACTCAAAGAAACTTAAGTCTCTGTTATTTCTTTTCTCCCGTTCTCAGAGTCCTTTTGAATATCCCTTCTCTCTGCTCCAGCTCCGCAGGCTCCAGGGATTTGGCTCTGGCAAATAAGCCCAGGGAAGCAGGAGCTGACTGTTATATGACCCTTCTTGTAATTTGCTGGAAATCTCGTCCGTAGGATAAACAGACCAATGTTAACCTTTATATAGTAAATAAAACTCCAGTGAATGCGGCCACTTAACATGTCTAAAAGATACATTTTTACTTCTAATATTAACACATTTTTAAAGAAATCTTTCTCTGGCAAAAGCCAAATAATATTTGTTTCCTGTTTCAGTAAATAGTCACCATGGCAGAGCAACTCTATCTGATACTCACTCCCTGCTGCATACAGCTGATCCCCCTTTATCCCTGTTTACTGCAGGGATACCATTAAATACCTTCAGCCACTCCTGCCTGCAGATTTCCAGAGAGCCCATATCCTGTTTATAGCATCTCTGCCCTGTAGGCTGCTGTATGGGGGAGCTCCAAACGGGAGACAGAAAGGGTTGAGGGGGAGATGTTGAGATGTGGAAGGAAAGGAAGGAGGTGGAGAGATGTTTGCTGCCACCTCCAAGCACCGAGGTGCTGCACCATTCCCACTGAGAGAAACAGCAGCAGAGAATCAGAGAATCACAGGAGGGGTTGGGTTGGAGGGAACCTTACAGCCCATCTCATCCCACCCTTGCCATGGGCAGGGATGCCTCCCTCTAGCCCAGGTTGCTCCAAGCCCTGTCCAACCTGGCCTTGGACATTCCCAGGGATCCAGGGGCAGCCACAGCTTCTCTGGGCACCCTGTGCCAGGGTGTCCCCATCCTCACAGGGAGGAATTTCTGCAGTCTTCAGCATAAACAAGTATATTTCCTGATGGTCCCAAATGCATCCAGGGAATGCCTGGATGAGGTCTCCAGAGCAACTGGGCTGCACTGGTGATGGACAGACCTGCCCTAGGCAGTGGCTGCTGCAGTGCTCTCCCAATTCCCACAATTCCTGCACTCACCAGCTTTCCCTGAGCATCAGAAGTTCCTGAAACCTCCACGGAGCCCTGGGTGCAACCCCTGGTGAGAGCTGGGAGCCTGCAGCACATTCATCAGACAAGCAGGGAAGGCTTTGGAGCCTGATTTATTTTCCTCTCCCAGCTGTTGTGTCCAGATGGAGCAAGACTCTTCCTTTTGGAAAGGACTGCACCCACCCAGCACTGCTGTCAGGGATCAACACAGCCATGAGAGCTGTGAGCTGTGCCTGGGTACCTGCAGACACACCTGTGCAACATCTGCACACACCTGGGAAAGGTCTTCCATGGTACCTGTTGGGGACTTCAGCCCTTGATCCCTTTGTTAGACACTCACAGTGATTTCCTGCTTCTCCTCAACCTAGAGTGGATCTGGGGTTTTTAAGCCACGTGTGCTCTCTGCAAGAGAGTTTACAAAAGCAATAAAAGGCAGATTGATGATTAAGGGAGACAGGGAATGGTTTGCACATCTTGCTGAGAGCAACATGGGTTTGGTTTTTGGGCCAGTCTTTCTGACGTGTGATGCTTCATGTCACATCTGACTTGCATTCAGAAGGAATGCAAATGCATCCAGCCTCAGCTTGGTCTCCTGGAATGGGCTGAGCCTCTTTAGGCACCACCTGGGGCTTGTGGGACACCAGATGTGGGGAGGATGACTTGCCCTTGTGCTTCTGCAGCAGGGTGACCACAGGGCCTGAAGCTCACAGAACGGGTGGTCAGGCATTGGCACAGGCTGCCCAGGGCAGTGGAAGAGTCACCATCCCTGGAATTGCTCAAAAAACATGTGCTCGTGGCATTTGGGGACATGGTTTAGTGGTGAACCTGGCAGTGCTGGGTTAATGGTTTGACCTGGTGATCCTGGAGGGCTTTTCAAACCATAATGATCCCGTGATTCTGTGAAGCTCTCTGAAGTCAACACTGGGTTTCACGGGACCAGAGCCAAGAAGGGGGTTTGCTGTGATGCTCTGCACTGCACAGCCTGAGTTTAGGTGTCTGGATCAAGAGATGGATTTGCAAGGCTGGATTCCCTCTGGGGTGGCCAGGGAAGCTGGGGAGGGGACCCAGGCAGCTTCCCAACATCCCCAACTGGGAGCATTGGACTCAAGATCATCGATGAGCAAAGCAGGGGCTCCAAGGCACCAGCAGGCCCTGGCTGCAGTCTGGAGGCTTTGGCCCTCAGCTTCAGCATGGAAGCCCTGAAATGTGTCCTGTCCCCTTGGGTGGATTATGCACATCACATTTGACAGTCCCTGGCTGAAAAGCAGAAATGTTGCAGGGTTTCTAAGCTGAGCAATTTGCATCCTGTGGGGTCTGTGCCACACACTGTGGTCTGCGTTCAAGCTCTGCTGGGTGAGGGAGCTTTTGTGGACCACTTGCAACTTCGTGTCTCCTGGGGAAAAGGAAGAGCAAAGACCAACAGCCTCTCCAGTCTTCCTCAGTGGAAATCTCCCAAAATGAGTTATCGTCCATCCCTCACAAACCCTGTTTCAGTCCATCCCTCACCTCCCAGCCAAGCCTGCCTGACCCACAAGTGTGTCAGTCTTGGCACGACCACCAGCTCCATCTGTGGAAAAACATGGACACATGGGAACACGTGCCTGGCCAGGTCAGCAGCAGCTCAGAGACAGGACCCCAGGCGCAGAGCTGGTCCTAAAACATTTGCATTTCAAGCCTTGGCATCCCACTGACCCGAGCCAGGCTTGGAGAGCTGGGAGAGCCACCCCATCAAGAAGCTTGGCAGAGCTGGAGCCACGAGCCCCGGCTGGCAGCCACCTGCCCCCCACCCAGGACAAGTGGGTTTTGTTCGGGGTGTGTGCAGGATGTGGCTCGGTGACCCCTCCGGGCGAGAGGCATCGCTGTGCCCGCGGCTCCCTCGGCCACGGCCGGGGCGTGAGGCAGAAAGCCCTCTTTGTGCCGGGGAAGGTGTCAGGTACTCGGCGTGCAGAGGTTGAATTGGGGCTTTTCATCGAGCCAGAAGGTTTGCCGGCTGAGGAATGCTGGAGCTGGCAGGGAGCTGCCTGCCGTGTGCCCACAGCCCGCCCTCCTCGTCCAGGGGCTCTGCGGGGGCTGAGGACAGCGGGAGCGCTGTCCCCTCTGTGGGGACACGGGGGTGAAGCTCTTTATGAACGAGCGGGTGCTCAGAGCCCTCAAGGGGGAGAAGTTGCTGCCTCGGGAGGCGCGTCCTGACTGCGGCATCTCGGGCGGGATGTGGAGCTGGGAAGCTCCCAGTTCGCTGGGGGTGTACTGGGGGTGCACTGGGGGTGCAAAGCGCCTGCAAAGCCTCAGCACAAGCCCTGCAGCATCCAGGCAGCATGAGGGGACAGCTTTAGGGAACAGTTTCCCGCTACGGCACACACGGGATGCTTTTGCAAGGGAGGATTTTAAGACACACACTTCAGCCCAGGATTGTAATTGTGCTCTCAAGTTTACTCTGGTTTGAAAAGTCTGGGAGTCTGCAGTATTTGAGGGAATATCTGCTGCTTCAAACCTCACTTTCATGTCTTTAATTTGGAGGCAAGGAATCCATAACCCATCTGACAAAAGTACTTTGAGTTTTTAATTAAGCTTCTGTGTCCCTCAAAACTGCCTCTTATGGCTGTTATCAAAATTGACATTTCTCCCACAGTAACTGCAACTGCTGTAGGAAGGATTTGGGTCCCAGTTCAGGCTGATATGAACCAGGCAGCAACACACAAAGTTACAACTACTGCCTGGGTTGTTTATTTGGGGTTTTCTAACAGATATCTTGCCATTTCTGCCCCAAAGTTGCTTGGAGGTTTTACTTCAAGAAGCTGTCAGTGGTGAAGCTATTAACTTCCAGTGATCACCATGCAATTAGCCAGAGTCACTGGGGGCAATGCTGCCTCCAAAACTGCTGGAGGCTGCTCAGTGTTAGAAACTGGGAACTTACTTCAAAATAAATAAATGAGGAGAGTTCATTTAAAAGGCCCTAAAGGCAAATTCGTTTCAGGCCATAGCTTTGATTTGGAAGCCGGGTATGTGCCCATCAATGAGGTTTTGAAGGCTTCACAACTTAAGAGGAAAAGCAGAAAGGCCCATGTGGGAAAGAAAATCAACAGCAATTGCTGAAATGACAGGGTTTCATTGCGTATTTGAGTTGAACAGGGCACTTCAGAAAAAGGAAATCCAGCCTTATTACAGGCAATAGAGGCAGAGCATGCTAGGGATTACCTAACAAGGGAATTAGGATGGGATTTCATCAGAGAAAACGGCAAAAGAATGTTATAAAATAAAAAGGTACAAAAATAAGCAATGAAAAGACATGAGAATACATAAAATCTGATGTTTGCGAGTAGGTGGAAGCCTGGGAGAGAAACAGAGGGTGATGGCAAAAAGTAAGAATTGGGAAGCTGAGGGGTTTCTTCAGATGGTTCAGGCCCACAGAAGATGGGGGTAGAAAGCTGCTCTGGATCAGCTCGTTTCAGGTTTTAAAATGAGCAACGAGGGTGTCAGAGGAAGATGGTGGAATAAATTGACACACTGAAGAGCAATAAGTCACTGAGCCCTGGTGGTTACATCCAAGACTTGTGTAGGAACATAAGAATGAAATGAGTGAACTACTAACAGAAATATGCACAGGAAGATCTGTGCTCAGCAGCAATCAAAAATAACCAGGGAAATGATAGGATGCAGCAGGGAAGGGAATGGGAGGAATCTGGAACACATTATAAAGCCATCACACGAGCCAGCAGGGTGCCCTCCTCCTGAGCAGCTCCCTCCCCTGCAGTCCTGCCCCAGGGGATGTGGGGGGCAGAGGGCCAAAAAGGCTGGGGGGAGCAGCAGTGGGGTCCACCAGGGAGGGTGGTTTGGTGGGGAGAGCAGGTGAGAAGGAGATGTTGAGAAGGGGATACCCACAGAGCTTGATATCCTCCACCTCACCCACTTCTGTCACCCAAAGATGAGATGCCAGGGAGTGAATCACAGAGGGTGCTGTGGGACACACTGTCCTTAGCTTAGCACAGTTTGTACAAGATGTACCAGCTCAGAAGGCCTCACATGGACACCCATGGTTTGCCTTCAGGGTTCCCAAATGCAAGGGGAGGTCACAAATCGTCTGACTCCCTTGGACTGCTGGCAAAGAGGAAGATGTCCTCCCCACATGCCAACTGCAAGGCTCTGGAACACCTCTTTAAGACAACACCAAGAGCCAGGGGATGCAGGAGGAGGAGTGCAGGCAGCAGGAGATCCATGGGGCAGGGTGGTGAGAAAACACTCCCCTTCCAGGGGGCAGAGAGGGACACGAAGGCGGCAGGAGGGAGGAGAGGAATTCTCTTTGGATCTGTCTTTGTTGCTGAGTGTTCTTCCTCATATCTGAGCTGGATGAAGGCCTTTTACAGCCTTATCCAGTCCTGGAAGAGCTGCTCATGGTGGTTGTGCAGCATCATTGTCCACCCTTTCTCTTGGTCATTTTGTGTCCCCAGAGAGCAGGCAGCAGGGGACAAGGCAAGTAGAAGAGCACTGTTCCTACCACCTCTCTTACATTGCAACAGGCCTTGTCAGGGCAGGAGATGTCTCACCTCACTCTCTTCTCTGGCCTTGGAGGCAGTTCCTGCTCACAAACCAGCCAGCAGCTTCCCTGGGAGTCAAGGCTCAGTGAAGGAGAGGGTCTCCAGGAGATGATGATTCATGGTTGTTCACTTTAGCCAGAGCTGGATTGAATCAACTCCTCTCTCCCATGGCTCTGCCAGGTCTCATGGCCCAGGGAGGGGAGGAGAGAGGAGAAATAATGAGATTTCCCATCCAGAATCGTGGGGGATTTATGGCTGTTGTGATAACCTCGGCCGTTAGCGAGGCTCGCACAAGAAACCACGCTGATTTCCAAGTTCCTGATTTACTAAACAACAAAATGAAAAGTCAGCATAAATCACCTCTGCTCACAAAAGTGGCAGCTGTGGGGTCCCTGGGAGCCTGCCTCAGGGATATACAAGGGCTGGTGCCTGGTTGTCTTGGCCCCAGGGTCTGCCCTGAGCTCTGACCAGCCCAGGCACTGGATGCAGAACGGGCAGAGCCACGAAGGGCAGCAGCCACTGATGGGGCAGTTACACAGGGTACAGAGCCAGGGAAGTAGCTCCATGCTGGGGCTGGGCAGGGCAAGCAGGGCACTGAGAAACTCTCCTTCCCCATGCCCTGGGACTGGTCCCCAGAGAGGTGCAGGATGGAGTTTTCCAGGAAAAGCCATGGCCACCCCACTGCTGGAGCCACTCCTGGTGGGACGCTGGTCTGGAGACCTTGAGCCCCCTTCCACCAACCCTGTTGAGATCCTGGGTTTCCAGCAGAACATTTCCCCAGGCATTGCTGTACCAGTCTGGGATGTTTCTGCTTTCTCTTGCACTCAGCCCCTTTAGACAACTTTCAGCATCGTTCCCAAGAAAATACCTCTGCCTTCCCAAACCAGATGGCAGAGCTTGCATCCTACAGAAATACCTGTGGTTCCCAGTGCTACTACTGAGTGCAAAACAGGAGTTTATAAAAAGAAAAAAAGTTAAAAACCCAACAGGGCAACAGGGTTTGTGGCAGCATGTCCTGCAGCAGTGGGGGAGTGATGGTGCTGGGTGCACCAAACCACTGTCAGGCTCATGAGAACCTCAACAACCATCTGGAAATGCACCAAAGGAGTCAAGGCACTGCTTGCTGTAACTCTGCATTTTGGGATTACCTTCCAAGTGATCATGAAAGATCAGTACTACAGTGGTGGTGAAGCAGGTCAGGTATCTTCAGGCTTCTGTCAGGGAAGCCTGGGCATGTAACACTCTGTCTGACCATAAAAAATCACAGAAGTGGCTTCAGCAACAGCCCTGAAACTACCTACATAAGACTAGAAGCAAATTATATTGGTTAGAAGGGAAACAGGCAAGTTGGACACACTCATATCTGCTGAGAGAAGTTACTATCATGATAAAGTAAAATGAGGAGAACCTGACACACTGCCAACACCAAATGGTACAGGGAAAATTGCAAGTAGCTGAATGTGCTTAATACTATGGACAGGAAGAAATTTGCAAAAGGAAAACACAGAGCAAACCTCTACAGAAATTATAGGCTGGTTTGCTGGGGCAGAACCAGGCAAGGTTCAGCTCAGGAAAATGCAGCTTCTAAGGCAGAGAAGTAAATAGAAGGTGCTTGGAGTCAGTACAATTCACTGACCTCTTAGAGATCCATCACTGCTTCAGGCAGCAGGAAGGGAGACTGGACATGGCTCCAGGGGGATTTAGTGTCCCAGGTCTGTGACTTTGTGAACTCCACAGCTGGGCCATGTTCCCAGCATCGACCTCAACCTAGGAAACAGTCAAAGGCTCTGGACAAATACCCTAAAATAGAAGTTGGTAATTTCTTTCCCCATCCATCTACCTGGAAGGAGCCCATTCCCTGGGTTTGCCTGGATTCTTTGCCTGTGATGGGAGAGTGACACCCATAAGATAAAAAACTGCATTGCACTAAGAGACCAGCCTGACTTTCCTTACTGGCTTCTCCTCCTAAGCAGACTAACCTGCAGACCCCAAAATCATACTGACTCTGGTTCCATAAACTGTCTCCCAATCTACAGAGACTTTCATAAAATTCAACTATTTCATCCCCATTCACAGGTTAGGCTGGGAGATGTGTTGTTCTTTGCTGAGCAGGGGGGTGCACACTGCACAGAGATGGTTGCTTTGAGGCTTGCACAGAAGAAAATGTTGATTCTGGATAAATAATCCCTTCACAGAGCTCACAGCACATTCAGCATCCAATCAACATCATTCCAGCAGCCAGCACTGGTTTATCCAAATCCCACTCCTGGCCCTTGAGACTCAGGAGAAATCACGGTACAGACATTGGATTATTGGTTATTGATTTCAGAGTTAATCTGACAGAGCCTTCAAGGTGCTGCAGAACTTGGCATAACAAAGACAAAGCACTGCCCTAAAGCACAGGCACTGAGCAGGGCTCTGGGTTTGATACCACGTGTGCAGGGCCATCTCTGACTGGGTTTTTCTCTCCTCCCAGTAAAGGAGAAATGGTTTAACAGTCCTTGTACCTCACTGCCTGTTTGCTGTCATTTCCAGTGCATGTTTTTGCACTGAAGTACCTCAAGCAATGGAATACAAATGCTCCTCTAGGTTTCCCCTGTTTGACACAAGACTGCTGAGAAATCTCAGATTCTCCTTAACTCTGCCTGTTTGAGAGGGCAAAATGGGGCAAAAGAGTCACATAAAACACATGAAAGCCCTGGAGATGGAGCAGGGCCCACATGGGGTCCCTGGCCCCACTGAGAAACCCTTGTTTGGTAATAAAAATATTCCAAGCCATTTAATAAAACTTGACAAATGGCATGAAAGTGTTTCACAGCTCTGGTCATTTTCCCATCTGTAACGACCCAGGAACCAAACAGAGCAGAGTTTGTAAAGGACTGTGGGGCAGCAGCACTTATTAGATTACAAAGAACATGACTTGTTGTGAGAAAACCCAAAAAGTCATGGTTTTTGTCATGAAAGTCTAGGCTGTGACAAATTCAATGTGTTAATCATGATGGATTTTTACTGGAAATCCTCTATGCAGAGTAGGGTCATTACAGCTCTGGCCTTGCTCGAGCCCTCCTGCCGGGCTGGGGGTGAGTGGCAATGGAGCCACACTCTGGGATTATCCTTGTGTGCACCAAGGAGAAAAACCAGGGAAATCACCTCCAAAGAAACAGGGACTGCCCGACTCCTCTCTCCCACAACAGCCTCCCTTGTCGTGCTGGACCATTTTCTCTGACCAAATCTGCATTTCACATCTCTCCCTGCCTGACCCATCCCTTGTTCCCGTGGATAAATCACCCTCTTGTCCTCCTCGGGAAGCGCGGTCTGTGATCACAAATGAGCCTTTCTCCTCAGGGCACGCTGATGTCAGTCCACAGCTTTGGTTTTTTTCACTTCTTCCATTTTTCCCCCCTTTTCTCCTCCCTTTGGGAGGCTCTTTCTAACAGGTCCCCTTCCTGTTTGGCCCAGAGGTTCCTCCTCTGAACTTGCAACCCTTCCTATCCTATGGGATAGCACAGCTCATCCTGGGCTCAGGATGAGGGTGGAGTGGGAAATAACTGCAAGGGTCTCCTGGCTTCTTGGGGGGAGACAAAATTTCAACTGCTGATTCCCCAGACAGTGCTTGAGCTCCAGCAACAGCTTTGGAGAGGATGGTCCCATGGGAGGGAGAGGTCAGGGTGATGAGCTGGTGAAGGTCTGTGATGGGGATGGACAGTGGGCACTGGAGAAAGCAGTGGGAAGACAAGGTCAGTGGTCAGAGGGGAGGAGAGTGAAGGTCTGTGACAGGCCAGAGTCTGGACCTTGCCAGAAGAGCATGAGGAACAAAAGGGAAGGAATCACACTCAAAAGGAGGAAAAAGAGATGACCAGGGTGGGACAGGAGTGCAGTGAGGAAGGATTGGATCAGCAATCACAAGTATCAAGGCAAGTTTGAAGAAGAAGGTAACTCAAGTGGGAAAGCTCCTGCCACAGCCCTGCAGGGAAAGCATCTTCCCCTGTTGTTCCACACCCCTCAGCCTGTTCCTGTGTCATTCCTTGTCTCCAAGCTGTGGTGGGGTTAACACCACTGCAAGGCTGCCCACTCCAGCAGAGGACATGGTGGTGTGCAGGTCTCAAGTAGTCCCCCCCAGGGGTTGGAGAGCTGCCCTGGGCATCCCCAGGGACATCCATTCCCAGGCTGTGTTCTGCTGGATGAGTCAAGCCACTTCCCATTCCCCCCAGCTGAGCTCCAGGGTTTTCCAGCACATCCTTCAACCTTCATGTCAGCATCTTCCCTGTTTAATCTTCACGGTGGGTGCTGCATGGAGAAGGGAAGCCTGTGCTGGGAGGGTATGACTGGTTTTAAGCCAACAAAGGAGGATGCTCAGCCAAGCCAACCTGCAAACCCAAGCAGTGTTGTCCCACCCATGGAGCAGTGCCCAGAGCTTCAGGACTCTTACCACAGACTCCTTCAGAGACACATTGGCACAGAGGAGACATCCACAGCCCCTTTCCTGGCAGAAGCATCACAGCATCCTGCTGCCCAACAGAGGCACACACACCAACAAAAGGGCAATGGGAATCCTCCCTCCTTCCCCACAGCTCCCTCCACTTTCTCTCTGACCCTCCCCATGTTGGCTTTTCTCCCCTGTTCCCTTTCACACTTGCTGTTCCCTTCCTGCTTATTAACTCTCCAACCCACCCAAGGAAAGTGCCCCCCATGACAGAGCTGCACAGAGGATTTATGAGCCCAGCTCTCAGGGGAAGGAGCCTGGGCATAAATCACAGAATATTTAAGAAAGTGATCTACATTTATTACACTTAATACTATATTTAGCATGTCCAAGAGGACCTTATAAATCAGAGACAGTGCAGAGCTCAGTCTGGGGCCCCGGGGGAACCTGTCCACTCAGTGAACGTGTGCGAAGCCTGAAATCAGCAAGAGCAAATTTATGTTTGAATTCTTTGTTAAGTTTATTCCCCAAATTAGGGCTGCATATCATGCTGATGGTTTCCTGAATTGGGCTGGGAATTCGGGGCCCAGGCTCACTGCCTCTCCCCACACACACACCAGTCACACTGGTCCATCCTCCAGGACCTCACCGGCGAAGTCTGCGAGCACCCGTCATGCTGAGGGATGAAAGCACTGGCCAGGGATCATTAGTCTTCTCCTAATCCCAGGTTAATGCACTGTGCTCCAGCTCAGCCTCAGCCTGCTGCTGCAGGCTCTGAAAAGAGACATGAAGTCCTTCTGTATTTTATAGAGAGCCCCAGCTCTGCTCAGGCCTGTCTGCTCTGCTGTTCGCTGGTGTTTAATGCTCCATCATCCCACACCAATCGATCCATCCCCACCACGTGTTCTGGACCAGCAACTCACCTTCGTCTTCTGCACAGCCAGAGGTGCAAAATAGGCAGCTGCTGGTCTCTCTTCTGGAGCTCAGAGCCTTTGCCACAGGTTTGGACTCAGGCAAAGGGTGGCTTCATACCTACCTGGTGATGGACTCCAGGAAAAAGGGGGGATGAAGTAAAGACTTTGGTCCATAAAGCCTTGTTGTTGTCCAACATTGATAGTAACAGACATTTGTCAGGAAGTGGGGAGTCCAGTCCCTTGAGTGGGAGGACAGACCTTCTCCAGCAGGTGTTGAAATGGTCATTCCTACCCTGCTTCTTTTCCCACATGCAAGAAATTCCCAAGTCAGTTGATAAAAATAAGAGAAAAAAGCACAAGGTGTTTTTTCCAGCTGAGTGCTTGAGAGGGCAAAACCCTCAGACACCTCTCCCCAGCCCCAGCCAGCCAGGGCACACCAGTGGTGTGGGTACACCAGTGCCTACACAGCTCCATGGGTGGTGGTGGCAACCAGGTCACCTCCTGCCAGCTCCCAGCTGGATCTGGATCCCCAAAATCAGGGAGAGGGAGGCACGGGTTACTAACAGGAGCAGCAGTCTGTCATCCTGACACGGAGTTTAAAGCCAGGTGGATGCAGACAAGCCCTGTGTGTTGTTCTGCGGGTGCTGAGTGCTTTATGCAGCAGCCCTGCTGCTGACACACTGACGGCTCAGCTCCCAGGAGGGCCAGCGAGCCCCGGGCAGGGGCAGCTTGCCAGGGGCCTGGGGTGATGCACGAGCTGAGCAGTTTGAAGCTGGGACTTGATGAGTGGAGAGTACAGAGTGGAGGAGTGAAGCTGTGACCCTGGGTGCTTGTCTCCCATTGTGTTGCAGGCAGGGTGCTTGACTCCCGTTGTACTTCCCAGAGGATGCTGGTTCCCGAGTGGGTGCTTGAGGGTGCCCAGTGCCACCCAAAGCTGGCTGAGCACTCAGGAGCAGCAACCCAGCCACCCTTGTGATCCACCTCTGCTAATGTGAGGTGGTGACTTGGTATCAGGAGACTTCAACACCACCGAGGGGATGGTGTCATCCAGCCTGGGTGTGGCAACCATGGATGACCCTCATGGAGCATCCCTCCTGCATCAGCGTGTGGAACAGCCCCCCTCCCGAAACGAATCCAACCTCAGGCACATCAGCGATGCTACGACGCTACCACCTGACTCGGGGGCTGGTGCAGCGCTGGGGTCAGCAGAGACATTTCCTCACCTCGCTGAGGTCCTCGCTCCCCAGCCAGGCGCGCTCACATCGGCGGCCAAAGCATCCCTCCTTCCCGGAAAGCCCCTCTGCCCACGGCGCCTGCCGGGAGCCAGGGGACCCTCCGGCCGGGTGCGTGCGTGTCGGTCCGTCTGTCTCCTCTCGCGCTTTTCCAGGAAAGCTGCGGTGATTTACGAGCCGCGGACAGTGCTAGCTGAGTGCTCGGGAGGGCTTGATTACAGTTTCCCAGAGGAAGCTGTCTGTTTGGAGATGGCAAGGTGACAGGGTTTATACAGCACAGCACAATGTGTCTAAGCAAGGCTGTCAGCCAGAGATGGATGAAGTGATGGAGAAAGCCCATTACTTCATTCACACCTCAACAGGCAAACAATAAAACACTTACACACAGCGGCGGCGCGGGGGGAGGGGTTCCCCTCACCCCCCGCAAAATGCACCAAAATGCTGCCAAGGCCTTTGCTGAGCTTCAGGTTTGGGCAAAGAAAGGGACAGAGGGCACAGGCAGCACGGAGGGAAGATGTGCCCCCCTGGAGACAGGCATTTGTCCCCACGGTGACATGCCATGTTTTTGTGTGGGACCACAACAAACCCCTGACCCGTGTGTGTGCCCACTGCAGCAGCAGCAGCAGCAGCAAAAGGCCAGGCCTGAACAAGGGACCCATCCTGGATCATGCACGAGGCCCCCAGGCCGTGTGAGGTCTGCAGAGGGGCTGGTGCTCACACCCTGGGGCCAAGACAGGGCAAGGCACTGAGGTGGGGACCCGGCAGGAGGGTGTGCTGGGCAGGCACAGCCCAGGGCTGCTGACCCAACCGTCCAGTTCAGCCCAGTTGACCTGGGAGCAATACCAGTTTGCACAGAAGCCATGAGCAGCTGCCCATGAAGCAGGAGCCCCTCCAAGGTGACCTGCTGCCACCAGCCAACCCACCTGCACGGGGAGCTGAGTGGGGCGCAGTCGGCAGTTGTCGATGAAGAGCAAGCGGCGCAAGAAAGACTTGGCAAAACGTGTGTTTTTCTTTCATCAAATCACCTCACACGGGCCTGCAGGTCAGTGATCCCAGCACGTGGAGAAAGCTGTTACCCCACTCCCTCAGGATGACTACTGCAACAATGAGAGGGGCAGGAACAACACCCCGGCCTCCCCCCTGCACGCCCCAGGCAGCGACGGTGGAATAACAGGACAATAAAATCAGCAGGGCTCATGCTGGGACACACTCACTGTATGTCCTTGGCTGACACTCAAGTATCTGAAAGTAATGACTCAGGATGCAACTCCTGTTAGGAAGCCTGTTTTGCTTTCACTGCTGCCTCCCAGCTGAGTGGGCCCCGAGGAGAAGGTACATCCATCTCTCCCGGGGTTCAGCGGAAGCTGAGCTCTGCTAATGCTCCTGCCTTGAACTCTTTGCCAGACTAAGCTCTCCTCAAAAGCAGAAAATTAATTACCTGGCTGGTTCATGGGCTTTTCACAGGAAAGAGAAACCCCTGATGTTCTCACTCTGGGTGTTGGGAATGGAAAGCACCAGCACTCAGCTTGTTTATTGGTATGAGATGCCAATGCCGAGCTCACATGGTAAAATATTCTAGGAAACTTTGTAATGGCCAGTCAAAGAGCTTTGAAGTTCAGCCTGTAAGCTATGCCATGTAAAGAACAGGCTGACAACTTTAATGCCACAGAGACCCTGGCTATTGTCACGTGGTTGGGAAAGCAATCCCACACCATTATTGTCTATATAGGATCATGGAACGGTTTTAGGCTGGAAGGAACCTTAAAGCTCATCATGCTCCACCCCCCTGCCACAGGCAGGAATATCTTCCACCAGTCCAGGTTGCTGCAAACCCCATCCAACCTGGCCTTGGGCACTTCCAGGGATGAGGCAGCCACAGCTTTCTCTGGGCAACCTGTGCCAGGGCCTCCATTTAATGAACCAAGATTACTCATCACACCAAGTCTGGGTGGACTGTTGAGTCAACAGAAAACAGTTGCTCTTTCCATGCTCTTTCCATTCTCTCTGATGGAGTTTTCTGGGAGAGTTTCAGATTAAAGTGAAAAAAAAAAAAAACACACTTAAAAAATCATAATTTTTTGGAAAAAAAATAAAACTTGGCCACAGGAAAGAACAATGTTTCATAAAAAATGGGATAGTTTGAAAGAAGGACCTTTATTTCCAAGGGAAACAGTGCTTGCTCATAATAATTGTGTTGCTCCTGACCACATTAGCCCCGGACAGCACTGCCTGGGGATAGGAGCTGGCACAGCCACCCAGCACAGCACTGCCCCTGCTCCCCACCACAGCAGGGCCTGATGTGCACTCACACAGGTGCTTTATTAATGAAAAGTGTATTTAAAAAAATATAAAACAATCCCTTCTCTCCCCATTCCTCCCTCTCTGTGCCAGCATCCAGATCCTTGCACGCGCCTTGACATCCCCAATACAGGAGTCCTTGCAGTAGCCACACTTCTTGCCCTGTTTCAGTGGGAAATAAGGACTTTCCTGGTTCATCACTTGTTTATCTGCATCTCTGTGCTTCTGGAAAGCCTGGCAGCCCTGGCACATGAGCTCAGCTCTTGCTGCAGTGTGACTGCCACGCACAGTTTGGTGTTTTGCAACCCCCCAGCTGGAGCTGCCGAGCAGGGTTGTGCAACCTGTGTCCCAGACACAGCATCTGTCTGGAGCAGAGCAGTGTCCCTGCCCAGAGGGCAGATGGCACACTCCTTCTGGGCAAGGGTGAGTCACCCACCTGGCTGGGACCAGCCACACTCAGGGTGACTTTGCCTCACGTGGCTTTACCGAACTGTTTCGGAGTTCAGAGTGAGGGGTGACAGTTTTCAACCAGTTAGTTTCTCAAAGCCAGTGCCATCCTCTTAAACAGTGATGTGTCACATGCAGAAACCCACAAAGAAAGAAACCTGCTCAAGGAACCCACTTTTTGCCACCTCAGAAGCCCTTTACAGACAAACCCCTCCACTGCAGATGGTGTTGTTTTGCAGACATGCAGAAATCCTCTCCTTGGAGGGCAGCTGCTGCCCAGCAAATGCTGCCAACTGCAAATGTTGGCAGGAAAACCTTCATGGGCTTTTCCTGGCCAGCCAGGTGATGTTTTCCCTCACCCAGCCAGGTTGCAGAGCAACCCTGTGTGCCCCCAGTGGGAAGGGGTCCTGCACTAAATGATGCTGCATTTTACAGGAGAGCCCCAGCCTTGGGGGAACACATCACACCTCTGCCTTCAGCTCACATACAGATGGGAGCTGACCCTTTGCTGGCCCCTGGGACTCAATGTACCCCAAAGGTGAGAGGTTTCTAATGTCTCTCATGGCAGGAGCTTTAACTTGGGGGCACAATGGGTGGCAATTTGCCTTATTTTGTAGTTTGTGACTAGATTCTGACTCCTTTCTGGAGAGGCAAGGAGGAACTTTCACAGGGCCAAAGGGCAAAGTTGCAGCCAGGGTCAAATCACCCTGCCCGACCCAAGCATAGACCCCAGGAAAAAGCAATGAAGCTCTTACACATCCCCTTCTCCAGGGCCAGTATCCCACTATCTCTCACCTCTCAGTGACACTGGGGAGGGGGAGAGCTTCTGTTTATCTTGGATGTGAATATCTGGGGTGCTGCAGGACAGGCAATACCCCTTTGGCCTCATCTGACCCTCTGGCTGGGTGTGGGATGTGCAGGCTCCGTGCGCTGCCGTAGAAAATAGTGTTACAAAACTGCCAGCACTCCGTTCTGGTGCTGTTCCAGCAGGACATTTGGATAATGGGAAACTGCAGGAATAAATCTGAGTCTTGGCTCTCCACAGCCTGGGATCTGTCCAACTGGATCCAAGATACTGCCTGGCCTTACAGCACCCACAGCCCGCTGGGACCAGAGGCAGGGGCTATCTGCTGCCTTTTTTCTTCCATGCCCCATGTGTCTTCCCAAAAATAATCCCATATTCTTGGAAGATAAAGCCCTTCAAACTCCCTTGATCTTTAGTTTTGGAGTTGTTTTTGTTTTGTTTTGTTTTTTCTTTCTAAGTTTGCTCTTTCTCAAGGTTTCAGCTATTTCTTTGTATCCTAAAAGAAAGGAAGGAAGCAAACACCAGGCAGGACTTCCAGGCACTCTGAGACACCAATCTGGGTGCATGCTGTAATCCAGCCCCCTAAAACTCTTCCAGCCTCAGTATCCTGCACACACAAACTCACCTGCAGCTCCCCTACCTTGGTCACCCAGCTGGAGCTGAGCATGGGATGAAGCTGCTCTCCTGCAGACCTTACACCTCACTCTGCTCCACCAGGCAGGACCTGAGGGGGGGTCTCAGCTCTCAAAGCAAATTTAGGCCCCTCCTGCACTTGGCAAATGCTTTCTGCTTCCATCAGGAAGGGTTGCATCCCTTTGGAGCATCTCTTCTCACTTCAGGGGTCAAATAAGTTGCTTGAGCTCCTTAGGCAAGGGTCTGACATCCTCATTTCTCATAGAATCACAGGATCCCAGAATCCAGGTTGGGAGGAAACTTAAAGCTCATCTAATTCCACCACCCCTGCCATGGACAGTGACTCCTTCCACCACACCACTTGGACACTTCCAGAGATGGGGCAATCACAGTTTCTCTGGGCAACCTGTGCCAGGGCCTCCCCACCCTCACAGGGAAGGATTCCTTTCTAATACCCAATCTAAATCTGCCCTCCATCACCTTCATCATCTGTCCTTCATCTACCTTCATCAATCTACCCTTCAGCAGCCTCCCTCAGTTTTTGCTTCTCTCCAGCAGGGGAGCTGCTCAGGGAGCTGTGTAAGCTGAACATGAGGCCCTTCCAAAGATCTCCTCTGGTGCCAGAGACTTGTGCACGACATGAGCAGAGTCACCAGTGCCAGTGGTGGGTAAGACAGAGTTTCTGTGGCCTTTGACTGAGCTGACCACTGGTGACACACAGTCAACTGCAGGTGTTCAAATGCTGGGAACCCAACAAAGCAGATGGGGACACCCCAAACACACCTCAGTCTCCCCAACCTTCCATTGAATCCAACCCTGCTGACTACCAGACCACAAAATGGTTGTGGGGGTAGCTCTGTTCCTGAAAACCTGCTGTGTTTGGTTGTTTTTGGCTAACTTAGGCCAAAGAGGTTAAATGAAGCTGCAGCCTGGCAGTAAATGCTGTATTTCCCATAAAAATGTGTCCTAGCTACAGAAATAGGGGCAGAGTTCTGTTTATTCCACAACACCCAAGTCAACGTGGACGGGAGGGGTTTTCAGCTGAAAATGCTGAGATGCCAAAAGCAGAACCTTTTCCTTGCCTTGGTTTTTTGTTTGTTTGTTTGTTTTCCCCTCCACTATTGAAAAGTGGCAGCTTGAGCAGTCCTAATTTTCCCTACTGAGTTTTTAAAACCACCACAAGATGAAGCAGAGGGATGTTTTTAATCAGAAACTACAAAAGAAAGACGTTTCATGAGTAACCTAAGGCTAACGAGCCCATCCATCAAAGCTGGGAACTTAATAACGTGGCTGGAGTGGAAATCTCAGCATGGGATTGGTGCCCAGATGAGTCACCCACCATGAGACCAGATGCTGTCGTGTGCTGGGCATCCAAACTGGCACACAACAGTGACCCAGTGCTGCCAGCATCCATAGGGTCAGGTACAGGGGCACAGATGTGGGTAGAAAGTGGCAGGAACTGGAAGGTCTCATCAGGTCTCTGCAGTGCACCAGGACCAGGAATTTGACTGAATTTTTCAGGTCAAGGGAATGTGGGGAATGTGTTTTTAGGTTTGAATGGAGTCTCATCTCAAACACTTGATCTGCTTATAAGACACCTGACATCTTGCAGGAGGGGCTGGGGAACGAGTTGTGTTCCCTGTGGGGCCCTTACATTGCCTTTTCCTGCTCTACAATCTTCAGTGTGTGATGGTTGGTCCAAGAGCCACAACAGCCACAGTGCTGGAGGTGACCCACAGCTGCAGCTGGATGTCAGACACCCCCAACAAAACATCTGTGGAAACGAACAGAACAAAAAAATTTCAGCCAAGTGTGGGGTGTTTACCCAGACAAACCACTGCAGAGGCACCTCATCTCCATGTGGAGGTGTTTGACACCAAAAGAAAACTCTCCTGCCTTGTCCCTGTGCTTTAGTGGACAAGTGGAGGATGTGCAGGATTTTAGGATACCTGTGGGAACATGATGCTGGGTTGGAAGCATCAGGGAGTAGAGCTGAACATGAATGGCTGCTTTTGGCAGCAGCAGGGACAGAGACTCCCCGAGGACCTGACATTCTGCCTGAGAGAATGGGATGAAGGAAGAGGCAAA
Source organism: Pachyramphus minor (assembly GCA_013397135.1). Classification (NCBI taxonomy): domain Eukaryota; kingdom Metazoa; phylum Chordata; class Aves; order Passeriformes; family Tyrannidae; genus Pachyramphus; species Pachyramphus minor. The sequence goes on along the minus strand of VYXB01007301.1, from coordinate 139,135 downwards.
TAAATCCCTTTTTCTCTGGCCAGGTGGTTTCCTTTTGACAAATGATGGCTGTGGGTCAGGCAGGTCTGGTTTAACAGCCCCCCTGTGCCAGCCTGACATGCCCATAACTCTGCTCTGGCAGATCACTGAAACAATTGCTCATTCTGCAAGGAAAGCCAGGGGCTAATTACAGCGAGGCATGTAACATGATTCCAGCAAAGGAAGAGCTCTCCAGGGCTGGCTTTCCACACATTACCCAGGGGTGCATCTCAGTGCCCTCTTTTACATGCACACACCTCCCTTTGCACATCCCAGGTGCCTTTCAGCAGGAAGGGCCTGAGGCTCACCCAGCATCCCTGTGCCAGCCTGTTACATCCCACATCACTTGGCACATGCCTGACAGTGAGACCTTGGGGGATCTGGAAACTGCTGATGGCAGGGAAAACTGCCCAGGTGATGGGGGCAGGAGGGCTGCAGTGGGAGGGGAGCAAGAAGGAGCTGCTCTGACACTGGCTTGGTGCTGAAGCATCTCTCAGTGGCACCACGGTCCCCTGGTGCATCATAAGAGGGCCAGAGCAGAGCTCCTCACTCAAAGGTGAGTGGGGATTGAGGTGCTGGTAAAAGGTGAATGGATGGAAAGCATCTGGGCTGCTGCAGATCCCAGTGTGTGAGAGAAATGCTGAACAATGGGGGTGCTCATAAATGATGGGCCCCAGTCAGGCTTCCCCAGTCCAGCCACCTCCCTGCATCTCTCCAGCCAATCCTTTGGATCTGCCCACCAGATCAAGGTGGCCCATGCAAGGTGGGGGGAAGAGATTCCCCGTGTCAGAAATCACAGACTGTTTCTTGGCATCTGGGAGCTCCCCATGGCAGCAACAAGGACTCCCAAGCTCCAGATGAGAGTCACAGAGAGGGTTTTTTATGCCAAAAGAGGAGGCAGAGTCTCACAGAATGCCCTGAGCCATGCTTCACGTTATATCCTCAGCTGAGCCAGGGCAGTTCCCCAGGAATCAGTGCTGACCAGGAGATGTTCAGCATCTACAGGTTGTTTCTGGTCCATTTGTCCAAGAAGAAGCCATGAGGGATGGTCTTTGGAGTCCTGCCCCCAAACACACCCTCAACCAGGCTCTCCAGCTCCAAAGGAGGTTGATGGCTGGAGAATACAAACTTCTGTGGGAGCAGGGAGAGCACCAGCACCTCCTCAGTGCCTTGCTGCAGGAGGGGCTGGGGGAGCAGGGCCAGCTCTGAAGCTGCAGCATTCCCAGTTGGCTGAGACAGAACCATTCTCCGCCACCACTCAGGAATGTGGCCCGAGGTGGAGCAGCAGGTGCTGGAAGGAGGGTTGCAACCAGTCTCTCCCTCCAAGAAAAATACCAGCCCCGCTCACCAAGGGGAAAGAGCAGAAGCAGCCCCTGCACAGCCAGATTTATGGGCCCCAGCAGGCTGGAAAAAATCCAGTGAACATTTCAGCAAATCCAGCCCCCGTCAGAAGTTACAGAGTGATAGGTGTAAGGCCCAGCCAGCCCCACAGCTGCTGCCTCTCCCCAGCCAGCCCCAGGCAGCCAGTGAAGTCACTCTCGCACCTCAGGTTGTGGGGATGGCAACGGGGGTCGGTGCAGGTGGCACTGGGGGCACCACAGGCACCACCCTGGGCAGGTTTCTGCAACAGGACAAACAGCTGAGGGTCGTGCAAGGCACCCCCAGCACCTGGGGTTGCACTGCAGGGAGGGGGCATGTTTTAGAGGAGCTGTAATGAGCACAGGGCTCGTTTACAGGAAAAGGTGGGGATGGGTCTGGGTTGATCACAGCATCCCCTTCCAGGTCCCAGCTGGGCCACCCTCTCTGGTAGGGTCTGCCAGGAGTTGTACCCTGTTTGTAAACATTTCTTGTTGCCCACCAGGAGTGTTTCCCAAATCCCACAGCTTCCATAGGCAGCTTGCCCCTTCAGGCAGGAGATGGCTGCTCCTTCCAAAGGACTTGCAAGGGCACATGGTCACCAAGCCTTGAAGAGATGAAGGTCACCAAGCCTTAAAAGTCATAAACATCTCCAGTAGTGTTGACTAGTGGCAGGTCTCAGCCCTCACCATCCCCTCACCTGCAGACAGGGACAAGGCCAGACTCCCTGAGTTTGGAAAGCACCAGCCACACTGAGGGTGATGAAAACATCAGCTTTCTGTGCCTGGGAGAGGTTAATGCTTCCCACCCATCCTTTCATCCCCTCCATTCACCTTCTCCCTGCTGTATCCCCAGAGAAACTCCCCCTCTCCCCAGAAAAATTTTCCCCCTCCTGCAAAATCTCCAGGTTTTTTTGCACAACAGAACTACTCCTGATATTGAGATAATGCCTCTGTCCCAGTATCCAACTGGGAAGCAATGGAAGAGATACAAGCCTCTACCTTGAGCAGAGCCAAAACTGTTGTGTGCCCTTCACATCCACTCTGCTGCAGAGGAGTTCTTCCCACAGCCCAGTTGTCCCTCCCAGGGGACACAATTTTTGGGTCACTGATGGACTTTTAGCTGCTCAGAGGAGTCTGCTTGTCCCTCCAGCATCTCTGAAGCTGGGCAAGCCAAGATCCTGGGGCTGTGGTTCCTTTGGAATAGAGATATCTTTTGGATAGAGAGCAAGGGCAGAAGCACATGGACACTCTTTTTAGGACTGTGCCTCACATGCTGAGCTCTGTTAGGAGGGTGTGAACAACAGGCAGGACTCCACAGCAGCTTTTCTCCATCCCCATGAGTCTCACACAGGGCTGAATCCCCCATGCAATGTCCCAGCTGAGCCCCAGTGCTCAGACCTGCTGCATCCCCTCCCTGCACCATCACACCTGGAGCCAGGCAGGGCCTGGCATTTGTCTGGTGTCACCCCTGGGTCCTGTGCAGAGGTGGCTGAGCCTGGGGGCACCATGTCCATGGGGGCATGCAGGGCTCCCAAGCCTTACCCTCTGAGGCAAGGATGCCCCATGCTGGGGCTGCTCTGAGCTCCCAGACACAGTTTCATCTCCCCGTTGGAGCCACAGCAGCTCTCTCACCTGGAGCACACCTGGAGCCAGTTCAGGGGTTTTGGCAGGTTTTGTAGTGCCCTTTATCATAGCTCCAAAGCAGGAGCTGCACTCAGCCAGGCCACCCTGCTTTGGACAGGGCTCCTGCTTCACTCTCCAAGGGCATCCAACCATTTTAGCCGAGTTTCCTAATGCAGCAGAGCTCATGGGACAGCACTTTGTGCCTCTGTGCATCTTTCTCTAGCCCTCTGAAAGCTTGTCCAGCTCCATCTCCAAACATCCAGTGCAGTTCCTGGGTTGATGTTCCTGGGAGATTTTTGGGAGGAGAGTGGAGGATCTAAGACTTCACAGATGCGTGTTGGCCACATGGGGAAGTTCAGACCTTATGCATCAGCAAAGGATCCCCACAGAGCTGTTCCTCCAGGCACAAGTCGCCAGGAATTCCAGGTCCAGTCTTTCTACTCTTCCTGAATGGATTCACCCAGATTCCTCTAACTACCACTGCAGAGAGCTCTGCTTAAGCTTCTTGCTGTGGGACCAGCAGAGCTTTGGGAGCTGCCAGGAATGGAGATGCTTAGGAAGCACAGCTTCTGTGTTAGGTATTGCAGAGATCAACACTTGCCCAGGAGCAGGACTGCTGCCTGGAACCATGTGTGCCAAAGGAAGCGGGTCTGGGATTGATCATGAAAATATATTACCATTTTTTTTAAAAAATGAACTGTTTTTCTGTATCCTGAGACTCTCCACAAACACAAGCTGAACACTTGCAGGATTTTTCTGTAGGAAAACACGTTTCAGAGCAACTAAGCAATGGGGGAGACCATAAAGGTGATGGGAGATTGGGCCCATCTCAGTGTCTCCCTACAGACATCTTCCTGAGACCAGGGATCCCTGGGGCATTCCCAAGAGGAACAGGAGACCCTCATATTGTCCATCCCAAGGGACAGTGTTTAGTGGGAGGTGGAGGTGAGGCAGTGACAGAAGCTGTGTGGGGACTTGCAGGTGACAGGGGGGCTGTCAGGCCAAGGTTGCACATTTCAAGATCTGAGCATCATTTAAATGAGTGAAGCAGCCAGATAAAACAGCAAGGCCTTGTTCTTTCTTTCTGTTTGTTTGTTTGTTTAAAAAAAAATCTGATTTAAAAAGCTTGTTATCTTCTCTAAAAGATAGGGTTTTGAAGTCTGATGTCTCCCCTGGGCAATCTGTAATCCCTCAGCTAAGTCCTGAGCCCTTTAATTAAGACCTCAGTCATTTAAATTGTTAATGAAGATCCATTGGAGGACCATCACTCTCATTCCTGATTTCATCTTGTGCTCATTAGGGACTCCTGATTAAAATTCATCATCTCAGAAGATATTTATAACTCTCTAACTATCCCTAGACCTCATTAATTCAAAGCCACCTGTTTGGACAGAGATGTGGGGGGGACTTAAAAGGCACCCAGTGGGATCTGGAGCTGTGGGAACAGGGAACAGACTGACAGATGACCATCAGCCTCGCTGCAAAGAGCAGCCCTGCACAAAAAGGGACACAAGGGATGTATTCCATGGGGGTGAGGGATTCCATGGGGTGAGGGATTCCATGGGGTGAGGGATACCATGGGGGTGAGACATATCCAGAATATTGCCTAGTGGGGCAATAAAAGAGGTGGCCAAGAAGCCACAGGCCAGATGTGCCAAAGAGGAGACAGATCCCCCTCCCACATCAATGTCCTGGAGGGTACAAGGCCATGAAGACTTGGAGATGTTGAGCTGTAGGGAGAAACCACCTCACTGGACAGGCAGGTCCTGCCTGTCTCAACAACCCACCTGGGACACAGCCAATGCACTCCCCAGGCTCTGGGGCATACAGCCTGGCTGCTCCCTCCACGGTTTGCCCAACACTGAATTCCTGTCCTGAACCTCAGTGAAGCCCCACCAGCCTCATGGACCTCACCCCTGGATGGGCCACGGGGTCCTTTTCCCAGCAAAACCCCCTGGGGTAGTAGAGAGGGAACCCCAATGCATCCAGCTCTCCTTCCAACCCATGCCTCAGTTTGCTTTACTCTGGGCTTTGCCTCTTGCTCTCCTGCCACGTCCTGTCTTGTCCCACTGAAATCCGAGCAGAAGATCTGCCCTTCCCACTTCTCCTCTGCCCTCACCCACATGCTGCCCTTACTTTTTCTTTCCCCCATCCGTGGCTTTCTCTCTGGCAGTTCTCACCATCCATCCAGTCCTGAAGTTTGCCATGACTTTGCTGATCTGCTGCACCAGTTGTTCTCCCCATGTTCAGCCTAAGTCTGGGTCATGCTCTCTGGGGCAGGGAATCAAGCCCATGGATCCCAACCATCACAAGAGGTTTCCCTGGAGCCATTTGCCCCCTTGACCCAAAAGGAACACTTCCCTTTGGGATGCCCAATGTTTTTGCTTAGCCTCACATTCTCCTGCTTTGGGTCAGGCTTTAAATAAAAGTGCTCTATTAAAATAGGGAAAGAGTTTTGTTTCAAGGCTGTCTGATGAAATACTCCAGCACTTCCGAAATGAGACATTTTACCTCGGAAACATCTAGCAGGACTATGCTGACACTTTCACACACATCCAAACGACTGAAATCTGAACTTACAGCTCCTTTTGGTCCTGTTGAAACCCCATTTTGGGTGAATTACTACAGGCAGAGGTTCCAGCTGGCTGCTCCCACCCCAGCCCGGGTTTCACTGCCCTGCAGCCCAGCTCAGTTTTGGGACAACTTGTGCCAGGCCCCTATGACAGAAGTGTGCAGCTCTCAGCCACGTTGCTGGGGTGTGAGGGAGAGGAGAGCCCTCCTTCCTCACAGCCACCTTTGTACCAGTCACCACATCACAAAGCAGGAAAAAATCCCAGGGTTGCTGTGGACAACGGAGAGGGTGAATAAAAAGGATGATACATGCACTCTGAGTCTCTTTGCCTCTAGGCAGACACATTTAAAAGTGACCTGTAAGGGACCTTCCCCTTTTGGTCCCAAATAATAGAAGCTCTGAATGGGTTTTGACACTGGGTTTATTCCCCTCATGCTCTTTTTGTTCCTATTAGAAATTGAGGTCCCTGTGCAGACTCCTGAATGAGTGAGTGCAATGAGGATGCAACAGGAGGGAAGAGTGAACACAAGGGAATGAAAAATGGTTTTTAAACCCTTTCCAAAGTGCCCAGCTTTTATCCTGCTGGAGTGGGAGAGGACGCTGTTTAACGCGGTTTGCTTTGTGCACGACAGATTTATTTGACTCCAACAATTGTGTTGGAGAAATGGAGCCTTTGTTGGAGTTACAGCTCTCTGTGGCAAGCAGTCTCCATGCCCTTGCTGGAGAGGGGCCACTTTGCAGGGAAGAATGAACTGCTTCTTTGGGATGGGCCCAGTGCCCCTGCTGGGATCTGGGATGGTCCATCTGACAGCAGCTTCAAGCCTCAACTCTGCCCCAGCAGCCAGGCAGGGATCACAGCTTGTGAGTCCAGCCCAGAGAGCAGGGAATCCTCTGAGCCATGGGCAGACTCAGGGTTTGGGATGAAACCTCTTGAACTTCCCAAAGGGACATGCTTGTGTTTGAAGTCATCCAGGCAGCATTTCAGCAAATGATGTGTGATGAGCCTGTTATTTTAATATCAGAACAAAGGATAATCCACCTGGGTTGAACAGTGATAACGACACCACAGCTCCCCAGTGTGGGAAAGGCCTTGGCAAGCTTCAGGGAGGCAAAGCTGTCACTGGAGGCTGCCTGCCTGGAGCTGGGTCCAGAATTATTGCCTTGGATCCAGCAGAGTCTCTGCACCTACAGGACCCTTCTGCCTTCCCCAGGTCCATGGAAAGGGATCAGTGATAAGGATCAGCTTGGTACTCTCAACAAGGAGTCCCTCAGCCTTTCCAGTTGGGCTCATTTGCTCCACAACACACAGATGATTTGGAAAGATTTGGAGGTTTGGAGAGGTACAGAATCATGGGATGGGTCAGGTTGAAAGGGGATCACAGTGGGATCATGTGGTCCAAACCTCCCTGCTCCAGCAGGGTCATCCCAGAGCATGTGGCACAGGGCTGCATCCAGACTGTTCTGGAATGTACCCAGTGAGAGAGACTCTACATCCATTCTGGGCAAAGGGAAAGGGAAAAGGAAAAGGGGGAAGGAAAAGGGTTATCAAGGACAGTACCCTCCATCTCCTGCCTTCTGCCAGCAACAGGACTACCTGTGTCATGGGGGAAGAAGCTTCTTCTGCTAATGGGCACAGCACCATGGCTGGTCTCTCCCAGCCCTGGCAGAGGACAGAAGTCTCACTCAGGTCAAAAATATTAACATCTTTCCCCTTTTTGACATTAAATAAAAAAAAAAAAG